>OX596209.1:1847274-2107544 GCA_951394215.1 Glyphodes perspectalis | reverse complement strand
ATCAAGTTTACGGTTTTATGTCGGTTCCGCTCCCCTCTGTGTGTCAAACGGAAAGTATATATAGTGTGTATATATAGTGCAGTGTATATACTCAATGTCCGCGGAACCCTGGGGTTCCGTTAAGCCTTTCTGGGGGGGTACTGATCATAATTGTTAAAATAAAGGGGTACTATATTTAAGTCTCCTGGTGGAAAATCCGTTTAAAGTCGATTATTACACGATTGGCGAGCCAGACAAATTAGATATACGGTTACTCACATTGAATATGCAGGTTTTATAATGATGTTTTCCCATACCGTTGAGTAAGTAGTATTATTCCATACTTGGATTTGAAAAATCTAGTATCTAAGTTTGAATAAACACTCCTCTCGGTTGAGATGTCTGTTCTTGCTGTTAATCTACCACCTGCTTGCAGAGGTTGTGACGTTTCCTCTCTCGCCCTTCAACCTCCATTTTCCCTCGTCTCTTATTCTCGCCTCCCCTCTTCCTTCTCACCACCTTCCACCTCTCTCTTACTTTCTCTTTACATCTCTTTCATCTCGCGTTTCATGATATCGACGACTGATGGGTGGACTGATTGATATGTTATCCCTCAGGCGAACACGGAGATGATGCAGCTGGAGATGATCTCGCGCGTGTGCGGCACGCCCGCGCCCGGCGTGTGGCCCAACGTCGTCAACCTGCCGCTGTGGGGCACGCTGCGGCCCAAGGTACGTGCCTCCTATGACAAATACGTGATCCCCTACCAAGTAAAGATCATTAAGTTTCTTTAATAAAACACAGCCAATAATCAAATTAAATAATTTTGAAATGAAACGTTGTTATTATAACACACAACACGAGTCTCCATTTATCAAATGAACCGCAACAATTTAAATAAAATGGTGACGAGTAGCTAGCTGGTTAACAAAAAATGGTGACGCACAATCGTAAATTCAAGCTCCGATATGCCACTAGTCGCCTTTTGCGTATAGCAGATACATTCTTTCGAGGGCCCAGACCAATATGAGACAGTTATGTAGATTAACATATTGTTATTTTACTGACGACTTGCGCTTAAATTTGGAAGGTACGACGTGATAAATCTCTCTGCCCTAATTGTTTGGCAAGGCCAACATTGGATACGTGTGTAGTATAAGTGAGCGTTGTTCCCGCCAGCGGTTCCACAAGCGCTGCGTGCGCGAGCAGTTCGCGTTCATGCCGGGCGCGGCGCTGAACCTGCTGGACCGCATGCTGGAGCTGGACCCCGACAAGCGCGTCACCGCCGACGACGCGCTCAAGAGCCCCTGGCTCAAGAACGTCGTGCCCGACCAGTGAGTACCGCACCTGTGCTCTCCACGATCAACTCCTCCCCTCCCCAGGGCAACAGTCCTCAAGATGCCTGCGTCTCGTGCTAGAAGGGCATAATTTTCAATTGACCACGGGAGGCGGTGGGCTTGTTACCCTGTCCCCTTGGTGAGACGTTGTGGGGATTTCGATGTTCCCAGCACGTCTCACCACGGACCACCAGGGGAGTAGTGTCTTGACTACCCTGCCCCATATAATATCACGTGTGTTTATCTGGTACTAGATTATGCTCGTAGTTCCCTTTTGGTCCATAAGAGACATTATGTGTTCTGTGGGAATTATTTTTTATATAATAATGTATCCCTTAGGTTAAGGATTACCCGCTCCCATCCGACCCACCGTATAACATCATTTGTATTTATTTGATATTAACTCTCATCCTCGGCTCTGTATGTCTGTTGGAGACTATCGTGAATTTTGTGGTATCTATCAAGTTTACGATGACCAAGATCCCGAAATCCCTTGTCATGTTGGGTCGATACTATGGACCGAGAGGATGGAGCAAGTAGCGATTGCGTGTAATATGTCCACGGAAGTGATACCGTGACTCATTCAAATTAATCTGGGAGCCGACGCACACGCATCCTACCCATCAGCTTAACTGCGTTGCGATTTTATTCGATGATACAGTCATGGAGTACGTGACGAATAGTGGTAGTATAGTCATTGATATTTAAAAATGACATTTGCGAATTTTCTGTACAAAATGTCAATTGATAATGTCCATGTCGAGCTAAACAATCATTCACCCATCCGCGTCTTGTTATTAACGCATGAAAACATATAAACTAATAAGAGCCGAACAATTGTTAAGACGTTTTATCAAATGAACTTAGGCACATTACCACTCTAATGTTTGTCTGCTCGATGTGTATTGGCTGAGCTCATAACCTGGCATGCCGCCACGAAGCAAGCCGTCCGACTAACGCCCCCCCGCCCGCAGGATGGCGTCGCCGTCGCTGCCGACCTGGCAGGACTGCCACGAGCTGTGGTCCAAGCAGCGCCGCCGCCAGCAGCGCGAGCACGAGCAGCGCCGCGCCAAACGACGAGCGCGACCCGCCGCTCGACGCGCCGCACCCCCCCGACGCGCCCCACGCGCCCCACGCGCCTCACGTCGCGCACCCCGCGCACCCCGCGCACCCCGCGCACCCCGCGCACCCGCCGCTCTCGCAGGTCAAATAGCACACGCAGTTCTACGGCTGCTACTCGTAGCGAGCCGCCCGCCGCGGCAGGTGCCTGTGCGACGACCAAATGACCAAGTGATCTAGTGTAATTCGTTGTAAGTGTCGGCCGCCGCGCGCCCGGTGTATGTGGATCGAGGTGCGTGTACTTTGAAGAGGACTTTACTGATGCTTGGTGATACACAATTGTTGTTGAGGCGAGGCGAAATTACCTCAAGAGTCGAGGACTAGATGTATGAGTCCGAGTAGAAAATCCGCCGGTAAAAAATAATACTAAGTATTCGGATTGACGACGGAGTTTCTATGACGGAGTGATTGTGTAATTACGGTTGTACAGCCCTGATGACTTTTAAACTGAGTTCGCAATACAGAGTATATTCTAGTACTCGACTTTAAACAGTTCCTATAATATTTTAAAGAATACTCTTTCAACATGATTTAGTGAATATTTAATTGACAATAGAGCGAAGACATGTTACTTAGTTATTTTATCTATGAAGACGTTTGCCAACTCTGAGCATCTGAAGGGGCGTGTATACTTTTATTACGTATGAAATCGTCGGTCTGGATGTGGCGTCTTGTATATGTATATACGATCGGTTTACATATACAATGTGGCACATCTGACGGAATATAACCGTAAATATGTGATTTGTAACGCGTTTTGTTGTTGATCCACCTGCACCTTCGTTTAGTGGCGGCCGTAAACCATATGAGGGGCCATGACTGGTCTTAGCGGTATAGCTTGAAGAGGCGCGTACCAAAATTATAAATAACCAAAGTATTGAGCGTAGCGCTAGTTACCTGCGGATTTGATGTGCAGACTAAATTGTAAATTACGCGTCTTTGTATAACGCTCTCTAGTGGAAGAAATCTGTTCTAAAACATGATAGATTCGAATGTGGTGTTTTTAAATATAATATCCGTCAGGTGGCGTATTTGACAAGTAGTGGACACTATAGTGATTGGTTCGTTTTAGAGGGAAGACTTGTCACTCATTTAACATTTTAGAGATTTAAGTCAAAAAGAACCAAGCATCGTTAAGTTAAGATTCAGCGCGTTACTTGTGCCATCTGGCGGATATTTTACTGTCGAAAACCATCTGCAAATACTTCGTATAACGTATTGTATATAACTTATTACGATTAAAGACAGGTCGAACAAAAATCTATTCTTTATTACAGATTGAGTGCAAGCCAATGTATTCTTTATTGCTTTTTAATATAGTATACATTGTACTGTTCTCGATTAAAAATAAAGAGTAGATTCATGCTTGACCGCATGGAAAAAGTCTTGAACGAATAGATTTGTAGAAATAATCATACTCTCATTTGGCGGTACAAAAGCAATACAACACATATGGTGCTAATGCCTACTCGATCGTATTGCGTCTATGGGTGGAGGCGTTAGATCCAGTGGCGTAGCTAGGTAACAAAGGTCCAGATCTAGATCTAGATCAGATTTAGATCCAGGCGACAATTTTTTTTCCTAGGGGTGGGGAAGGCTGGTTATAGAGCTCCCCGAGCTTGGGGGCCCCGCGGCGTTGCCCCGCCTTGCCCCCGGGTAGCTCCGCCACTGGTTAGATCTAGCAGACAATTCTTTGTATATATAGCTAACTACATCATAATCTGTGTGTGTATTCGTCTTGATAATAAAGTGAATCTATATACTATCTTTACAGGTTTCTTACGCTGAGAGCAATCTGTAAATAATCTAGTGTAATTACTTTCGCAATAAGAACAATTACGTTACTATTTTAAAAATGAACTGGGTTTTATTTATCGAGTCCCGTCGTACGATATGACTTTGTTATATTTGGCCTAAATGTTATAATACAGATTGTGGAATAGACTGGAAAGTTGCGGAGATAATGTTTTCACTCATTAATGCCCTTGGTGTATTTTAATAAATGTTCTCAAAGATTTTGTATAAAGCAGACACAATAGGAGGGCCAACAGATTTTACCTATTAGGTCAATTTGTGCTATTAACTGCTATATGATTATTTCCTAGTAGTATTCCAATAATACTCTCGTTATGTGCCCTAAATCTTGATATCTCTAGTTTCAGATACAATGTCCTATGCAATAAATATTAAAAGGACTACTGATTTTCTTTTTTCCACTTCCACGGATGAATATTTAAGAAAATTTACAGATATGAGTTGTCATGCTTATATTTCGTAATTTTATCAGTTTGAGAAATTATATTTTTAAATTTAATTCTAAATAAGAACACCGACGCAGTAAGGTTTGTGAATAACGAGTCAAACTACCCCACCCCTCTCCTATGAATCAAGTTAGCTAGTCCGTTATTTAGGTTTATAACTACAGAACTGATCTCTTTCATATACTGGATCTGTCTAAATCTTTTAATTACATAATTCCATCCATTAGTCGAAATATCTAAATTATTTATTAAATCCTGGCATATTTGCAGTTTTTATAACATGGTAGCTTTTACAGTTCATTGAAATATCCCTTTTTAAATTAAAACACGACCGTAAGTTAGTAATTGAAACGCAACTGTAAGTTGGTTCGAGTGCCAAAGAGGCATATAGGTATTTCGTATTAATATACTGCCTGACGTCACACCTTAACAGACAGATTGTAGCAGTATAGTCAATGGTAGTGCAATACTGCGCTAGCAGCATATTTTATATGGTCCAATTTTGACTCGAAATATCATTGCAAATTAGGCCTTAAGATAAATGTAGTAAAGACATGTTACACTTTCCAGATATTACGTGATGTATAGTGTAGTGTGTGCCAGATTTAGTTATCTCAATTATTTGTAAATTTCGGTTCCTAATAGCCAATTCTATCAATTGCTACGGCAACTTCCTTTCCTCAATGTTTCCAGTTTCTTCTATCATCCAAGCCTTAAATTATCAACTGTAGGTAATGCAAACAAGTTGAAGTACAAAATGACGGTGTTCCGAAGTTAATGTTGTTTGTTTTGTACGTTGCAATAAATGGAGTTGAGTGATGCTCGTCGAACGCAGAAAGAGAAGTAGATAATTTACTATGTAATCGCATATAAATAAAGCAATTTTTAGTTGTTTTATATTAATATCTAATCAAAATGAACTAAATTGGTTGCTAAAAGCAAAATTTGATAACGACTGGACCAATTTAGCTACATTTTTTAATTTATCCTTTAACCGGCTTATTATTTCAGGTTTATTGGAAATTCCTCGAAATTCACCTTCACTACGCCGCGCTTGTTAACTTAATACGAAATAAAATTAGTTTTTTATTAGTCATCATTTTAAAACAAATGGATTGCTCTTTTACGTATGAATAGTTATTTAAAATCGGAGAATAAGTCACACCAAAGAAATTATGAAATGGTTTAAAATGAAGATAATTCCTATGTAGTTCGCAGGGTTGACATGCCAGCTTTACATAGTACGTACCGACTAGCATATAGGGAAATGTTATTAATAAATTATGAAATTAGTACCGAGTTTATAATTTTAGCGATTATGACTTGAATGATTTTAATACAAGACGTGCGATTCGAGGTAATATGAAATATCCACAAGACTAGAATTCCCGCGTTCGCCTAGCTATCACCGGCTCCAACAAAAATTCGTATCTGTGATTAAATATCGAATTATGTCGGAATTGTGCGCGTGCTGTCCATATGTTACGTGATCCGTAGTTGTTGCCACGATCCAAAAATGTTTAGTTTAAGACTTCGCACAATCGTCTTAGGGCACGCATTCACTGCTCGATGTACTGAAAGATATAAAAGTCATAGTTAAATTGCGTCAATCAGGGTGCGTTTGTTGTAGTTTTAATTCCCTTATAGATAAGGTCCAAATTGCCTTGCTCGCGCACCGGAGTGTTGATCATGGTAATATTCTTTAAGCAGGTGTCTGATAGAATTTCAGTTACCATTTCTAGTACATATCTTTGAGTATATCATGCCGTATATATGCGTTTAGTCACGATATATATGTACATCTATGGAGGGACTGAGTTTCGCCAGTACATAAGATTCAAAGTTCCGACCTAAGGTTTTTCTTAGAACAACTGGTGGTCTGAAATACGACTGTGGAAACACGCGAGCGTAGTATATATATAGTTCGTTGGGGAAGCTCAGTCCCTGCACAGTCTTCTATATTATCTTTGGACAGTTTTCATGTAATCATAGAGAACGTTGCTGCTCCAATATTAATAGTAAGCTAGTCTACATTGCGCGCCAAGCGTTGTAAATATTGTAGTTTTTATATAATGTGCGGTGGTTGGAGCCCCACTGGTTGGCATTTATTTATGTTATTTGTATGTATATGTATGTTCGGGAGAGTGTCGCGAGTGAACGTTGTTTCTAGTTGGTGAGCCGGTCGACTGTTTACCGTTTAAGGAATACTCCTTTGCTTATGCGGTTGTTGAATAAAAACTAAACACTATGTTTCATACAATATCGTTAGCACTGTTGAAGTGTGATGTGGTACCTCTAGATAAGTTACGATATTATATTAGGTAATAGATTCTTTGTAATATAAATTGTCTCAACAATGCTACCACTTTGATCCATTGTGCTAAGCAAGGCTTCCGACATAATAAAGATACTTATGAGTAACAGTCGGTCGGACCTTGTATATGTAAGTAATATAACATCATGTTAACTGTTTCACAAATGTTTAATGTTAGGCGACGATACGTTTCTGTACGAAGCATTATTTTTTTATGTGTACATAGGTCGTTTCCCGCGGGAGTGGTGTAATTGTTTAGTTTAATGTTTATTTCACGCGTGCCCATTGTTCCATGTTTATCAAAATCTTCCATGAAATGATGCGATGTATATTTTCTAGTTGAACGAATCGGCGATTGGTACATTATAAATGGAAATTTATTTTGCACGTGTTGCGCAGTAGGCATGGTATGAAGCGGCTATGTCGTCGTGACAATAAAATTTAAAATGAATCGCGATTTTTTTAAAACACATAGGTCACACAAAGTTACAATATTTTTACACATGCATAAATGAAACTGATTTTTTTATAGAAGCCAAACTTAAGATACATACATTATATATCTTACGAACGCAATTATATTTTTGCAGTATTTACCTTAGAGAGAACCTATAATAGTGACATAATTTTGGGGAGGCCTGTCAGTATGGGAATGTTACTAAAACAGTGATTGTAAGATAGCTTCCTAAGATGCGGGAGAAAGAATAGTGAGGTGAAATATAGCTAAAAAGACTAAGTCCTTTTGTATAATATAGGTGTAAGAAGCGAAGCTGCCCTAGCAATAAATAATCCGGAGTTTAGGAGACAATCTGGGAGTGGACGCACCAAAGTAGGTTGTTCCCACTAGTTCCATTGATATATACATAATGGAAATAGTGGGACCTACCCACAGAAGTAATTCCCTACTCGTTGCCGCAACATTGTGTGTAGGTGAGATACTCGCAACATGTTTATGTTATTTATAAATCGATGTGTTCAAAGAGAAAGTACTTGTAAATGTTGCCAAATGCAATCGATGTAAAAAATCACGTATGATTTCGTAGCACCTCACTCGAGGCAACATAGACAATTCATCAGGTGTACACATTGTATTATAATTGTTCTTCTGTCGCACGAATGCGTGTTTATTAATACTAATTCGTGTTATATCCGTTATATATGGTAAACGTAATTTTATATTTATATTACTATTTGAAACTGCCCTAATATCAATCCATACATTGTAGTCTCGGGTGTGTGTATGCCGTGTAAATGTATTTGTAAATATTGAGTGCATAACTTGTTGCACGATACCAAGTGCCTATAGTCTTTGGGTGCATTTATGGCGTTATAATATAATAGAAAATTTGTGATTATTCATAAAACGACACATGCCTTAGATTGTACATAATATTTTCTTTGCATTGGGAAATGATACAGTGAATACCGGTTAGGAGTAATATACGAAATCTATAGTGAAATAAATACGAAAATATATATTTTATTACCTACGTAAAATAATCAGAACTCCCAATAAACCAATATAGGAATATTATAATTTAAGCGTATTTAATCGCCTAATATAATAGTGGTGTATAATTAATTCCATTATATTTGTAAAGCATTTACACATTGTCACAGTGAAATTATAGGATTTGATATTTTCATAAGAGGAGTATCGTCTGGGAGCTTTTATAGACTAAAATGGATTTGTTCTGGTTATTATTGTATCTATTGTTTTTACATGAATTGAAACACGTTTATTGTTAGGAAATTATGCACAAAAAACAAGTAGTGTCAGTAGGACCATTACTGGAACTACTGGTACCACTTGTTCCACATGAGTAAAACAAAGATGTAAATTAATATATGTCGCAAGCTGTACTTCGAGTAAGTTAATCCGGATGCATGTTCCTTTATTTCCATGGACCTTGGCTGATTGTGGTCTGTGATCACATGATTAGTCTTATGTGGTATTTATTAGAAGAATTTTGTTGTTACTAAGAGTAAATTATCAGATGTGTAACATGTTTGCGAGGGACGGATATTGTTTGTATATTAAGACTGATGTGAGATGACGAATGATTGTCTGTCGCTGTAACTCTGGATTGTTATCACAAATACAATTGTAAAAATGTACCTAAATTTTTTAAATAATTAAACTACAATGAATTATACCTCTGCTTTTCATTTGTCATTTGTGTGTAATAATTGACATTTCCCTAATAGAGTATTTAACAATATCTAAAAAATAGTATTGTCATCATAATTTCAAAGACAAATAAAAACGCTTGTAATATATCAAAATAAGTTTATATTCAATATAATAAAATGACTACAGGAACCGGCTTAAAATAAGGCACTAACAGCCTGTACATGTTAATTATGGCCAATCGTAATTCTGGCACGGTCGGCGAGAAACAGCGATCACATTTTTTATATCAGTACACGCCTATACATTGTATATTCAATCATTAGTAGCAAAATGCATCTTATTTTATTACACCTGATGACTGAAAATTCCGTTTACCAAATGGATCTAGTGGGAATTCGATATTACAGGATCTAAACCAGTTTGTATGTCGAAAATATAACGCTATGCTTACTCTATAGAGTAGAAATCGTTATTGTGACCGCTGATCTCTGGATTTAATACATTTCTGCTTTTGGTCGTACTCTTTTCCTAGTAAAATCTTAACACTAGGAAATGTACGTTATGCCAGCTGTAAGTTACGCTGATTTGTCGGAACAAACTACAAATTACGTTAGGCACCTTTGATTCAGCTTAACATTATAAAGTAATGAAATATGTCAGCAATGTATATTTAAAAGAAAGTGTTCATATATCCCTGGTCTTAAGTATCATAATACTAGGATATCCATCAAAGTAATACCATCCTAGTACCATCGCTGGTATCTGTTTCTAAAAGGGATTATGTACCAAATAAGTATGTACAGTGGTCTTACTAAAATCAATGACACATTTTTAGTGTCATAATTTTCTTTGGAATTGCAACATTTCTTGACACATTTCATAATTCGTATGTAACGACACCTAAAACTTTATGGCATACAATATAAAATACTAAGTACTTTGTACGTAAATCTCAATAACATTTATCACATTTCATTACAAAAAATATAGAATTATGGAAATTGTAATAATGAACGGTCGATAGATAGGTACATGATTTCATTTAAATATAATTAGAATAGAAAAACGTGTTATACAAAAGTTATGAAAAACATTTGACTGGAACTTTGGATCAAATTTAAACTAACGTGTTTATCATCAACCACGAGGTGACTTCCGTTCTTGTCGTTACCATTCAATAAATAATTGGTATTATTATTTTATTTTCTGACACTGTTGTAACCTAATTAGAATCCAAGTTCAACACTATTGAGGCGTATTAGCTCCGCACCGTTTTGACAATTAAAAAAAAAATATACCTACAGTTGTATTAATGGGAAAAATCCCATAAGCTCAATTGAACAAACGGGAAGCACCTCAAACATGTAACTATAAATAATACTCAAAACGTTTTTAGTTTAAATTTGAACCAAAGTCTAAGTAATTCTTAACCGACTAAAGACTATTAACACTTACGATCAAAATAAATTATAAAATGGAATTAGGGCAGTTGCACTTGTATGTAGGAAGGTGTTCGTTGTTCTGGAATTGTTCGATTCTCGTCAAACTGGTGTCGTTCAGGGGGTCGCCACCTGAAATGGCGTGCAATGAGAGAAGTGAGAAAGTGATACGCTTGTACGTAATTAAAAAGCCCTTACAATCACTTAAGCATTGTTTAATAAATAAATATAGCAACATAAAAAGTGTTAAAATACGCGGTTAAAATTGTTATATTAGGTAGGTACTATGTCTTATTGATTAGACCCAGTATTTCTTATACTGGCCCGAAAAATATGCACATTCGAAAATTTCAAAATGTATAATATACCTACCTATTTATGACCAAATCTGTCTACTTATTCAAAATTTTTTTTTGTCATTCTATCATTAAACTTATTGGTAAAATTTGGTGTATAATGATTTTATTGGTGGTGACAAATATTCTAAGTAAGTAGTTAGTGTCTGATGGAAAGAGACTTACCACGAGCAGGTTACCGCTCTTGGCACGCTGGATGGCGGGCTGCGGGCCGTTGGTCACCTCGATGGTGCCGCCTTGCTTGCCGTTTACCATTGAGAACGCGATGCTGCAATAAGGAAAAAGTTAGTTTGGTAAGTTCAGTTGGGTGGTGCCTATAAAATATGGTGGTTGTAGTTGCCTAAATAGCTATCGGTGGTAGCTCAATGGTAAGGACAGGCGCCTCTTAACCGAGGAGTGCGGGTTCAAACCCGGGCACGTACCTCTGGATTTTTCAAGTCTATGTACGTATTTATATAGCTCGACGGTGAAGGAAAACATAGTGATGAAACCTGCAAATTCAAACCACATTGGATTTGTAACCATGATCCAAAAATTTTTTGGTTCCCCTATCTTAGGGTTACGAAGGTCTGATCGGCAGTCGCTTCAATGTAATTACCAGACTCGCTAAATCCAGGATCATGGTCTAAGCGGACCCCGTCTAAGCACGGGAGATAACGCTAGGAAGATGAGTTGCCTAAATAGCTTTATGATTAAGGTCTAGAATGTTCGGCGTTTTGACTTGATAATTGTTAAGAAGTTTTCCCTTTTGTAACCATAGAGGGTTTCCCTGGAGAAGGGAAGAACTCCCATAAATGTGGCGTCATCTACTTAACCTACATGTGTAGGAAAACGAGAAAAAAAATTGTTTTGAAGGTGTGATGGTCTAGGAACAAAGAAGAATCATATAAATAAAAGCTTTACATCATAGATGGCAGTAAACAGTATACAGTATAGCTTGTCTAGTATTCCGGCTTCTCTGAGCAGGCGACTGTTACTGAAAAAAGTATTTAAGTACTTACTGTAAAAGAATAATTAAATTTAATGGAGTAGGCAGGTACTCACGTCCTGGTGTCGACGATCTCGATGATCTCGGGTTTCTTGGTGTAGTCCGTGACGATGGTCAGCGCCTCGATCAGGTGCGACACCGAGATGATTAGGTCACCCTGCATTAGTATTAAATAACTTGAATTAGTTTGGCTTTTTTAAATTAGATATCTACATCTACAGATATGTGTTAATTTGATAATATCTTTGGATATTATATGTAATCTCTGATGGGCCATGCATATAAGCTTGGCTTCGAATCTGAGATGTAGGTACAAGGAGATCACTTTGTGCCTTCCCACTAGATAGACTTAGGTTACCCTACTTATGGTCCTTCTAGATAACATTATTAACATCTCTCGAATATAGCATAAAGGACTCCGACGGGGGCCTTTGTCCACAGAGCTGTGGGCTGCCGTCCAAAAAGCCTCCATAGTAGATCCAGCACGGCCTCACCTTGTCTTTCTTCAGCTCCTGCGGGATCTTGATCAGGATGAGGCTGTCAGACTCGTTGGTGACGATAACGCGTAGCTTGTCGAGCGGCAGGCGGTGCTTCAGCTTGTATGTCTTGCGGCCGGCCGCGTCCAGCACGTACAGCGCCTTGTCGGACGCGATTAGCGCTCGCTCGCGGGGCTTGTAGCCGCGGCGATCGTACTTCACTGCCTCACACGAGTACTGGGGAATGTGGGAATTGGTGGTTCAAAACTAGTCCACTCATAGCATCCTTCATTATCAACTAAGACATTGGAATTGATTATTCGAAAGTAGTCCGTTTTGCCACTAAAAAACAAATTCTTTAATGATCCGCTTTGACTGTGATATCACATCTCTGATATCATTATCTGGGTAACAAACCAGATTTAGCAAGACTGTTTATTAAAAATTAAATTAAAGCGACATGAGTAGGTAAGTATCTTACAGAAAGGTGTGGATAGTTGATCGTAGGGAGGTGGATCCTGATAGAGTCCAAAATTACTTTGGTTTCACCAGAATAGTAAAGTACTCCTTTAGGCGACCAAAGAGAACAGGCTTATTAGATCATGGTTTGAACGTTACTGCAAGGCGGGATACTCACAATGAGCTGCTCGCCAGAAGGCCAGGCGGGGGAGGCCATGAACGAGCCGCGCAGCACCTGGTGCTCGCCCGCGAGCCGCTCCGACGTGAACCGCGGCCCCACAGATGACAGGTAGCTGTTCTTCTTGCCTGAATGACAATTGACACAGTTATAATGGGACATGTTGGTCTGGGCTCGAAAATAATGTACTAGTTACAGATAGCGCGCGAGTTGAATGCAGAGCTCAGGTATGTCTCGTCTCAGGCCCCGACTGCAGGTAGTAGGTAGGTACTATTTTCTATTTAACTCAATTGTATTTATTTTTTTACCTTAATGTAGTTTATGGGGCTACTCCTTTGGGGATTGCAGGCGCGAATGTATGTATGTATCGGATGTGATTGTGAAAGCGACGATCAAGCCACTTTGTTAAAGATTCTGGCTGCTTATTGGACTCTGCCTAATTACGTACCTAATAGTGTTATTGTAAAAGGTTTACAGCCCTGTTGTCAAAGTCAAAGTCAAAATATTCGGTATTTATAAAGGTTTCAAGGAAACACTTATAAATCGTCAAATACAGGTAAAGCCACAGCTATATGATTCTACCATCGGTTCGAAATGTTGTATTTACCGAGAAGAATCCGGCAAGAAACTCGGTCGTATAATGTGTCGTATAATTTGCTAAAAAGCTTACGTGAACTTTCCACTACAGTCAAGGCAGAGATTTCACCTCGGAATCTAACAGAATAATAAGAATTTTGAACTAAGATGTTGACCCCTATTTTAGACTAAGACTGTTCTAGTAGAGGAGGAAGCAAGGCCTGGTGGATGGTGGCGTACCCTTGAACATCTTCTCGGCGAGCACCTTGAGCTCGAACTGCTTCTTGTTGTCGGGCGACAGCGCCAGCCGGTACTTGCGCGACAGGTGCGCGCGGTGCAGCCGGTGCAGTTCCCTGCAACCACAGGCACTTGTACTTACTGGCTTACAAATGCAGCGGTATAGTTCCTTTACCCCTATTCTATGTAAATATCTCTTTAGTAATTAAAAGATACACATAATACCTACACTTTATACCAAACGTTTTAGGTACTAAATCTCAGTATCAAATCAATTTTTACTTCTGAAAATAGATAGATTACCTCTCTAAAAATAATGGATCCTAGATTGAGAATCACTGGGTTTACCAGTGGGATTGGGGCCAAATGGTATTTTAACGAGACCTTTAGTAAATAAAAGGTTTAAACAGAAACAAATAAGTATTTGGGTATTTACATGATTAGTTTATAAATTTAGCTATTGCAAATAAGTCAGTTCTTACAAAATTATAACGTACATTTAGGTTTACCAAAATTACAAAAAAAATCTTTGTACTTTTTGACGGGACCTAAGGTAGGTAAGTACACACCTGGAGGCTTCCTGGCAAGTGGCGGGGCAGGTGGGCCAGGACAGGTCCAGCACGCGGGTCGGCAGCTGCGTGGACAGCCGCTTCAGCCAGTGCACCTTCGCGATGCCCAGGAACCGGCGGTTCTCTGGCGTCTCCGGCCCGTTGCGGGTGATGAACCCTGCGCAAATGGGACATGTCACGATCTAGTAGGTAGTAGATGAGCTATTCTGCGGGTGTCCAAATAAGACTCTTTATTTTATTTATATTTCTTTATATTGTAGGTACATAGTTGTTTTCGATTTACGATTTCCGTGTGTAACACTAGTGATTTTGATATTAGTAACACAAATTACGGATATTAAAATGACTTTACGATTAATGCTTTTGTTCGATTCTGATATCAAATTAACAAAAGTATTCATTGCACGAATGTTCGCCCAATGTGCGAATCGATTAAGTACACAACTCTTCGTGCATGAGTCAAGATCACTACAGAAGCCTATCTGCGGTATGAAAGCCTGTTAAAAAAGGTCGGTATTCTCTACAACTAAGTACCTATAACCTATAACCCATGTTTGGAATTAGGGAATTGGTGTGTCAGCCTGGAGAATTTATTTATTTAATGTCAGATATTGTTTATTAAACATCCACACTACCTTTAATAAAAGCCCTGATGACGTCAGCGGCCTTCTTTCTGCGCTCACGCAGCTTCTGCGCGAGAAAGCGGCGCACCCACTTCTGTATGATGATGGCGGCGCTGCGCATACGCAGGTACTGCTTGCGCTGCCAGTAGCCTCGCCACCGGCTCTGGATGATGGTGGCGATGTCGTTCTTCTTGATCTGGTACGCGTCTTCGGTCTCGAACAGGGTCTTCGGGAACCGGATGAAGATTTTTGTGCTGAAATTTTTTGAGTGTTTTAGGAGCTGGTTCTGATTCAAATCCGAATTTCAAACATCTTTGTTTAGGAATAAAAAGCATTTTATTCATTGACGATAAGCCAAGATCATAGGCTAAAGTCATAAGCACGTAACCCATCAAAAATCGTTATATTAATTAAGCTAAACCCACAAGATTGCTATAAAAATGTTGTTACTTAAATTTTGCACTACCACAACTCACTATTAAAAATTTATCAGATCTCAAGATCTTACCCAAAAACATTAAGTTATTTGACTACTGTCTGTGTCTATCTATCTATGCTATGACTCACTTGCCCATCCTGTAGTCCTCTCGTTCGAACTGGAGCGCTTCGACCAGCTTCTGCACGCCGTCGCGGGCCGGGCCCCGGTAGCGGGGCCACGTCTCCGGACTCAGGCACTTGTACCTGGGGAGAAGTAGCAGTTATAGATTGTTTGAGTAATACGTAAACACCAAAGAGGCTGGAGGGTGTTACCTTTTGGCGGCATGGGTCAGTTTGGTCTGACAACTAACCAGTGAGGAGGGTGACAAGACCGCAAGTCACAGTTACTCTATCTTTTGGACGTTTTAATTCAAAAAACCCGCATTATCGTCTACTCAGAAGATTAAATTTTAGCAAATCATGGATGTTGAATATAATTTCAACATTTGTTTGTAATATTAAATGTCTGTTACATGTGTTATAAAGAATTAATCTGTTTATTCGTCACGATAAACTTAAAAGAAGAAAATTAATGGCTCAGTCAGAAGTAGCTTAAGCCAAAGAGCATGTCTTGTATTATTGAGAATGGAACAAGGCATTTGTTAAAAAGCCATGACGTAATGTAAATGATGCAATTCGGTTACCTCTCGAGGAAGGCGTCGTAGGTCCTGCGGTAGGCGAAGCCGGCGCGACGCACGCGCAAGTTCTCCATCAGCCCGAGGTACTTCACCTGGTGGGACACCAGCTTCTCGTCGAATTGCACTGGGGGAAAGAATTTATGGTGTAGAAGATACTTGCAAAGGGTAATGGACAAATATCGCTTTATAATTGTTGCAGATAAAACAGAAAGATTATGATTTTGATAAAATGTGTCAATCTCCTACTCCTCAGCGTTTGCGTCCTATCTCTAGCCTGGAATAGAAGCAACTGCGACTCGTAACGATTATCCAGGGAAACGGGGGAGGTGACCAATTTAGATCATAACTTTCTCTCAATATTAAGTGATATAGATAGTGAACATCCAGAGACACAACGTACTCGGATCAGAGCAAGCGTTTAAGGAGCGGTTAGAAATATTTACGCTATTTTAAAAAATCCTGTACTTTTCAAATAACTTTAAGGGCATGTAACTATGTCTGTATAATATTCAGCAGGAGTCTTGTGCAGGGAATCGGACACTCACTAGGAGCCTTGAAGTCGTTGGGCTTGATGCACCGGATGTAGGAGGGCTCCTTGCTGCTGAGGATCTTGATTAGCTCGTTCAGCGAATTCTTGAACTGCGTGATGGCCGTCTCGGGCCGCTTCTTGCTGTTCAGGTTCAGGTCCTAGAAAGGAACGTGGAATTTCACACAATTGTTCCGGTATTGTAGTGCTATTATTAAGTATAATATTCGACAACAGTCTTATGTGTAAGTGATTCTTTGGAAATGCTGTAGTTACAGATAAATTTAAAAACAAACCAATTTACATTTGGTTAGGTTCATTTCACAAATATAGATAAGCCGAAGTTTTCATAAAACGCTGATTTAAAAACATCTACTTTTAACTTTAAGACCGCAAGCAAAAGCGTACAATACTTAGCTGTAAGAGACATATTAGGGATAAAGTTAATATAATAACGCAATAATAGGTAACAAATTAAGCATTAGGACACCAATCGTTAGGATGTCTTATGCACTGGAAGACATGCTTCACCAAACCTACATAGATAATCTGGGATAGGTGCAGGAAGAAAAAAGGAGAAATACCTTGAAGCAGTCGCTGACGATGGAGTTGCCGCTGGTGGCCATGAGGCCCTGGATATCGCGGAACAGCAGGTCGTTGTTCTTCTCCAGGAAGGTGCCCACGCTGTACGTCACCTCGCCCGCGTAGTGCACCAGGCAGAACTCCTAGCAACAGACATGTGCGTACATGAAACAATATGTTCTGCTGCGGTGCAGAAGTGGTAACTTCTTACCACTTCTGCACCGCTTATTTAGGTCGCCCTTCTTATTTATATTTTACAGGAACGTTGATACTATTAAAATTTCTTTAATGATATTTCTACAGCGTGGAGCACTGTACAAATATCATTAAAGAAATTTTAATAGTATTGTAGTCAGTTGATAGTGAAAATTCATGATGACATTTCTCGATAGCGACAAATATAATACTAAGTATTATTTTAAATTATGAGGTAGAAAATAACAATACACGTGAAGATTCAATCCAAGCACCTGACCACTCGACCAACGGGCTTGTCATTGTCAATGGAAAATTGTGAAAAAATTGTGACAAGCTAGCCACTTGTCACTGTTTTTCACTACTTTCCATCTAACCCAGCCCAGTTTTATTTTTGGCTGAATGTGGTTAAAGGGGCTTGCTGCCCCTTTGACTCTGCCTACCCCTTCGGAGATTATGGACGTGATGTTATGTGTGTATTAAACTGATCTAGCTACATGCTGTAAGATAGGCTTGGCAATATTTTCTTATAATGCTGTAAACTGTACAGGAACTTGTGTAACTCACATCTCTGCCCATCAGCTTCTGTGTCTTTGAGTCGACCTTCCGGTGCGACTTGTAATGCGCGTGGCCGTCCAGCTTCTGCGTCAACTTCTCCAGGAAGCTGGCGTCTGACGCGTCGCCAGGGCGCAGGCACTCGTCATCCAGGATCGAGATGATTCCTGAAGAGCAGAGAGTTAACTTTGAAACCCTGGTATCACATCACATATGATGAGACTTTCAAGAACATCAGGAATGTGTCAGAAAATGAAAGAAAAGGCAACCAGGAAAGAATACCAAGTAGAATTAACACTTAAATATGTATGTAGTATTAACAGATATTTTTTATGAATCTATCGACTGAAGTATTGAGCTGTGGTGCCGATGAAAGGTTTTGACGGACGGCTCTCACTGGATGCCTCGAGACTTATGTAAGGGTGTACGCAGATCGCCAGTGACCTTTGTGGCGGGCCTCGATGAGGTCGCAAATGATGATGTTGTTGAAGTAGTCGACGGGCTCCCACTCGATGCCCTCGCGCAGGTACTCCTCTTGCTCCTGCTTCAGCGTCAGCTCGATGAACAGCTGCTGCAGTTTCTCGTTGCAGAAGTTTATGCAGAACTGCTCGAAGCTGGGGACAAGAGGTGATGTCACAGTTCAATCTCTGGGATTTAATCTTTTGATGTAATTTTTAAGCGTTATATCCTATTATTTGTTTGGTTTGGGATAATTCTGAAATGCTATGCATAGAACAAAGTTGGTTTATAACTTTGTTCTATGCATAGCATTTCGGAAAAGCGACTACCTAATATTGCTGGGTATTAGGTATATGATTATGTAGCGACATCTTTAATTTTTAACTAATTTCTATCTGACCCAACTCAATTTTATATCGGGTTCAAAGAAGAATCATACTGCTGCTTAGAGTCAACCTACCCCTTCGAGAATTGCGAGCGTGATATTGCGTTTTTCGAGACAAATAAAATAATATATTATAAATAAGGTTCGGTTCCACAACGATCCTGGATTTGACGAGTTCTGTTTACATTGAAGAGACTACTGTGTTTGACTTTTACCTATATAGATCTTTTATTATACCTAGACAGGTTGGTTATTTACTAAACCACACTGATTATCTGGTCAAATATGGATTGTGTGGTTTCATTAGGGTGCGGCGAGGTTTACACCCAGTAAGATGTATACAGACTAAATTGACTGTTCGCTCTTTATGCAATATTTTTGTGGCTATTAAAACTGCACTTTAAGTATGAACGTTGGCAGAAAAATATCGATACTGGGAAAACTGAAATGGTTTGAAAGTACCTACGAAAGATATCGTTTAAAAAAACATTTTTGTCATATATTGAATTGGTTTTCTATATTCCATATTTCATGATTTGTTAACTTTACTCACGTGGTTGTTTATTGATTACACATAAAACGTTTATCAAGCAATAAAGTTTTACTGCTGGCCATTTTGCAAATTTTATGATTATCGATTGTGGATTCTTGCCGACAGCAAATCAGTAATTGGGCATAGATTCAGACTTCTTATCGTCTTTCTTATGTAATAAGGTAGGTATTTTAAATTCTTTGAGTCTCGGCGTTTCTGTTTACTAAAAGAATATAAAATATTATAGTATACTAACAGCGCCCCGCGGTTTCACGCATTAGCTCCCGTTCCTGTGGATACGAGGATAAAATATAGCCTATGTTACTCGCTGATAAAGTAGCTTTCCATTGGTAAAAGAATTTGTCAAATCGGTCTAGTAGTTTCGTAGCCTATTCAATACAAACAAAAAAACAGTCAAATATTTCCTCATTATAATATTAGTAGAGATAGAATTCTTGCTGAAGTGGAATTTCTTGCCGATTACTTATTTCTCGGTAGAAATGACATTCCTAGCCAGTGGTAGATTCCAATGCTTCTTTTACTATATACAAAAGTACATAGACTCAAAAGAGTAATACTTTGAGAGACCAGGTTTAAAAGTGCTACATAAATAAAGATATCTTTGCATTAAAATTTTAAAATTCTGTTTACATCTACCATATATATTTTTATTCAGTAAATAATGCAAAGGGGAATCCCCTGGCAATAATAATATAATAATCTTGCAACCCCCCTACTTTTCCTTATCTAATTATGTTAGACATATTTAAACCTTCCTATATTTTGTAAAGATATGAACTAAGACTTCGAATCTGCGTCCCAAGCTTTTACGCCGTCAGCTTATGTACATTCAATTTCTTTAAGTATATTACATTTAAACCCACCTGTTCTTGGGGAAGATCTCAAATCCGTAGATATCCAGGATGCCCATGACGGACGACCTGGAATCCTGGTCCTTCGGCGCGAGAGACGAGTTGATCCTGGTGACGAGCCAGCTGAACAGCTTGTCATACACTGCCTTGGCGAGCGCGTCCCGGGCGAACTGGGCCTGTTCCAGGTCCAGAGGCGTGTTGACCACGTCGCCCCGGGCGTCGATGGTGCGGCTGGTCAAGGCTTCGCGGAGCTTTGTACCGCCTACTTTCAGGAGCTGGGGAAGGAAATGGCTGTTAGCAAGAGAAAGGAGGAGACTCGTATAAAGGCCAAGACCCAGGCATAAGGCGGCTAGAACAGATAGTCTAGACTATCTGTTCTAGTTCCTAGAGAGGTGTACGTGAGAAGGAAGCGAAACTTCACCATCGTTCTAGCATTATAAGCATTATTTGACTGGGTCGATGGCGCATTTAGTAGTGACCCTATCCTATGCGCCAAGAGTTGTGTGTTCGATCCCCACCCAGAGCAAACATTCGTATGATGAATACTTGTGTTTGTTCTGTGTCTGGGTGTTAATATCCAATATTTAAGTACATATATATTTGTAATACCACTGTTGATTTTGATATCCGTAACACAAGTGCTTTAGCTACTGATCTCGAAGTCGGATCAATGTATGTGATGTTGTCGGATATATTATGTTTTATTATGTCTCAAGCAAGGTCTTGTCTTCTATGGGACTTATGCTATGATTTAGGAATTAGCGACCTTGAAGCGACTGCCTCCGACCACCGTTACCATTAGGTAGGGGATCCCACAGATTAGATCATGGTTACACAGTTATTTTGTATGTGCAAGTTTCAACACCTTGTCCGCGCTTGAACCAGCATCCCTTGTTTTAACAGTGATCGTAATAAATTTTATAAAACAAAACTTTGTATTAATTAATTAACTAAATATATAAATCATTCCTTAAAATATATCAGCTATAAAACGTAACAAAATTGTTACCGTGGCCGACTAAATGCGATAGCGATCATATGTTCATTATCGGCATTTAACAATTAATACCCAATTAATCACATTCTTGAAACATTGTTATAAAACTAGGCAAGTAATCCTATGTAATGTTGCCGAAAAATCGATAGTTTTGGAATCGATAGTTTAACGGCCAATTACGATCGATAGGACAATCGATAGTATCCATAGTATCGATGTCTCTGTTAGTACAATACTATCGGTAAACAGTAATACTATCGATAGTTTCGATTGCTGCCAAACAATGAACTGTCGATAATATTAATACTTTCGATATCGTTCATTGGTTCATCAAAAACTTGTTTACTAAGAACTCATAGTGTGGAACTCGAAGTTCGTTCCCGATTTGTCCACCCGAATAAGTCTGTGGCGCGATACTAACGTTAGCGAAGTTCGTTATGAAATCGCTGGCGCGCATTTGGCTAAGCACCCTGACTCGCTGAAAATAGGATCATGGTCAAAACGAAACCCCACCTAACTACGCTAGGAAGAAGAAGTACTTCCTTTTCTTCTTCATTTGATAATATTAAAATGTTAATTGGGGCGAGCAAAGCGAGTCCTTACACTATCCCACGACTTATGTAGATATCTAAGCGTCTTCTCGTACTAAACAAATACGAGTCGGACTCTGGCACGAAGGGTTCCGTACCATATAAAAACGGCAAAAAAAATCATGTTCTATGGGAGACCCCTTAAATATTTATTTTATTCTGTTTTTTAATATTTGTGGTTAGCGGCAACAGATATACATCATTTGTGAAAATTTCAAGTGTTTAGCTATCACGGTTCATGAGATAAAGTCTGATAACGACAGACGGACAGACAGACCGTTTGGGTACGGACCCTCACAAAGTTTCGCTTTTTGCTAGTAAATACGTAAGTCAAATAGTGGTTCACTTTATTCTATGACTAAGGAAAGTGAAGTCCTATTAGTATAGGTACATACAGGTACCTAGCTATTAGGTATTTTCCTTAAACCTGACCAGTGCAACTGACTGCAAATAATCGTTCTGTTATCTACAATTTATCGATCGCGGTGAAACAATTATATTATACACCTGAGTCCCATATCTATTGCTGTCTGAAAGGTATTGTATAAGCGCCATTTTAGAGATTTTTCTAGAGAATTGAAACTTTGAGGTAATCAGAATAATTAGTAATTAGGTAATGATGATGTCCTTCAATTAATTTGCAATCGTTATTTTTGGCTTATGGCAGTATGGATAATTTGCAAATAGCATACTAAAAAGACAAAATACGGTATGCTATGTGAAAAAAATCAAGCACATTTAGTGGTTTATCTCTGTGACGCAATCGTAAAACCTTTCAATATTATAGAGAGAATAAAAATAAATTATTGTACATAAACTTTTTGGAAAAATTATTAATGTGTTTCAATAGACGGTAATTATATTAATTCAAGTATTCATTTTTTAAACAAACAAAACCGTGACATGAACAATAAAGTGTTTAATGACGAAACAATATTCGATATTTCGGTTACTGAACACCGTACCATATCTCTGTGGTTGATTACTTCAGCGGGTCTTAGAATCGCAAACAATAGCGTTAATGTGCGTATTTACATAAACAATATAGAACAATGGGGCCAGTTACGCGCCTTGCCGTACTCCAGCCGTACCGAGATGAATGAAGGTGTTGTGGCTAACTGGAGAGGTGCTTAAAAACATTTTAACTTTTATCACCGGTCATATAAGTTTATAGGTTCTGTAATGTCAATAGATATTTTTAGGAATTGTCAAAACATGGTTTCTTTGTTTATCAAAAGCGCTGCTGATGTCAATTTTGTCAGCGACTATATATTAACAAACGAATGATTTCGATGTAAAATGGATATTCGATTTTAAATTATCATTTGCGCTTTTCTAAACTTTAAATTAATGTTTATGGTGTCTTAAATGTATTTCGTATCTTCTAAATGTAGTTTAAATAGTTATAAGCTGTTTGAATAACAGCCTATACTAAGGGCCAGTTATATCATTATTATTATATTAATAACCGTCAATAAAATAATAGTCACTAAGCATACAACTTAGTTTCTTGTGAAATTATCACATTACTTGTCAGGTTAACCACATATTCGCTGAATAATATACATATACGTGATACGTTATCGACGTGACCTATTTTCGCCCATAACTCATGGCCACCGTTTTCTAGATTGCCTATTATTCACGCATATTCAAAGTATATATTTGTTGTTGACTATTCGTCTATGAAATTGATTAGGTTACGGTAGATATGATTGCTTGATAAGAAAATATGAAAATGGTACTAGTGCCAGAAAATATGGAAGAAATCCGTGGCGAAGAGAGTAATGGATTTAAATGTAAGTAAATCTAATAGTTAATGCGTAACTATCGAATTTTTTGCCAGTGTCTTCGCGGTAGAATCTTGTTTATGAACCAGTGGTAAAATCTTTTGTATATTGACTATTAATAAATGATAGCTATGCTCGCGGCTTTTATCCACGTTTATGATTAATGTTTCATAGCGTGATGTTAGCCTTCCTCGATAAATGGACTATTCAATACAAATAAACAAACTCTTTATGTTTTTTTCAATAAAATCAGACTATATCATATTGATTTGACA
Organism: Glyphodes perspectalis; assembly: GCA_951394215.1. Lineage (NCBI taxonomy): Eukaryota > Metazoa > Arthropoda > Insecta > Lepidoptera > Crambidae > Glyphodes > Glyphodes perspectalis. The sequence goes on along the minus strand of OX596209.1, from coordinate 2,083,626 downwards.
CCGAGGTAAGTAGCCTAAGAACTTGTGTTACGGATATCAGAAACAACAGTTATATACTTACTTATTATACTTACTTAATGTTTACCTAAATATTTAATATTGACACCCAGACACAGAGCAAACACAAGTATTCGTCACACGAATGTTTGTCCCGGGTGGGGATCGAACCCACAACTCTTGGCGCATGGGGCAGGGTCACTACCTAATGCTCCATCGAGCCAGTCAAAAAGTCTTCAACTTTATATATTTGTATAGATTTTTACGCTGAAGCCGAAAAAAGAAAAATATTTTGCATTTGAGTTCAAATTACTTACTTCAGCCACATTGCTGCTATTCGCATCGTGCGAGAGGATCTCAGCGTAGCCCTTGTCGTTCTGGACGAACTTGACGTTGCCCAGGTGCAGCACGCTGGAGACTATCTGGAAGATCTCGCGCTGCTCGTCCTCGCCAATCTCGATCACCTTCATGGCCTCCTGGACCACTCGGAACTGGTTGGCATCGGCGTTCTTCTGGCTTTGTGGTGAGGTCTGAAAGAAGATAACTATGAAACCTTCATAGACTTCACTTAGTAATTATTGAACCATTACATACTAAGGTCAAATTTTTCAATGATAAAAAATATCGACTGATAAAGTAGTGAGTCTCCAATTTGTGGATGCCATTCAGTATTTTAGTTAGAAAAGTAAATAAATATAAATAATGATTAAATTCACCAGACTGACACACCAATTCCCTAGTTCCAAACTAAGCATATAAGCTTGTGCTATGGATACTAGGTGAACGGATAGACATACTTAAATATGTTTATTAACATCCGATGTACATGACCCGAGTACAAATGCCCATGTTCATCAAAACATTTGCTCCTTGCGGGATTCCAACCCGCGATCCTTGGTCTCGTGGCCAGGGTCCTTGACCACTCGACCAACGGGCCTGTCCAAATTGTGAATAACAGTTGAATTGAACTGCTATTTTTATCTGATTGTTGAGCCAGGCCTAACTCTTCATAATTGTAAGAAGACCTTTTTAAACGTGAGAAAGTTTCATGGTATTAATTGGATTTTTAAATGGTCCATGGTGAATTGGAAAAACTACTCTTTGCTCTTTAACAAGAAGGTGGGGAATATCTACTGAGAGCAACATTAGAAAATATATCTATTGAATATAATAATGCATGCAACATTTTCAAATGAAATTTTAAATAAATATCAGATTACATCACATACATTGACCTGACTCCGGGGCAGAGGCGGCGTAAGGCTCTTTGCACCGCGCCTCACAGATGAAAATAGATTTGAAAAAGTATGGAAAATCCAAAAGTAATACATAAGTGGGCGCGGGGGGGGGGGGAGTTCCACTGTTAGCTGTTATTGAATCGATTACAGGTACTTGGAGATAATATGAGCTCCCCCCCCCGGTCCCTGGTATCCAATATTTAAGTATATATAATAACAAATATATACTTAAATATTGGATATTGACACCCAGACACCGAACAAACGCAAGTATTAATCATACGAAATTGTCCTGGGTGGGGATCGAACCCACAACTCTTGCCGCATAGGGCAGGATCATTTATGAATGCGCCACCGTGCTTGTCAAAACATATATAATGTGATAGCTTTTATCGGAATAGTCCTAAACAGTCAACCTTATCATATGTTGGCATAGCTGATAAATAACTGGGCTCAAGTGAATCATGAGAACTGAACAAATTCTGCAGGTGTTAGGTACATAACGAGGTATACGTAAGTCAAGATAATCCTTACACAAAGTATGTGATTATAAACATTCTAGTAGAGATCATTTACCTTTATGAGGTAATCTCTTCGGGCAAATGGATAATATATATCGATATATATCGTATAGATACTTATCAAATGTATTGATATATATATCAACAAAAAATCGATATTTCGATATATCGATTTTTTTGCCCAAGAAGACAATATTTTTTTTAATCGAACAAGCAAGAACAAACACTGAGCAAAAAAAAAGCGTAGTTGGGTAAAAATATCGGTTTTGATATTCGAAAATAAATATCGAAAATCGATATCTAAAAAAATTTAAATCACTGATATATAGCGATTATTTTATGAAAAAATTGCGATATTTCGAAATATCGATATTTTTCACCCAAGCCTACTATACTCTTTCATAACCAATCAATGTTGTTTTCACATAATTGTTTTTTTCAATTTCAAGTCAATGTATTTCAAGTCAATGTATAGTTTGTGGACGAAAGTAGCCCTTTGATAAAATTACTTGTGGGAGTCCTGACTATTTATACCATTAGGTACATGGAAAATCCATTTCGTCTTATTGTGTCACTAAACTGTTAGGTTTTTTTTATTTCTATGTCGCATTTTATAACGTGATTCGTTCTGCATATTTTATTCACTAGCTGTGCCCGCGGTTTCACCTGCGTTTATGGTTAATGTTATATAGCCTATAGCCTTCCTCGATAAATTAACTATACAACACAAAAATATTTTTTCAATTCGGACCAGTAGTTCCTGAGATGAGCGCGTTCATGCAAACAAACAAACATACTCTTCAGCTAGAAATAATAGATAATAATAGATTATAACATCAAGATTTAAAATGCTGCCTCTAGATTTATTAATTAGTAGTTAACCGCACGACAAGGAAAAGATCTGGATTATCAGCATCAGACTCACCACATCCGTAGTATACTTGTACGCCTCAGGTCTGCTTTGCAGCTTCAGCTCTCCAATGAGCTCCTGACTGCCTCCCGCCAGCAGCTGGTAGAAGATGTGGAAGTTCCGCTCGCCCGTCATCTGGCTGACGACCCTGGACTTCTCCAGGAGATAGTTCAGGATGTGCCCGCCCTCGGGGCCGCCTTCGTAGTTGAACTGGATGTCCATGTATTTGCCGAAGCGGCTGGAGTTGTCGTTCCTGTGGGTCTTGGCATTGCCGAAGGCTTCCAACAGAGGGTTGGTCTGCAGCAGTTTGTCTTTGACATTCTCTACGTTGCGAAGGTGGTTCGTCCTGGCCGCGATGTATTCGAGCACTTTCTTCGATGCTTCGGTCTTACCAGAGCCGGATTCACCTGTTAAGAAGAAGAATTGTGTGCTGAGCTAGATAGAAAATTATGATCCAAAAAACTGATATTCCTCTCCTTGGATATATTGCTAATCTTAATGTCCGATTTGTTATTCAATTCCACCGATTGTTTATTCGGAATCATCATCTTATCAAGTTAACCAACACTGCTTTTTATGTTAACCTACTTATAAGAAAATATCTATTACATAAAAATCCTTCAATTATTCATAAATGATAATGTTGACGATATATCTGGGAATTACTGTACTATCATTCCGAACCAGAACAAAGTAAACTTCCTTGTTATGTATAGGACGGGGAAAAACAACAACAGGATGAAGTTATTTCAGGAATTTATTGGTAGTGTCTGACCTTTATTGAAGAGGTTTTGCTACAATTAAATTCTGATTTTGCCTTCTTTTGTTATTACGACGAACTAAAATGACTTACTTGAATTGTTATGTAAAATTATTCAAGAAAGATCAAGAAAGATTCAAGAAACGATTCAAGAAAGGTCGTTGAAAAGGAAGGCGAGTTTAGAACTAAGTACCTAAGTAGTAGATACTAATTAAATTAAGTCTAATAATGAATCATATTTCGCTATGCTCGTGGTTTCACCCGCGTTTATGGTTAATGTTATATAGCTATAGCTTTTCTTAATAAATGAGCTATCCAACGCTGCAAGAGTTTTTAAAATCGACCCAGTAGTTCCTGAGATTAGCGCGTTCAAGGAAACAAACAAACTTTTTTTTTCTAAAATAATTAACGTAATATAACTTGCGTTAACTAATAAATCGATATGATGCATTGAAATTGACCATCGATGTCTTTTCGTTTTTAACTGATGTAAAAAAACGGAGGAGGTTATCTTTTTTCTTTTCTTCTGAATATTGTTACGTAGTATTGTCAAATATGATTTTTAATGATTTCGCAGGCAGAAAGTAAAAGAAATAAAAATATTTTCGTTTTGACATGATATAGTTTGAAAAAGCGCGAGATTTTTGTCAGTGAAATCGACTACGTAACAAAAAGTTAAGCAACCCCCAGCGTAGTATTTTAAAGACCTCCCCACCTTCCCCTCTAAACGGGTCATATACATAGTATGGGTACGTTCCCTATCTAGCTTCACTCCAATTTATTAGCGGGGTAGGCAGAGAACTGAACGCCATACGGCACGGTCCTTACACACCTTACTCGCTTGTTTAACAATTATAATCCTTTTCATACAAGCTTTAAGATTATTATGGTTCCTAACAACGCCTTCTGTCAACACACATAAAGTATGTCTTGTTGTAACTCGACAATATTGAAATTAATAGACTCTTACCTGAAATAAGGATACACTGTTCTCTGTGCTCGTACACCAGCGAGCGGTAGGCATTGTCTGCGATCGCGAATCTGCAAACGAACAGAAAAGGTTGAAACTCTCTGCATCGCGCATCCGTTTCCTGTGGTCATTAACTTGTCTCACTCGTTGGGTTGCGTACCGTGAGAAGGGGAGTGATGCGCGGAGTAGACCTGGTATCCGCTGAAAACCAGCGTCGTGACCTACCTATCAGGTGGCTCACGACTTAAGCTGAGCGGGCGCCGTTTTGGCACACCTTATATTTGTTTAACAATTTCTTTCTTTTTGTTATTGTTTTTTGTTTGCTTTTATCTGTATCCCTTGTGTGTGCCAAACAAAGATTTTCTATTCTATTCTATTCTAAACTTCTGCGGTTAGCCGAAACATCTCATTCAGTGGCGTAGCGTGGTAGGGGCAAGTGGGGCAGTCCGCCCCAGGTGGCACTTTTTTGGGGGCCGCAAGTTTGAAAATTTATTCAACTTTTAAAGATATTTAGTAAATCTGTCCTATCTGTTACAAAGTCGGTGGGACGGTATTTGATCTCATTAGCTGGTATAAAATCTTAAGGAGTCTCCAAAACGAGCAGGTTACGAGTACAACTGGCTACCTGCACATTTAAACAACTATTAATGTTTAACCACGATCCAAATTACGATCCATCCAGATTCGATCCAGATCCGAATCCAGATTAAGGGATTTGAAGGTCATATCAGGAATGACTTTAATTACCAGAGTTAAATCCTGGAGCATGGTCTAAACTGACTCCGACTAAGCATAAACATAAAGCTAGGAAGATGATGATACGAGCCTTTTAAGAAACGGACACGTTCTTTCAGTTCCAAAAAGCATAATAATATAACATCCAATGAATAAAGTAACATATGAATTATGAAACAAAACAACTTCTGAATTTTTTATAACTGCGTAAGTTCGTTTGGCCTTCAGTTTTTTCACATTTGGATTATACATCATCATCTTAGCCCTTTAGCTATCTTTAGCTCCTAGCGTTATGTCCCGTGCTTAGACGGGGTCCGCTTAGACCATGATCCAGGATTTACCGAGTCTGGTATTACATTGAAGCGACTGCCGATCTAACCTTCGTAACCCTAAGATAGGGAAACCAAAACATTTTTGGATCATGCTTACAAATCTAAAGTTGTTTGAATTTGCAGGTTTCATCACGATGTTTTCCTTCACCGTCGAGCTAGTGGTATAAATATGTACATAGACTTGGAAAATCCAAAGGTACGTGCCCGGGTTTGAACCCGCACTCCTCGGTTAAGAGGCGCGTGTCCTTACCATTGGGCTACCACCGCTTCATTTGGATTATACCTAGTACATGCATATTTTGATTTTGATTTCATTTGAAAAATAATTAGATTTTAACAGGTCTATAAGTACAAATATGTAATTTTCAGTTTAATAATATTCAGTTAGATATTATTTCACTAATTTGTTAAATGCCTTATGCATACAAATCGTTACTCCATCACTCGTGCTGCATAATTAATATATTTTTTTAAGAAATAAAACGCGTTTATTATTTTTTTAATATGGCGTTTCTGCGCAGTGGATCTTTTCCCTGACACTCTAAGGCCTCATTATCTAGGCCAACCGCTAAAACCTTAGTCTACCAAACACTCATTAGAGTATTACGTCGGCACTCAATAAGTGGCTATTTTTATCGGCTGATAACTTATTATTGAGCTGTTATCACGGCACCTGATGAGTACGTGTACTATACACTGCTAAACAGTTGCATTTTGCTTCTATAACGTACTCGAAAATGACAAGATTACCCTACAGGCAAAGAAGGCAATTGTAGCTACTATAAGTATAAAAGAATATAAGTATATAGAATAAATAAATATCCGACGACATCATATACATTGATGTGACTCCGAGATAAGTACCTTAAGCACTAGATATCAGAATCAACAGTGGTATTACAAATATATACTTAAATATTGGATATTAACACCCAGATACAGAACAAACACAAGTATTCATTATACGAATTTTGTCCTGGGTAGGGATCGAACCCACAACTCTTGGCGCATGGGGCAGGGTCACTACCGAATGCGCCATCGAGCTTGTCAAAATAATGCAATACAAATTTCTAGTGATGTTATCAAACATTTACATTCAATGATTATGATGGTAGGAATTTCGAAGATATAACTTATTAATCTCATATAATTTTGACGTTATCCAAGTATTAGTTTATCCCACATAGTACATTAATAACTTTGTCCTATAAACCAAACGTTTTGATAAGAAGAGATTGCAATGAGTGTTTTTTTGAATTAAAACATCCAAAAGGTGGCGTAACTGTGACTTGCGGTCTTGTCACCCTCCTCATTGGTTAGTTGTCAGAACAAACTGACATACGTGTCACATTATGAAGGGTGCTGTCAACAAAAAGCTAATAGTGACAGTGATAAGACCGCGAGACTCCCTCGTGCCATCTGGTGAATTTTATTTTTTGAAAATCCTTATTAGAGGGAGCCACTCCAGATTTAGAGACCTAGAAACCAAGGACCCTTTAAGGAATTAATTAGGAATGATTCTTACATAAACATGACCCAAAATTGTCTGGTCCTCCTATGGGCTAAGAAGGTCAGATCAGCAGTCAGATCAGATCTTGGATTATAGATTAAGCTAAGAGTTTCCATCCTTTTAGTGACTGAGGACCACTCCGATATCATTATTGTTATCAGAGACTACTAAGTCGAAAATTAACTGTATTCATTTTAAAATAACCTTTTTTTAGTTTAAATCTTATAACATTTCAAGTCTTTCACGAACCAAAAGATAAAGTCATGCGGACCACTGGTTGGGGACGTGTGAGCACGAAATATAACGCTAGGAGGATGATGAAGATGATGATACGTACACGTGTGGTGGAGCCTCGAAGAAGGCTTTTTTGTAGTACTGCTTGATCTTCTCCTCGGTGTAGATCGGCAGGTTCTTGTAGGGGTTCACCGATATCAGCACATTGCCGATGTATGTCTGTAGAAAAAATACCAATCTATACATCTATACAAATATTATAAAGAGGAAAGGTTTGATTTTTTGTTTGTTTGTTTGTTTGTATGAATTGAATAGGCTCCGAAACTACTTGGCAGATTTCAAAAATTCTTTCACCATTGTAAAGCTACATTATCCGGAAGTAACATAGGCTATATGTTATCCCGATATTCCCACGGGAACGGGAATTACGCGGGTGAAACCGCGGGGCGCTGCTAGTTAGCTATAAAGGAGTTATAAAGGAGTTTAGTCATTAATATAATTATGGAACTATATTTTTTAATCGCAAAAGAACCTGATGCCATTTCGTTGAAGAACATTTTAATTTTTATTTGCTTTTTTTATTATTATATATACTTAGCTTTGACAGCATCTATAATGATTAGTATAATGAGCCTTTTCAACTTGTAAGTTGAAGAAAGAGTTAAGGTGATCGATTGTTGTAGAATCGCTTATTATTTGTTATAAGTAAACTTCCATTCTTAAATATCAGGTGTAGATTGCATATCTGTTATGGCAAAACATTTGATAACAAATTAGTATCTAGTTCAAAAGTATAAGTGGCGATACGTGAGCGATAGCAAAATTATAGTATACATACATACATACATAACATTACGTCCATAATCCCCGAAAGCGTAGGCAGAGTCAAAGAGGCAGCAAGCCCCTTTAACCACATTCAGCCAAAAACAAAACTAGCCCGGGTCAGATGCAAAACTGTGACAAAGTAGTGACAAGTGGCTAGCTTGTCGCCTACACAATCACATATCCAAAACCCCATATACCATTAGTCGCCTTTTACGACATGCTAGGCAAGAAACACGGTTGGCACATTCGTTTTAAGTCCCATACCAACATGGGACATTATACATAGTATTTACATATAAATATTTACATCAATATTTATCGCGAAAGTTTTTTTTTTCAGAGATCCTGTACAAAGTTTGCAATCAAGTGCACCATCTCGAGGGGATTAAAGTATTACGACTGTGAAAGCATGTAAGAATGTTAATGTTTATTAATAAAATTATAATAATTAGAGCAATACACAAAATATTATTTATACGTGTACACGAGGACGTTGTCGTTTAGTCTACTTATTACTAAGTGCTAAAATAAAACAAATCTGTAACATGAATCAAGTCTTTGAAGGCATACAAGGCCGAACTTATTGACATGTATTGATGATCTCGAAAAAATGCTTTTAGAGAGTGTCAATGAAAGCGACCGATATTATCTTCTGGACAATATAAAGCTGTTTATAGAATGCCTGGTTACTTACTCTGAATATAGTGGTATTGAAAAGCTGAGTACCGATGTCTCTCTTCTAGTGTGTACTACACTACAGGCGTATACTATCTGTACACAACAGGTGTGTACTCACATAAATGATGTTCTCGTGGAAGCGCTTCTTGAGGTTGTCGATGAAGGCTGCCTCGGAGCGGTAGTCCTCCAGCAGCACGAAGTCCTGCACGCCGACGCGCTCGCGGTGCTGCAGCGCGTGCTCCATCACGCCCTGCACTGACACGGGCCGCAGGAGCCTGCACAAAAAAAAATAATCATAGGTAAAAAGGTAATTTACTCCTAACCGGTAGCAGCCAACTGCGCAGGAGATATTAAAGTACACAAATATGTGCGCAAACACAGGTGCACTCTCTATTCCTTCACTCTCATAGTCCGGTGAGACGGCAATTCGACATGACCGGAGAAGTCAGGCGCAGGCCAACGGCTTAACGTACTTTCCGAGGCACGGGGATGATTAAACCGCCAACTTCCTGACTCCAGACTGTTACTGAATAGAGTCAAAGACAAGGGACCTAAAGCGTTTGCTGCGTTCTCATCGTGTGTGTGGTGAATCTTTTAAGACTTTAAAGAATTGACAATGGGTAAGTGATACCCCGTGAGTCAAGCGCCACAGGCTATTATAATGACCGCTTACTATCAGGCTGGATTTCCTAATGTAGAACAATCTATACTAATATTATAAAGCTAAAGAGTTTGTTTGTTTGCTTAAACGCGCTAATCCCACGAACAACTGGTCCGATTTGAAAAAATATTTCTTTGTTAGATAGCCTACTTATTCTATAGGCTATATAACATTAACCATAAATGCGGGTGAAACTGCTGTCACAGCAATAGATAATAGATAACGACCGCTCCACTTAACCTGGTGAGCACAAACCAATATGAAACTATACATCTAAACATTTCTGATATCTAATTGTTGACAGCCGCATCGTATTCATTGCGCAATTCAAAAGATTTAAGCGAAGAGACGGAGCTAAGGACATTGTTTTATGTGAGGTAAATATTCACAATTTGTTTAGTAAATTTTATTAAATGGCTTTATTAAAAGTTTTGTGTTGTAAAAATATTCAAGATTCGTTTTATCTATATACTTATAATAAATCTGTAGAGAGGTCAATTCTGTACATGAAATATATTTTCAAAATAACTATCAGGGGGTGATTAGTGATCGATACTGATGCCAAAAATGCAATCAGTAAAATTTTTGTCTGTCTGTCTGTATGTTCCTTATAGAAACAAAAACTACTCGACGGATTTTAACGAAACTTGGTACAATTATTTTTCATACTCCTGGGCAGGTTATAGTATACTTTTCATTACGCTACAATCAATAGGAGCAGAGTAATGAAGGAAAATGTTGGGAAAACGGGAGAAGTTACTCCATTTTTTAAGCTTCCGTCGCGTGTGCAGCCTTAATGGTTAAAGTTACATAGAAATCATGTATGACGGAAATAGTCTTTATAATATTAACCATAAACGCGGGTGACACCGCTGGCACAGCTATCAAACATATAATTACAAGATCCCATGTTGGTCTGGGAGTTTCATGTTGGTCTGGGAGTCCCATGTTGGTTTGGGACGTCGGAAGTATGTGCCAACTATGTTTCTTGCATAGCATGTCCTAAAAGGCGACTATTGGTATATGGGGTTTTGGGTATGTGATTATGTAGGCGACGAGCCAGCCCCTTGTCACTACTTTTTCACAATTTTCCATCTAACCCAGTCCATTGTCCCATGTTGGTCTGGGACTTGAAAATAATGTGCCAACTGTGGTTCTTGCCTAGCATGTCGTAAAAGGCGACTAATGGTATAACGGGTTTTGGGTATGTGATTGTGTAGGCGACGAGCTAGCCACTTGTCACTACTTTTCTCACAATTTTCCATCTAATTCATACATACATATATAACATCACACCCACATAATTCAGACCAGTTTAATTTTATTCGCTAAATGTGGTTACCCTTTGACTGTGCCTACCCCTTCGGGGATTATCGGCGTAATGTTATGTATGTATGTATGTATAATTAAAAGATTTGTTTACCGCAATTTCTCAATCCTCTGCAGTGATCCCACCCACACTGAAACACCCATAACGCACGTTTCTTTATAAACTCCACTATTATTTCAACAACAAACCACGTTTCACTTTCAATTTAACCAAACTGAGACAGCCACGATTTGCAAAACATTATAATCTTGTTTAAATTCTACGTTTTAATTACTTTTACTTTTAATACTAGCTAGTGATGTGATTTTTCGACGGAGTTTTTGAGCCAATGTAATACTGCTGAACAACTCTAAATGCAGCTTGTTACTGAATCAGATTGGCTTTTAATGATGTCGTTAAGTCGTCTGATTTATTAATGATATTGAGAAGACAAATAAATTAGAAATTGTGATTAGTTAGACAGGACAAACAAACGCCGGGTTAAACGTTATTATTGTTTATTGTTGGATTAATGCATTAGTGGAATTGTTTAATGGTTTTTGTTATTTTGTAGCGTGCACTGCTGGACTTTGATGAAATGTATGAAGGTAAGTTCGTATTGGCCAATGACAGTGTAAAGCTTGTGTTAATTAAAGATGTCCATGCCAAGTCTGTTGATATATTTATGACAGTTTAACATAAAACGATTGCTTTGAACATGTGTGTTATTACTTTTTTTTATATTTCGATGTAATTTATTTAAAACAGAAGGGTTGTATGATCAGCAAATGCCCTTTAGAAGGGTATACATACATATCAGCGCGTCCGTAATCCCCGCAGGGGTAGGCAGAATTAAAGGGGCAGCTAGTCTCCTTAAGAACAAATAATTATGTTTATGACCATTAAAATACAATTTGCAATTCCAGGTTTTAAAGTAAGTTATAATATTTAGTGTCAGATCAATGTATGTGATGAAGTCTGATATTTATTATTATTATTATTATATTTCGTCTTGAAAATAACAATAATTTGTTAATAGAGAACTTCAATTGCCATTAACGATAACAAATGTTAGTGCTCTGAATATACAGGGTGTACACAATAGGTGTCTTACAAATAATTCCCTCGCCATTCTCATTGGGACGCAAATGACTGGCGGTATTAGTGAATGTCAACTTTGGTGGCATTTAGCAAATATCGCGACATTACACAAATGTGCCGCGGTGCGATGGCATCTCGATGTTTAGGGACACACATTCGATGAAGGTATCGATAAATTAAGTTATCGATATGTCCCATGTTGGTCTGGGACTCTAACGTACCAACTGCCTTGCCTAGCATGTAGTAAAATGCGTTAATGGATTTGTGATTATGTAGGCGATCGATTTTATTTACATGTACGGGTTGGCTACTAGTAAATTCCATTTACTACTGACTGGCTGGACTGGCTCGATGGCGCATTCGGTAGTGATCCTGCCCCATGCGCCAAGAGTTGTGGGTTCGATCCCCACCCAGGACAAACATTCGTGTAATTAATACTTGTGTTTGTTATGTGTCTGGGTTTTAATATTAAATATTGAAGTATATATTTGTAATACAACAGTTGATTCTGATATCCGTATTAGTGCTTAAGCTACTTACCTCGGAGTCTGATCAATATATGTGATGTAGTCTCATATTTATCTGATACAATGGTCCCCAAAGTTGTCTGGCTAATATTTAGTATTTAAGTATATAGTAATATAATTGTAGTACCACTGTTGTTTCTGATATTTGTAACACAAGTGCTTAAGCTAAGTACTTACAACTCCTTCTCCAAATAATGTTCAACTGTGCCAAATCGCATACTTCTCCGTCCACGGGATGTTCGTAAAAAAGGGGTACAAAGATTATGCTTTACGTATAAATATAAAGATAATTGTTTTTAAATCATAAAATAGTCGGCATTAAATACATAGTTGAGTATGCGTTCCTTTCTTGAAATTACTCCAATGCCATGTGGAGTCTATGAAACGCTAGAACATTCCAAACATGGGACTCACATGCGAGGAGTCCTGGTTCAAATCCAGACACGTACCATTTGATTTTTTACAGGGGATTTCATTAGGTAGATAAGTATTGATTCATTAAACTATGCGTCAAATGAGTTAGGCTAACTGTGTGGGTTGCATCAATGACTGAACTAGATATTCAGGTTGGGGATACGCGAAGAGTGTCAATGCCGGGCCGCTATCTGATCAATGAGGATGCGGAGTGCCGTATGACATCACCAGTAGCGAGTGTTACTCACTCTAGGGCTTGTGTTTGTAAATAGAGCGTGGTGAACTATTGAAAGTGTTTACTTATGCGTAAATGAAGAATCCAGACGAATTAAGAACAAAGTCCTTTTTTGAACAGAACAGGACATCACGCCTATAATCCCCGAATGGGTAGGCAGAGTCAAATGGGCAGCAGGCCCCTTTAACCACAAGAACACCACCTTTTTTGACGTCGGTAAAAAAATTGCATTGCATTGTGAAACTTAACCACTTTTGCTGACAGCTCTGTTGGAGTGGATTCGGGTCGAATGCAAGGAATACGGGTTGGAACCCCGGGGCAAACAGTTGTTAATGAAATAGGCATTTGTCTCCATTTTGTTTGTTCGTCATCTGTTATATATTCATTTGTTTATTGATACCATTTAAAACAATAAAGAGACATATTTCGCGTATTATTTCCTTTTATGCATCATCGCGACATATTTAGTCTAAGTGCTTAGTAATGGCGGTTAGTAATAGATCGCTATTGCCGTATAATATAAATGACATCAGACCAGGTAATCGGAGAAGCGACAGACTTGTTTATTTTCCTGCATTCATGCTTAAACATATCGGTAATGTGATTTAGTGATGTTCTTTTAGGTAGGGCATTATATCGATGATCCGGATTAAATTCACACATTACAAATAAAAAAAAAGAAACATACCAAAATTTAACAGTCAAATAAAATATTTTTGACTTAATTATGTTTTATTTAAAGTATTTTCACGTAGTAGACTTTAAAAAAAAGTACGATTTTTTATCACTATGACAGCGGCCAGGATAAACATTGTAAGCAAATCATGTAAAAGTGATGTCTTCTCTCATATTAGTTACAAAAGTTAGGCAGCCGCTTCATTGTTATAAACAAACTCGTTGATTGTAGGAACTTAGTCCTAGCAAATCGTGAATAGAAAAGAGACACATTAGGTAGATTTTAATAATGTCCTTCTAAACAATATCGGTCACGGCGGCCCAACGAGAATTAGCCAACTGCGCAGGAGATATTATAGTGCACAAGTGTGTGCGCATACACAGGTGCACTCTTTGTTCCTTCACTCTCTTAGTCCAGCGAGACGGCAATTCGACAGTTTGAATATTAAAGTAAAGGCTCCATGAAATGTTCGTATACCTATCAATAAAGTAGTTTCAAAGGCAATATCGATAATAAAATCATCGACAGTTACATCCTTAGCGTGCATTATTAACGGCGTACTAAGCAACACATATGTGCTTTGTTCGAACTAAGTTTTACTCATTATGGAAAATAGTTGTGTATGTGGCCGACTTCCTTGAGCAGAGCTTATGACTTCCGCTCAGAAGAATGCTGACTGAAGCGAAGATTCCGGGTTCGAGTCCTTTTCCAACTGTATATACGTTACAATATAACAGATAAAATGTAACTAATAGCACAGAGTAATAATATACTACGTACAACTAATATTATACACGCGAAAGTTTGTATGGATGGATGGAAGGATGTGTGGATATTTGTTACTCTTTCACGCAAAAAGTATTGCATGAATTTTAACGAAATTTTACAATACTATCGCTTACATTACATTTACATTAGAAGAATACATAGGCTATGTTTCATAGATGTACCACGCGAGCTGGCCACAAAACCAAGGATGGCGGGTTCGAATCCGGCTAGGGGCAAATTTTTCGTGTGATGAACATGGACGTTTGTACTCGAGTCATGGATGTTTATAAACGTATTTAAGTATGTCTATCCGTTCGTCTAGTATCCATAGCACAAGCATAAGCTTAGTTTGGGACTAGGGAATTGGTGTGTCAGTCTGAAGAAGAAGAAGAATCATCACATTATTATCATAACGTACCATTATCATAACACTTATTTTATAGAACATAAAATAAGTTTTACGACGATGGTAGATAAGAAATAAAATATTACCTAGTGCTCCGACTTCAGTCCGAGTCGAATCGCTAGGAGTTTGCAAAAGACTTGATTACAATCAGATCGTCATTTATGGTGTCATGTGCCACAATGGGTGTTAAGTCTCGTCAATCTTCACGTACCATGTTATACCTATATGGTAATATAGTATGACAATTTTGGAGTATGGATGTTTATTATTCTTACAAACCAAAACTTAATCGTGTCGGCGACGAGCTGTCCACTTATTAATATACTTTTTTTAATTTTTCTTCCCACTCCTATTAAAATGAGTTTTTAGCTGAAAGTGGAAGTTTGCTACTTTTGGACTCTGCCTATCCCTTCGGGAACTGCGGCTATTATGGTATGATGATGAACAAATCATGCATATCATCATCATCTACCTATGTGCATATTTATAAAACTACTCCAATAGCTTATAATTTTTGTAAGTTTTGTAATGTTAAGAAAACTAACGGACTAGTTTACCCAAATCTGAAATGTTGGGAACGACAATACGTGTGTATTTCGCCCAAATATAGCAAATAGTTAACACGGCCGGCGCGTGCGCAGTCTCGCTGCTATTCCTGTAACTTCCACATTGTTACCAAAATCGGAGCGGAGTCAATCACCCTCGCTAAAAGCGGATACGTGCACCGTTGTACTACAATTAAAATGGAAACCGTGAAGAAATGAAAAGAAAAGTATGTCATATGTTTTATAAAAAGTCCTAAGTCGGTCTAGAACCTAAAAAGAAGTGTACCTATATAAATGGCCCGTGATAGTCTGGAGCTTAAACGAATGTACCAAATGTGTTCCTTGCCCAGCACGTTGTGAATAGCGACTGATGGTATATTGGGGATTGGTGATTGTGTAGCCGACGAGGCTGCTAAGCCACTTGTCACTAAAATTGTATACTTGTAGCGACAAGTGGCTAAGCAGCGGCTTATTTCGCCAATTTCCATTTTATTTTTTGATAAAATTGCTTCAATTTCATTGCTATACCTTAAACTCCTACCTCTACCTATCTCTTTGGGGATTGTGGGCCTGATACTATGTATTTATGTTGGTATATTTGTATATAACAAAACCCTTGAGACTTTACTACAAAAAAATCCTGTCATTACTACAAACATAGCTAGCCTGAAAAATATTTATTTTATTACTTAATTAGGACAACTGCTGATGCAAAAATAAAACTAAAACAAATACGTATCTGTCTCTCTCTCTCTTTCTCTTTTGGCATCCATACCTTATCTTTCACAATAGCAAACATTTGACCTTATTCATGACGAATAGTTAACCGTAATAGTTGTTAGACGGTACCAAAATTCTCAAGTCATGACCCTTGTCTAGACGAAGAGTTTCAAGGCAAACGCCTATATGTCTCACTGTTATTCATTAAATTTCGCCGTACATAGCACAATGATTACTTTATTTAAGTGCCGGTGTATCCTCACAAAGTGGAGGCCGATTTAACGGCGAGTCGTGACTATCGGGGTCGTGATGTGCATTTTTGATGCATCATGTTTTTTGCTACAGACGTGTTGAAGGTAAAAGTAAGACAAAGTTATCTATTGTTAGAATAGAATTGGCTGAAATATTTTAACAAAAGAAAAGAAAAAAAATGTTTTATGAAAACGAGTTGTATTCAAGACCAATAAGCAATACCTACTTATTAGGTAATATTTACCCTACAGAAAATATTTGAATCGTAATTATTTTTGTTAGACTTTGCAATAATTATCAGTTTTTGGTATAGGCAGTTTATTTTGTATCCCCCCTCTAACCCCCCTTTTAACTGAAACTCAAACTCAAACTCAAATCTTTATTTATGTAGGCCTCAAAAAAGCACTTGTGAATTATCAAGTGATAGGTAAAAAGTAATCTACCTCTGGTTTGAAATGTCTCATCTACCGAGAGGAAACCGGCAAGAAACTCGGTAGTTACTCTTTTCAATGCCAGATTGAGCATAAAATCCAACCAACGTTATCATTTATCCTGCCTATTGATAAGACCGACACTCTATGAGATTAGTCTAAATGTTCAAAAAAGAGGTTACAGTAACGTGCTACCATTTTCGGGATTACAATACATATATACATATCATTACGTCTGCAATCCCCGAAGGGGTAGACAGGGTAAGTCCGGGACAGAAAAAATCGGAGAAAAGAATGTGCCTTTAAAGTTATTTTTAAGTCCCAGACCAACATGGCACTTGAAATAATATTCATCCTAATTCCCTCTGAGGTCAGCATGAGCTCTCTAGTCTATGGCACCTGAATCGCGTGCCACAAACACGTAGTCGCGATGTTTCCGCCCGCCGCGCCGTATTACTGCCGACCCGTTCGGTCCGAAACGATCTGTGTCAAGTTTGCGCTAAATCTATCGCTTCGGGTTGCAGGAGGTTACTTTGTGTTATTTGTCATTTCTACTCTAAGTCCTTTGTAAACTGTCCTCTGTAGGGTCGTATGAAAATATATTTATATTAATTTTGGAAGACGGTTGGCTGAAAGTGGATAAAGAGGCTAAGCTGCCCCTTTAACTCTGCCTACCCCTTCGATTATGGGCGTGATGGTACAATTAGGGGAAGTTATTTAATATGTGCTGTACTGGACGAAGGAGTAATGGAAATGAATGGCGCCGGTACATTCATTATGTCCTGCAGAATGCTGACCATACCTGCCTCTACCCATATTATTAAAAATTATGGAGAAATAAAAAATAATTAAGAGAACATAAACATCGAAGACGCGACCGTCCAAGGTTTCGATGGCGGGATTTCGCTAATTCCTTGCCCAAGTTGTAAAAAGTGGCACAGTGCAGAGAGGAGTGGTGGTCACACGGGGAGGCCTTCGCTCAGCAGTGGGATTTAATTAAAAGGCTAAATTAAAAAAAAAACATACATAACATCACGCCCATAATCCCCAAAGGGGTAGGCAGAGTCAAAGGGGCAGCAGGCACCTTTAACCACATTCAGCCAAAAATAAAATTGGGCTAGATTAGATGGAAAATTGTTAAAAAATAGTGACAAGTGGCTAGCTTGCCGCCTACACAATTGCCTACCCAAACAAGATATACCATTAGTCGCCTGTTACGACATGCAAGGCAAGAACCACAGTTGGTACATTTTTTTTAAGTCCCAGACAAAGGCAAAAAAATATGCTGGCTTTTTTTATCGAATATCTGTAAGTTTGGCAACACACTTCTAATAGATTTGCCTTGCAGATGTCCATTTGTTTGCCAGCTCCATAGTTTTGGATATTTTATAATGTTAATTTCTTCATCACTATATGTCTCAGACAAGTAACACCGAATAACGGGTTCAATAAAATATATGATGTCGACACAAAAGACAGACTACATGACCCCAAATTGATAAACAAGTCCTGCCAATAAATAATTTATTCACAGCATCCGTTAATGAATACAGATGGCCGACAAAGAACGGACTAAAATAATTAATCAGTGTTACTCGTTGCGTTAACTCGGTAAGTCATTGCGCCAACTTAGTAACTCATTGCGCCGACTCTTTGAGTTAACAGCAAATTGGTACACGTCGAATGGAACATAAAGTGCTAATCTACACTTTTATATTAATATGCCATCACTCATTGGATATACATATTTAAAAAAAAATTAAAAATGCAGTATATTTTATATAGAAATACAAAAGTGTGACCTAACGGTTTCGAATGCTCAACTAACTAATATATGCTTTCGAATTAATTTAAACATTAAATGTGCAAATAATTTAAATTTGGTTATGGGGGCTAGCTGCCCCTTTGACTCTGCCGACGCTTTTGGGGATTACAGTCCTAAATACATATGTAAATAGTAGATGTATCTTTAAAGTAAGTAACTAAGTAATGAATTTTTTAGTGCATGGTGTCAGATTAATATACTACACAGTATGCCTTGCGCTAACACATTTTGAAGAAGCCCGCTGACATATCTGAGGCAATTAACTGAGTTAGCGCAAATGCACTGCGCAGCGCAATGTTATATGTATATCTAGAACCATGGGCTTGGGCTTTTAATTCAATACAATATTTTCTGATCATCCAGGTCAGCTGTAGGGGCAATACAATATTTTTTTGGTCTGGGGGGGGGATTCAATATTAGTATTGATAGTAAATAGAGCAGGTATATACCTTGGATATACCTTGGAACTCGAGTTCCAGAGGGGGAGGGGCGGCTGCCCCCCTTGTCCCCTTGCGTACGCCCATGTCTAGAACAGTTCATTAATTTACATCCTGCAATCAATTCACGGATTAATAAAACATAATAGATGTACGTAGGTAGGTATACTGCGGTAATGGAGAACTGTTTTCAAACTTTCTTTTGATTAATGGATACCAATCCAGTTGGTGCTAGGTGAAATAACAGTGAAGTGAAATAATGGTTTGGACTTTTTTTACGTCGTTGGGAAATTAATCTTTTGATAAAGCAATATTGTCTTACTGGTATATGTTTTATTGTAGTGTCTAAACAGTTATTAGCTTTAGGTTGTAACAAAAGTCAGAAAGAAAAGCTTTTATGTAAGAAATCAGTCTATTGTAATTTTTGTGATTTCAATAAATTAAACAATTTTGTTAAAAATATAAATAACTAGCTGTGCCCGCGGTTTCACCCGCCTTTATGGTTAATGTAATATAGCCTATAGCCTTCCTCAATAAATGGGCTATCTAACGCTGAAATAATTTTTCAAATCGGACAAGTAGTTCCTGAGATTAGCGCCTTCAAGAAAACAAAAAAAAACTCTTCAGCTTTTTAATATTAGTTATAGTATAGATTTTACAACATTACCGTCTTCTTACCACATTTTCATGTACCTAGTATGAAATAAGTACTATTGTTGATTATTTTTTGTTGTAATTTGTACTTTCGCCTACTTTTAAGCGGGCAGAAAGATTTGGAGTGTAAAATCGTAAGTGTACCTACCTACCTGTTTCACTGCAGCAATATGCAGTTTTAATCACCTTCTAAAGATGCCAAGGCCATTGCGATTAAAATGTATGATCTAAATGCGCATCATGTTTGCGTATAAATTGCCTGGTCACAGAGTTCTCATTATTGCAAGGTACATCTGCCGGGTTACCTAGACCTAATTCAAACACAGTATGTTTTCCTGTGCATTCTTCTACACATTTAATAAATAAATAAATATCCGACAACATCACATACATTGATCTGACTGCGAGGTAAGTAGCTAAATCACTTGTGTTACGGATATCAGAATCAGCAGTGGTATTACAAATATATACTTCATCATCTTCCTAGCGTTATGTCCCGTGCTTAGACGGGGTCCGCTTAGACCATGATCCAGGATTAAGCGAGTCTGGTAATTACATTGAAGCGACTGCCGATCTGACCTTCGTAACCCTAGATAGGGGAACCAGACAATTTTTTGGATCATGGTTATTACAAATATATACTTATATATAAGATATTAACACCTATAACACAGAACAAACACAAGTATTAATCACACGAATGTTTGTCTTGGACCATACCCATCGCGAGTGATGAAACTGCTGATATAATAGCTAGTCTAAACTAATATTATAAACAGGAAAGATTTGATTGTTTGTTTGTTTGTATTGAATAAACTTCGAAACTACTGGATCGATTTGAAAAATTCTTTTACCAATGGATAGTTACTATATCAGTGAGTAACATAGGCTATATTTTATCCCCGTATTCCAACGGGAATGGGAACTACGCGGGTAAAACCGCGGGGCGCTGCTAGTTATAAATATTCAATCTACTACCTGCCTATCGTACATCATATCACATACCAATGTTAAGCCGTACTTTGTGTACGAAATCAATTAATCCGCTGGCAGGTATTTTCGCGTGATGTCATTAGAAACTTGTAAATTTCTAACGATTCGCTGTTCGCTGCTTTATTAGGTACACGGGCTTTAAGTTAACTTTCCTGTATTAAGTGCTCCGCAGTAGTCGCCAATGGAGTCTAAAATGTACTAGGTAACCTAAAAAAAACCTGCTAGGTTATAGGTTTATTAATAAATACTGCATAGCTTTCATATGGTATTTCACTCAATTTTTTATACTAGTCATGATGGAGATATAGTATAGTATTTAATTTAATATCTAATTGTCATTCAATTTCAATTTAAAGTTAAGTGAGGACGGTGGCGTGATGTATAGGACTTCCTATATATCGGCCCTCTGAGGTGGAGACCCTCTCCAACGATACACAGGAACAGCCGGGATATAGGAAGTCCTTGGAACCCTACAACGCTTCTCATCAACGGCTTTGACAACATACCTGTGACATACTCATTTACTTGAATGAAGATGTGACAGGTATGTTGACCAAGCCGTAACTAATACGGTAAGGAGCAAGGATACCTACTCGTAGTATTTCATTTACCTAGTACAGCCCATCTCTAACGTTGAGTCAGCCCATTAGCGAGGAGTGACTTCATTGTTTACCGGCTATGTTAGAAAAAGAGGATTTCACGAATTTGTAAAAGCGTGGTTTCACTAGATAAAACAAGTTTTTGGTTAAAGTAGGTAAACCCGCAAGGTTTTGTGTGAAAGAAATTTGGAAACATTTATATTTCTTTTATCTTAGAAGAAGGATACGCGCAATGTTATGTTTTCAAATTGTATATTACTTTTAAAAATATAAATTATGCGATACGTAGTTTCTTAATGTGTTCAGTTTTCATATACTTATCTAATTGAAAACAATGGCAGACGCCTTCCCAAATTTATGATTATTTTCTTCTTATATAAAACCCATTATTTAATTTTCGTCTATTTTTATATCTATTAGGTACGTTAGCCAAATTATACCTAAGCTTCTTAAAACATACAATCCATCATTAATACAAAACTAACAACGCGAGACAGCTCGGCTCGAACGGTAAACACAGAACAATATAAAAAGTTTTGAACCTTTCCTTTAAATCACTTTTTACCAACAGATAGTTGATAAAAAATTGCATGGCTTTAAAGATATAAGCGAACAAACAGAATGTTCTAAAGAATGTAATGTAAAGATTATACCTACTAATCTTTATTACATGCATAACATCACGCCCATAATTCCCGAAGGGGTAGGCAGAGTCAAAGGGGCAGTAGGCCACTTTAACCACATGCAGCAAAAACAAAACCGGGTCAGATGGTAAGTAAATTGTGAAAAAGTAGTGACATGTGTAAGATGGAAAATTGTGTGTGAGATTAAATAAGTTAAATACCTAAATTTAAGTTTGATTTATTGTTTTTAACTTTTGGATCTCAAAATAATATAAAAACAGCGAGACATTCCCAACACAAGTTATTTTACCAATGGATAGATTTAAGTATTACTTCTTGAGGCATCTCTGAAATTGTAATGTAACACCTGAGAAATAAAAGGATTTTTATTTTATTTTATTTATTATATTGTGAAAAAGTAGTTGGCTAGTGTACCGGATTGCCGCACGTTGGAAAATACAGCACGTACCGCACGTAGGCTGTAATAACTTAACATAGATAAAGCAATACACTAACAGATTAGCGATATATAAACTACATACATTAGTAGATGCCTGACTTTATTACCGTCGTATCACAGCGACGGTAATAAAGTCAGTCATTTACCAACTTTCGTCTCATTCCACGCCATCCCATTCGAGGTTATAGCTAGCTTGTCATACTCTTTTGTTTATTACAAGTGGCTAAACGACACCCACGTTTATAGACGCGGTTTATAGCGGGTACGTTGGGTGGGTTAAGTCACCGATGGGTCACCGTTACTCCCCGGTTTAGGATATACCTCATTTGAATTCGTTATTGTCCACACCTCCACTTGAATTTTAATAGCTGCTAACTGCTTGCGGCTTTGCTGACCTTTTTATAATGGTAACTTTATACAAAGTGTCCTTCTGATGCCTCATAACTTAGTTAGTTAATAACTAAAATTATTTTAAAACTAGTAGCGGTTAGCGGTTAAAGCGAGAATAAAGTATACCCTATGTCACTCGCTGATAAAGTAACTATCTATTGGCGAAAGAACTTTTAATATCGGTCCAGTAGTTTCGGAGGCTATTCAATACAAACAAACAAAGAATTAATATTTCCTATTTATAATATTAGTATAGACTAGCTGTGCCAGCGGTGTCACCCGCGTTTATGGTTAATTTTATAAAGACTATTTCCGTCATACATGATTTCTATGTAATTTTAACCATTAAGGCTGCACACGCGACGGAAGCTTAAAAAATGGAGTAACTTCTCCCGTTTTCCCAACATTTCCCTTCTCTACTTTGCTCCTATTGATTGTGGCGTGATGAAAAGTATACTATAACCTACCCAGGAGTATGAAGAATATTTGTACCAAGTTTCGTTAAAATCCGTCGAGTAGTTTTTGTTTCTATAAGGAACATACAGACAGACAGACAGACAGACAGACAAAAATTTTACTGATTGCATTTTTGGCATCAGTATCGAGCACTAATCACCCCCTGATAGTTATTTTGAAAATATATTTCATGTACAGAATTGACCTCTCTACAGATTTATTATAAGTATAGATAAAAACTAGTGTAAGTTTGAACCCGCACCCCTCGATTAAGAGGCGGGTGTCCTTACCATTGGGCTACCACCGGACACATTATTTTACTACAATTAAATTGAATGTTGTATCTCCACGTCAAGACTACATTGTTGGATGTTCACCTCGTGGAACCGGTCTTTTCACGGGCTCTCGTCGGCTCGTGTTTCTGTCCGTCGCACTCGCTGTAAAAGTGTTAAATGTCGCAACTGCTGCGTAATGAGGGGATCCGATGTCAGAGCTAATGTATTTCTCAAAATAATTGTTCGTGTGACAAGTCTTCGATAAATTTTAATGCCTAGTAGCTACAATATTTGTTTGGCGAAGTAAGTTTTTCCAGTTGTGTGTATGAATGCTAAGTCGTAAGAAGACGAAAGAATATTGCTCGCAACGGAATGTAGGTGCATGAAAATGTTGGATGAAGAAACAATATCTGTAGTCACTTCCTAAACTTTCATAGACAATACTGGAAAGAGCATGGAAGTGGAAATAGTAGCAAAATATGTGAAGGGGAATTGTTTTTTTTAGAAGAAAGCTTGTATGTTTAACGTGAATAAGGATGCAAAGGAAAAGGTTGAGGCGAAGTGCTGAAACCTAATATTGACTATAAAAAGGAGTTGTTTTTCAGATAAATAGACTTTGAGAAGAAATGATCGCAATGTCTGAAGGATGATGAAAGTTAATGTAAAACAATGGTTGTGAAGTAAGTCAAGTTTAATATGTAATTTGGTTACAGAAAACATATTTACTCTTTCAGTCATACTTTTGTATTTTTAACAGTTCAGACATTAAAATTACATATTCGTGTTAAATATGAGATATAAATAATAAAAATAAAGAAAAACTATAAATTAAATATTATTCATGAAATTATTTTTTTATATTTAAAAACAAGTTTGTTTTTTTTACATATATTTACAGAAATATTCTGAATTAATGTTTTTAGGCAGTTTTATTTTATTTTTATTTTTTTTTAATATATAAGTGATAAATATTCCTTTTTTTTAGGTGGTTAGCACTACTAAAGAAAGAATGAATGTAAATAATGTTTATAGCTAATACCTAACTAAGTATTAGAGGGCAAAATAATCAATAGGGTATTTAACCAAAACTCTGTGTATTCAGCTTGAATGTCTCAACGTAGAATCACACATCCGTTATGTTGCAACAATACAATCTTTTATTCGAAACGTCTCTATTAAAAAGGCAAATTAGCAAATGATTACCGAAATGCAGAATTGCGTATTTGAAAGAGCGAGTCATGGCGAAACGATGCATTAATTAGATTACGATCGAGATGCAAGCCGTAAATTGGAATTGAATGGATATGTTTTTTAATGATCCGTTGATCAATGCAATGTTTCTATTTCAAGTCAAGGTCTGCGGTATTATTTAAATTCCCACTCAAATTTGGACTAAACTTTTATTTTCTCGTGGTATACCTACTCGATTACACAAATATGTGTGTATACTAGTTTTTGCACACGACCGAGAATCAATGTTTAGATAATGTGTATCAATACAAAAATAATAAATTTGAACTAAAATTACAAATCGTTCTATGGCCTCGTTTAACTTCTAACTCCACAAGCTTTTTTTTTTTAATTTTGTATGTTAGTAAGACGCTCGAAATTCTACCGATAATAAACGGTAGTAATTACCACTCATACGTTTTAGTTAAATAATTTTATTTAGGTCCTTTATTATTTTACATATTCCCTGTTTTATTTCAAAGTCCTTACCATTCTCTTCTCCCGAAAATGTGTCTAACACAAGCCTTGTCTAGCAAAATTGCGATTTTTTTTTGTTTTGCTCTTTGTTTTTCTCAGTATTATAATTTAAGCGGTAGTATGACATTAGGTATTCAGTGAATTAGTGCGTCACAGTTGAAGGCCACACTGGCGTGCCGTATCGCGGGTCGCGACCTGCGTCTGTTGTCTATTGCTCAACCGAGCTGTGCAGTGCACGTTTTTATCGTTAAGTATGTGTTTCGCAAATTGAATGATTGGTTCAGTCGGGTAATGACTTTATTTCTTACGCGGAGGCCGTCAATGTGAATAAGCTCGGATTTGAGCGATTGTTTTTTGTTTGTTGGTTTAAAGTAGAGCAATCATAGTGTCTTTCAGTTGTATGAGTGGTCATTGCAGTCTTTTAATCATCTTACGTTAGCATGGTCCATTAGGCTAACTTAATTAAGATGAGTCTTTAGGTTTGTAGTAATGTTAATCCTATCCTTTCTTATCATTAGATTAGATAATAATCATCATGATAATAATTAAGGGTGTATTTTTCCCCATATAAACTGTGACTGTGCCAAATTTCACAAAATCTCATCAGCTTTTTTTTATGTTAAAAATACAACTTAATCAGTCGAATTGAGAACCTCCTCCTTTTTTTTGAAGTCGGTTAAAAAGTGAAAATAGCTTTGTATGTACTTATATTTTTTAATCTACTCATTCTAAATCAAAAATATATATTTCACATTTTCTGTAACCCAATTTTGTGCGGTGATTTGCATAGCCAAATGTCAAGCTGTTTTTTATATTTATCATGTTTAGAACTGTCGTCATTTTATGCAAATACTTTTTCGTGATTCAGTTCCGAGAGGTGAGTCAACCCGACCCAAAAATGCGATTTAAGATGTAACGCAGTATGCGCGCACGATGCTTGCGCATATTGCTGCTACAATCTTATATTTAGATCTTCAAAATCCTTTTAGCATCACAAAAACTTACCACGAGTACGAGCCATTCGCAAAAACGTACAGTTTTATTTCCAAGAACCTTGAATAAATTGAACAAATTTTGGCATTTTAATTATCACTCACGATGCAAAGAAATAGATTCATGTGTATAGTGTTTAATATTTATTTTACAGAGTATGAAAGTGTGGATACTGAGAGTTCAAAATAGATTTACTTATTTTTAAACTCGCCATTTTTTATAAACATGTATTTTTGCTGATTTTCTGAAAATTTAATTTAAGATTTAAGAGTTTTTATTTTGTGATTATTGATTTGATTTAAAAAATGAGGAGCACTTTTTAATAAAACAATGTTAAAGGTGTCCTAGCTTTTCTAGGCAGTTATAAAACCAAAAATGTTGGTGATATATATCTCTTAAACATATGTGTACAATGTACATACCTACATAATGTCACACCATTATCCCTTGTCTCATATTGGTAATCTTAATATTCATTATCATGATTAAGTAGGTCACTGGAAAAATTATATCAAAAAATAAAAATAAAAATAGGCGTGAACAAGTTACTAATTAACTTAAGTGCTTCTTAATAGACGTAATACATCACTTCCATTTGTCGATAGCTTGATTATTCAAAGAAGCAAATAAAAATCACGTTATCAAAACTTGTTCGAGAATTTTTATAGCTGTACATTTTTATCCTTCGAAAGGAACAACTTTTCTAGTGCCCATTAAACTTTCTCTCAGCGCGTTCGATATATCGAAATTAATCAAAATATTTGTGATTAATTGTAAGTAAAGCTACGCAGCTCATTGAATGGTATTTTATGTTTTGGGCTGTGCTTAAAGTATTTATTTGCCTTATACGACTTGAAGAAACATTTGCGTCCTTGCCAATATTATAAACTAGCTGTGCCTGCGGTTTCACCCGTGTTTATGGTTGATGTTATATAGCCTATAGCCTTCCTCGATAAATGGGCTATCTAACACTGAAAGAATTTATCAAATCGGACTAGTAGTTCCTGAGATTAGCGCGTTCAAACAAACAAACGAAAAACTCTTCAGCTTTATAACATTTAGTATATGATATATTACTTTATAATATTTAGTATATGATATTTAGTATATTTAGTATAGTATAGGATACGCAAGTAGATCTGTCAGTCTATCTGTATGTTATGGCTTCACGTCTAAATCGTATTCTGATGATTCATTATGATACTCTTTAATAATCTGAATACCAAGAGGGTGGAGCCGCGAGCAGTCTAGTATGTAGGTACTTAAATAAAGTTTAAGATTATCATTTACTGGTTTCTAACCAGACTGGAAGCCTTTTTTGTTATCATACGGTCAGTGAGTAACACATACCTACGAATTGCCTAATTAAATTAATTGAACACAACTGACAGATCAATACAAATGTACTTACAATACCCGACCAGCCATTTGCGCGCTAATTAATTATAAAATGGCCTACCTGCTTACAAATAGACACGGCCGTTATTCCCGTAGGAGAGACATAAATAGCGTAATTTATATATCCATTGGGATTTAAATTCTACATAATGTTGTGACCCAGGCTCACCTACCAGATTGGTCGTGTATTAACAGAAGGTGATGTGAGGAGTCATAAAAACCGTAGAGCTTGTAAAAGAATCATGAATGTTTAAGAGGTGAGTGAGGTGTGTAAGGATCGTGCCATATGGCGTTCGGTTCTCTCTGCCTACCCCGCTAGGGAAGTGGCGTTAAGTTTATTAATGTCGTTGATCGACTATATAAATAAAATATATATTTTTTTATTCGTTTTTACCTTATGATCTATTCCGTTTGGAATTTGGTATATTGAAGAGGCGTTTGTTTATGCACGCCCCACCACAACTCTTTTCTCAGGGTTTAAACTTTGGGCGTAAACTAAAAACCAAATTTAATTCAAAAAATAAAAAGACGCAAAAGTTATTTTTCTGCTAATATTATGACAATTCAAGACTTTACAGTCTCTTTTTTAGGAATCAGAATTACATAGTAAATTAGAGATGACGTCACCTTAGGATGTTGCCTTAAAGAAAAAAGAATAGATTCATGCTGCTAAACCAAAAAAAAAAAAATAATAACGATAGCTTCTATGGTATCGCCTAAACATATAAAAATAAATAAAAAAATATAACGATCGCTTCTATGGTATTGCCTAAAGGCTAATATCTAGTGTCTGCGGAGGTTAATGCCTTCATGCTGCCGAAAAAAAACAAACGTCAGTGTTTTGATAGCGGCGATGAGTAAGCGAGAACTTAATATACTTACTTACTTACGTGAGCGAAATGACGATCACACCGTTTTGGCGGTTACAATGGAAACGCTGATTGATTTTATTAGGCCCTTAACGAAGAGAGCCATGTTATTTACATTCGGTGAAGCAAAACTATTCTAAGTAAAGGTAGATGGTAAGTTAGGCAGGTAGAAGCAAATTTTATTTTCTTAACTTAAAGTTAAGCTGTTTAAATCAAAAGTTCATTAATTTCAAGTATGTTAAGTACTTTTCAGCATTGTGTACATAAACTAAACAACGTTTTGTTTTTTTATCTGATCTTGGCTGGGCATCTATTGATTATAGAATATAAATGTAATGAATAGAATTGTTTCGGATACTTAAATATATTTTTATAATAATAAAAAACACCCTATTATTTCTTAAATAAAACATTTTATTCTCAATAAAATTGCAAATGTTGTAGTATTATAGTATTTTATTCTCAAACTAATTCAAGTGAAAAGTATCTTGATCTTTCTATGTCCACTCGAGTACTGCGCCCACGCAGCCCGTGGGAACTGTTATCTAAACAGATAAACTGTGCTCGACACAAATGATCAATAGTCACTCGTGGGCTTACAAGTGGGAGTTTAAAAAACTGCAATTTAAAAGTAAGAAATCAGTAAGTGAGATGAATGAATGGCAATTAATTTGGAGAGTCAGTGGACCTCAATGGTTCTTTATTTAAGCGTTTGGGCGCAATTTAAATGGAGCCAGATGAAATTACTAGTAAGGTGAGCATGACTATTATCTAATATCCATTCTTGCGCTATAAAATACTGCCTAATGGATAGATGTACTTAAATATATCAGGTTTCCCAAACTATGGGTCGCAGCCCACTATTAGGTCATGAATACTGCGTGTGTCCTGCCTGTAGAACGATAAACCAATCGACCGAGCCAACCTTCTTTCCTTTATTCATATTGGTAACAGTTAAATTTCCTAGAGGTGAGTACCGAGTTTGTATACTTGTATTAGATGGGTCGTAACCCAGACAACTTTGGGAACCATTGTATCAGATAAATATAAGACTACATCACATATATTGATCAGACTCCGAGATAAGTAGCTTAAGCACTAATACGGATATCAGAATCAACTCTGGTATTACAAATATACTTATTCTCCAATATTTAATATTAACACCCAGATACAGAACAAACAAGTATTCATCACACGAATGTTGTCCTGGGTGGGGATCGAACCAACAACTCTTGGCGCATGGGGCAGGGTCACTACCGAATGCGTCATCGAGCCAGTCAAAATTTTGTTTATAAACACCCGTAACCCAACTAGTGGGATTCGAATCCCAAGCTTTTGGTTTTGTAGCCAGGGGTTCTAATTAACCAACACGCTAATTTCCTAGAGATGAGGCTTTAACCTTTAGAATATAGTATAGTGGCCACTAGGTCTAAATACGTTACATTCCTTAAAATATGGTTGAATGAAGCGATGGCTAACACATACATCATGCTTGGGAACAGGTGCCGCCTTTGGGGACTGGTCTGCTCTGGTCGGGTCAAGTTTTTGTTTGTAATTTATATATTTTTATTTTGATACTCTACAACAGCCCCACTCTAAAACGTGGTTCAAAGTTAATTATGATTCATACACCTTGTATAAATTGTATTGAAAAGGGTAACTACCGAGTTTCTTGCCGGATTCTTCTCGGTAGATACAACATTCCGAACCGGTGGTAGAATCATATAGCTGTGGCTTTACCTGTATTTGACGATTTATAAGTGTTTCCTTGAAACCTATATAAATAAAGAATATTTTGACTTTGACTTTGACTATGATTTATTCAAAGCAGTTTTCTAGTAAAGCACTACCTACTACGGTTTATAAGCGCTAAATAACAATACTATCTTTATTTTTACGCAAGAAACAATTCGCCTCGGTGTGCAAACAGGATAACGTCTCGGCCATTTGGCGATTTGTCGGATTTTGGCTAATTCCAGTCACGGAGCGTGAGTCAACAGAGGCCATATCCTTGACGAAATGCTGGTATTAATAGCGAGGATCACGTATGACGGTGCTAAGTCCAAAGAACATATTCGTTATATAATTTTTAACCAAAAATTAAATTTAGTTGGGTGAGATGGAAAATTGTGAAAAAGTGACAAATGGCTGCCTTGTCGCTGATACAATCACAAAATATATTTGTCGTCTTATACGAAAGTCTAGATAAGGAAAGACAGTTCATCTTCCTAGCGTTATGTCCCGTGTTTAGACGGGGTCCGCTTAGACCATGATCCAGGATTTAGCGAGTCTGGTAATTACATTTTTGGATCATGGCTAAGACATGGAAAGATAGATATTGGAAGGAATTCGCATAAGGACCTATCGTACAGGAATCTATACTAATCTATGCTAATGCTAATATTATACAGCTGAAGAGTTTGTTTGAACGCGCCAATCACAGGAATTACTAGTCCTATTTGAAAAATTCTTTCAATGTTAGATACCCCATTTATCGAAGAAGGCTATATGCTATATAGAATCTGCCTTAAACGCGGGTGAAAACACGGGCACATCTAGTCTTAAATATACTGATTGATAGTGCTAAGTTGAGTGTAAGTATTCTGTTAAGAGTCGTGGAAAGTAGTTACTTTACAAGGAAATTTTACCACAGAAGTACGGAAGAATCTTTTATTTAAAAACTGAGTTAGCGCAATTCGTAACGCAGTGTCGCACGTGCTCAAACATTTACCTCACTCCCCAATAACTCGGCGAGTCAAGGCCAGTTGGCATGTGGCTTCTAATGGCCCAAATGCTTGTCTAACGTACCTAATCCGCTTTGAAGCTACGCGGGAGATTATTATCGGTAGCCTTAGTACAAATAGGTAAGTAAGTTAGATGTCTTCTTCACAACTTTATTCTTGTAAAACGTATCTACGGTAAACATATATGTTAAACAACATTTATATCTTCATATCAATGTGACATTCACTTATCTGTATTCATTACACAAGGCAACAAAATTACACTTTCTTTTTGTTGCGGAAACAATTTATTTCTTTTTTTACTGATCAGTACCAACACAATACAATTTTGTTATTAAAATTGTCCAATCAGCTCACATTTTTTAGTTATTTGACTACAAACATTAAAAAATTAGCTATTGAAACGATTTTTTACGATTTATTGAACAGTTTAAAAATGATGGATATATAATCTTAATACAACTGTTTGATAATAGGCATGATTAACATATTAATATACATCGAATTCGAATTCTAATAACCTTCTATGCAGAGATATGTCTAGTTAAGTTTTTTCATATTTTTTTCGTATATTGCAAGCTGTGCCTTTTGTACGAACGAAATTTTCATACTTTCCTATTGCGAATATTTTGTGAGTCATCAATTAAACAATATGTATAATTTATACTGGTAATCAATAATTTGGGATTATTCCTTTCCAGAATAGATGATGAATTTTTAATATTTAATATTTATAAATTGATTTATTAATACTAAAGCCAGGTCTTATAGCCAATTTCAGTCACTTTCGTCCCAAATATAACAAAAATGAAAGCTGATTAAACAATTTTGATAACTGGGTCTGCATCAACTGTTACTACTTTATCAAAAATGCAGTTAATTGTTAGTGCCGCAAAAATACTGTTGACCTGTTTTATATTTCAGTATGGAAGTCTTGTTTAGGCTTATATGAAGAGGCCTTGTCTGATTTGAATATTTATGACTATTTTTTTGTATAATAAATAAATAATAAATAAATATCAGACCACATCACATATATTGATCTGACTTCGAGGTAAGTAGCTTAAGGACTTGTGTTACGGATATCAGAAACAACTGTGGTATTACAAATATATACTTAAATATTCAATATTAACACTCAGACACAAAACAAACACAAGTATTCATCATACGAATGTTTGTCCTGGGTGGGGATCGAACTCACAACTCTTGGCGCATGGAGTCTGGTCACTACCGAACGAGCCATCGAGCCAGTCAAATTATATGTATGTATGTATTGCTATGAATTGTATATGTACTTAGCCCAATATGTCTGGCTAGTTATGTATACATATGTCTGACCGTCCAGTCATATGACCAAACACATTAATGTAAATATGTGCTTTCCCTTTAAGGTTGATTCCAGTAAAAGTTACTGCGGGACATGCATAAGCCCTTTCTCTTTTGAACACCAAGTTGTCACGAGTAACAGTAAATAAAGAATATTACTTAAATAAATAATAATCAATACTCCAGACTGACAGACCAATTCCCTAGTTCCAAACTTAGTATGTTTATAAAAATCCATGACTCGAGTACAAATGTCCATGTTCATCACATGAAACATTTGCCCCTAGCGGGATTCGAACCCGCGAACCTTGGTTTCGTGCCAGGGTCTCTAACCACTCGACCAACGGGCCGGTCAGTATTGTCACCTTTCACTTCGTATTATGATATCAATATCAATAAAAAATATCACAGACATAAAATATTTATTAACATCGAGGGCCTCAAGATAAAACAAGTTCTGTCAGAGCGAGATGGACATATAAATATTGTCTATAAATGACAAGGACTTCCGAGAGTACAAAAGACATCAACGCGTGCCATATTACGACAGACAAGTACATATATTTAAACATACATATTGGTTGATAAAAATGTTACATATAAAAAAGCATGAAAAAATATTTACGTATATATAAAAAAAAACTATATTTAAATTTTTTTGTAAATTATATTTGGGCATGTTATTTGAGCAAGAAGACATTATTTAGCTAGCACATTTCGAAGGAGACATACTTTTCTGTACATTTACTTTGACAGAGTGAGGGTAGGTGACGTCATCCGAGTCTGCTTCAATGTAAATATGACTTGAATGTGCGCGGCATAAGGAGAAAGGTCATACTTGTGTCTGCAGTATCAAAAAACTGTTGTGAGATCTTTTGTATGTTGAAAATGATTACAAAGCTTAAAATGTTTTTTTTTCGGTACTGCTTGTGCATTGGCCGTAGGCAATAAGTCTGATTCCTAGTATCTATGATAATTAAGAATGTCAGAATGTGACATCAATTCAATAACAAGATTCGTTACTTCTTTTACTGGTAGATTATTACCAATGGGTCGCATTTTCTAATGGTTTACGGGCTTTTGGGTATATGTCTGAGTAGGCTTCGAGCTAGCCACTTGTCACTCCTTTTTCATAGCTTTTCATCCAACTCAGCCCACTGTCCCATGTTGTCTGGGACTTAAAAATAATATGCCAACTGTGGTTCTTGCCTAGCATGTCGTAAAAGGCGACTAATGGTATATCGGGTTTTGGGTAGGCGACAGGTTAGCCGCTTGTCACTGCTTATTTACAATTTTCCATCTAACCCAACCCGACTTTATATTTGGCTGAATGTGGACTCGACTCTGCCTACCCCTTCCCAGATTATGAGCGTGATGTTATTTATGTATGTATGTAATTTAATAATAAGCTTCGTTACTTTTTTAACTGGTAGATTATTTCCAATTGTTGTTAATCCGTGTCAACGTAATAAGTAATTTTCTTTTTTTATTATTCTTTAATGTATTGGCGACTATTATCCTCGTTTATTCTACGATCCTGATCCAAGCAGCCCGACTACTAACGAGACATAAGTTTAAGTAAAACTAGACGTATTAACCGGTTAAGACATTTTATCGATAATAGCTTCAGTCTTGTCATATCCATGACACTAATGTAAACGTTTTCAGAAATTCATTTTTTGTATTACATTACTCTAAACATTGTTTGGTAAAGCGTTAAAAAAGTTACCCTCTTCTATGGATTTATTTTTATTCCTCTATACTGCTAACGCAAAGGAATCTAAATTCATACTGCTTGTTTGATGGTAAGTACTGAAGTAGTTACCTAGTAGCCTTTGGATCTTCATCAATCCCATTTGAAGGGTTAAATGCAATCATTATGTATGTCTATATGTAATTTATTTAATTCCTGATTACAGCGTAATTCGAAGACTATCTATTCTGTATTCGAAATCTGTTTCATATCAAATTTTGAAAGTTTTGGACGTGTACATACCCTTTATTTATTATTTTTAAATCTAATAGACTTCCTGCCATTTCCACAATTCGACATTCCAAATTCAAATATTTGAACACCGCTCCTATCCCATTGATTGACAACCATCATAATGAAACCCTTTAATGTTTCATATTCAGGGAGGTCTCCTTACACTGGATGGGCGGATGTGGGTGCCTGCGGCGCGCCCATGGGAGCGCCGACCTACATCGCAGACGCGGTATAGATTCGCCACCGTGTCTATGTTACTGGTTCACTGGGTACCTGCCAGTAATAAATTCAGGAAAGTATGTAGTCGAAAAAATAAAAAATAAAAAATGGTTCTAATGATATAAAAATGAGTTTAATAGCCAGAATCTGGACGATAAATAATGTAACTGTCAATATTGACAGTTAATTCCAAATAAGTACACGCATTTGGCGTTTATCTAGGATTTATTCATAATGGTATGGATGAGAAAAAAAGCTCAACATCCTAAGGTGCTTTTGGAAGTCTTTTTTCTTTAAAACAGGGCATTATTCTGTGCGTTTAAGGCATCCGGCGGCAGCATCGACTGATGAATTGGAATGCAAGAAAAAATCCAGCATTTTAAGGAAAATACCAGTGGCTCCTACAAAACATTGCAAGTAATCTATTGCCATATTAATGAGATAGTTAAAAAACGCTCATAGACAATACATTCACTGCCGTAAATGTCATCGTTACCGCAATCTCTTTATGCTACACAATGATCATGGGAAGTGAATCGTAAATTAAAACGCATTTGATCCGACTTATTGATAAACTATCTGTCTCGCTTCCTCGTTTCTTGTCGATGTTCTATAGAGCATGGGAGAGTGAGACGTTTTTCCTTAGAAAGTTCCCATCATTGTGTCATGGGAAACAACAGTACTGTTACTTAAGCCTACCCAGTAATTAAAAAGTAATTCATAAATCATATTATTTTGTTTCATTATTTTGATGTCTCAATTACGGTAAGTACTCAAACAATTTGTATTATAATTCAATTTATATAAGAAACAGACACAGGCGTTATAGGTGCGCGCAATCCGAAGAATATTAACCTTCTTAATAGTTCGTCAATTTAGTCAATGACAATTAAGATCGTCAAATGTTTAAAAAATATTTTATCCAATTTTTTTTTTTACGCCTTAACCACTTATCTGAGTATGACGAAATTCGATATGCTAATAATTTGAAACCTTAGAATTGACAAATATATATAATATATTGATATCTTAAAAAAAGTTAAAGATCCTGCAGGAAGCACAGCACTTGTCTCTGTGGGTGACATTCTGCGCCTACGGAGCCGCGTGGAAAAGTTTACAAAACTGTTTATGCAAACACAGGTGCACTCTCTGCTCCTTCACTCCCATAGTCCGGTAAGGCGGCAAACTGACATGACCGGAGAGAGGTCAGACGCAGTACCAACGGCTTAACGTGCTTTCCTAACACCAGCCACGGTGGTGAAAAAAGTTAACTTCCCGACTGCGGGTACGAGGCGGTGGATAATTAAATTAAATTATATTTATTTCAGATAACTATAGGATACATGTGCTTACATTGTTCTATTGTTAGTAAAATTAATGAGTTCCTAATTTTATTATTAAAGCATTAAGTAACACAAATTGTACTCAATCCGTAATTTGAATCCTTTTAGTTTTTAGACGTCGCGGTTGCTGCTTATACACCAGCAAAGCAGTCGAATTAATAAATAAATAAGTTCTCCAGACTGACACACCAATTCCCTAGTTCCAAACTAAGCTTATGCTTGACTATCCGTCCGCCTAGTGCGAACGGATAGACATCCCTAAATACGTTTATAAACATCCATGACTCGGGTACAAATGTCCATGTTCATCACACGAAAATTTGCCCCTAGCGGGATTCGAACCCGCGACCCTTGGTTTCGTGGCCAGGGTCTCTAACCACTCGACCAGCGGGCCAGTCAGATTACTACATAGTATAACGATGAAAAATACACGATTTCATTCCAGTATTAACGTACGTACTACTATTTACTCAATGACGGTTCGATACAGATGTCCAAATATTAGTCCGTGTGTACGTTACATTGTGGATTAAGAGCATTATTATTCGTTGTTTGTTTAGCTGACTGAACCGTGAATCACCATAATGAGATGCTCTTAGTCAGGTGGATAATATATTATACCATTATTGATTTAAGGGGCGAGAAAAAGTAATTTTCTTGTCAAATTTGACAGTTAAGGGCAATACTTTATAACTATTCAACCGATTATCATGAAATAATAAGAATCTGTACATACATACATCACATACATTGATCAGACTCCGAGATAAGTAGCTCAAGCACGTGTTACAGATATCAGAACCAACAGTAGTATTAGAAATATATCCTTAAATATTAAATAATCACACCCAGACACAGAACAAACACAAGTATTGATCACACGTATGTTTATCATGGGTGGGGATCGAACCCACAACTCTTGGCGCATGGGGCAGGGTCACTACCGAACCCGCCATCGAGCCAGTCAAATATATGTATATTTTTGCTGTCTAATAGCGGTGGTAGCTCAATGGTAAGGACACGCACATCTTTACCAAGAAGTGCGGGTTCAAACCCCGGCACGTACCTCTGGATTTTTCAAGTCTATGTACGTATTTATACCACTAGCTCGACGGTGAAAGAAAACATCGTGATGGAACCTGCAAATTCAAACAACTTTGGATTTGTAACCATGATCCAAAAATTGTCTGGTTCCCCTATCTTAGGGTTACGAAGGTCAGATCGGCAGTCGCTTCAATGTAATTACCAGACTCGCTAAATCCTGGATCATGGTCTAAGCGGACCCTGTCTAAGCTCGGGACATAACGCTAAGAAGATGATTATGCTGTCTAATATAATATTCATATTGTATCGCTATTCAAGTCATCCAATACATCATAAGCTCACGAGTGGTTGAACCGATAACATACGCCTATGTCAAAGAGGCTCAAGGGTTCTTTTGTGTTCTCCGCCTGTCTATCAGCAGTGACTCACGGACAGATAAACAAATATTTTATTGTGAGAAGCTTTGTAACGTTAAAACATCTGGTCCGCTTTTTGTTACTGTACGAAACGAGCAATCGATTTGAGAGCCCAGTACCTATGTACTTACGAGTGGTTTTACCGAACTGAAAGGAGACTAATATCTCCTTTTTCAGTTGGGTGATACCACTCGTTTTGACGCGCGTTTTATATGTACAAATTGACGCCAATTTAGGTATCGCAACTTTTAATAATTTTAAACTAAAATTATAAAGCTAAAGAGTTTGTTTGCTTGAACGCGCTAATCTCAGGAACTGCTGGTCCGATTTGAATAATTCTTTCAGTATTCGATAGCCCAATTCTCGAGGAAGGCTTTATAATATTAACTATAAACGCGATTGGAACGACGGGCATAGCTAATTGCTAAATAAGGTGCTAGGTTAGCACCTTATTTATCTTATGCAACTATTTTAGTTCGGTGGTAAATATTTATTTATATGTACTGACGATTTATAAGTGCTTATATAAGCCTACGTAAATAAAGATAATTTCATTTAATTTCATAGTTAAGTATATAGTATTTTACATCTTATACCAAAAACGTCAGGTATTGCTCATCAAGAGCTTGAAAGGTCACATCGTATGAATCACTTGCCAATTCTGATCATAAATAGTGCGTGATGATGACACGTTTTGAAGTGATATTGTCTATCACGCCCATAATCCCCGAAGGGGCAGGCAGGTTGTCTTTATGCTATCAATTATAAATAAATAAACAAATAAATATTTAACGACTTCACATACATTGATCTGACTCCGAAGTAAGTAGCTTAAGCACTTGTGTTACGGATATCAGAAACAACAGTGGTATTACAAATATATACTTAAATATTGGATATTAACACCCAGACACATTATAAAAAACTTTTGAATCTTTTACCCCATTTTTTATGTCACTATTAATTCGATAATACCTCATCATCTTCCTAGCGTTATGTCCCGTGCTTAGACGGGGTCTGCTTAGACCATGATCCAGGATTTAGCGAGTCTGGTAATTACATTGAAGCGACTGCCGATCTGACCTTCGTACCCTAAAATAGGGCAACCAGACAATTTTTGGATCATGGTTACAAATCCAAAGTTGTTTGAATTGTCAGGTTTCATCACGATGTTTTCCTTTACCGTCGAGCTAGTGGTATAAATACGTATATCATTTTCCTAGCGCTATGTCCCGTGCTTAGACGGGGTCCGCTTAGACCATGATCCAGGATTTAGCGAGTCTGGTAATTACATTGAAGCGACTATAAGCGACTGTATAAATACGTATATAGTTTTGAAAAATCCAGAGGTACGAGATCGGGTTTGAAGCCGCACTCTTCGGTCCTCCTATAAAGGGTGTTTAGGTTTTATTGTTGTTTCATGGATTCTAGAATCTGCTCTTCCCGTAGAAGGTTCAAATCGTCATACTCGCTTACAAGGTACAAGGAATACAGTACCTACCTATATTTTTTTCAAATCTTAGTCGAACATAAAATAAATAAATTCTTCAGACTGACACCAATTCCCTAGTCCCAAACCAAGCTTATAAGTTTGTGCTATGGATACTATGTGAACGGATAGACATATACTTAAATACCTTTATAAAAATCCTTGACTCGAGTACAAATGTCAATGTTCATCACACGAAATATTTGCCCCTAGCGGGATTCGAACCTGCGACCCTTAGTTTCGTGGCCACTTGACCAACGGGCCAGTCAGAATGGACATGTACTTATATTTATTTTGTTACTTAATTAGTTCAACTATTCAAGTCTACTTTCATAAAAAAACGAAAACAATGGCAAATTGTTTCACTTAGTGCCATCTTAATTATGGAATGGCATGACATGCAATGAAGCGTAAAAACATTTATGAACAAAAGATAATCCTTTGGGACTTAGGTACTTATGTTCATGACAAAAGGATGTTAGTTTATCGTAAGCATCCTATTTTAAATTGGATTTAAAATCATAAATTATATTTATACATACTTGTATGTATGATGATTGACAAGTGATAAAGTTATGTAAAAAAAAAAATGGCAATAATATGTGTAGGTTCACGCACATTTTGATTTTGATTTTTTTATTCCAGAATATTTACTTTTTTTTTTGCATTTTTTTTACATAAAATGTTTTAAAAAAATTGTATACCTACGTAATTGTGTTAATTTTTTTTTATTTTATTTATTAGGATAAGGAAAATTTACCGGATTTTTTAAAGATAGTTTTAATGTTTATACTCAGAAAAAATTAAAAGCATATTTCTAAAGAAAAAAATTTACTTGATTCGCTTTATTTTCATGTTTGTTATTATTATTTTTATGTATTTATATGTTTTTGTTTAGTGCCCTATCACAATATTCTATATGTTTTGTTGAGTTATGCAGTCATATCTATAAATAATGACTTACATGTGGTAACAATTGGAACGTGTCTACGCATTTCAAAACAATTCCGTTCTTCCAACATTCTTTATATCATTCTACTCATCGTAATTCCATAAATATGAACCTACATTTCTCAATGAAAAGTGATTGCTATCTGAATCGGTTGCTTAAGTAGCACAAACAATAGAACTACTTTCAATCGTCCCGTAGACAATACAGACGATGAATCGATGACATCACTAATTAAAATATTTACTGGGCTGGATAAACATGTGTGCTATGATTCAACGTTACTTGTAGGGCTAAAGAATCAAGCAAAGTGTGACTTAATTTGAAATCATTGCTAATAATATGACTGGCTCGATGGCGAATTCGGTAGTGACCCTACCCCATGCGCCAAGAGTTGTAGGTTAGATCCCCACTCAGGACAAATATTCGTATGATGAATACTTGTGTTTGTTCTGTGTCTGGGTGTTAATATCCAATATATAAGTATATATTTGTAATACCACTGTTGATTCTGATATCTGTAACACAAGTGCTTAAGCTACTTACCTCGGAGTCAGATCAATGTATGTGATGTTGTCGGATATTTATTTATTATTAATATTTATTTATTTAATGCAATCTCTATGGTCTGGTACATTAACGATCACAGAAAAAAATTAAATAAGTATATCTTCTATTATGTAACTGTATTTTGAAATTAATCAAACTAATCGCGTTAGAACAAAAACAGTGTAAAATATACAACCCCTCGAGGAACTTGATATACACCTTACGATTCTACATTCCAAAAGCGGCAGAAGTTCTTACAGAATCGTCAATGAATGTAAACTGTATATAGAATGTAATATTGGCAGAGATGGGCTCGGATGTAGAACTAGCTTAACGATTAGTAGTTTATACAAATATGTACATTTGTACCACAACTGATGATAATTATAATAATGCGGTTTTGCGATTTAATAACATTTGCAGTGAGGACAGGGGCCTCTTCCTCCTTTTGTTGTTTGATAGGGGAGGACACCTGCCCACAAAAGATTTAGTGGCACACCTTGAGCAAATAAAACGATTTGTAGAAATCTGCCGTAGGCATCTCACTAGGTTCTGAGCCGGGAAGCCCTATGAGGATATCACCAATTAATAAGAAAAAATTAGTGTATAAAACACTATTTATCATTTATTATCTTTACTGTATTTTCAGTTTTCAAAATAAACAATTTAAAATATGCACGACTTGAACTTTGACCGTAAATGAAGGTTTGTTTGTGTGAGATTTCAGTCGACATTGCATTAGAAAAAAAATTATTTGGTCGGTTATTTGGTAGAAAATAAATTATCGGTTGCCAGTTAGCGTTTTGCATTTGAAATGCTAACTGGCAACCGATGTACAGACATTTAAAAAAAAGATTAAAACTACTTTATGGCAATTTTTATGCCGCCTATTTTAATGAAACCGCCTATTTTATTGTCGTCGTAATAAAATAGCACAACCTAATTAGGAAAAGGAATCGTAAGCAAAGGAAGGAAGTTGATGCCAGCGGCGGCATGTGTGATATTATTTTTAACTAGCACCGGCCGTCGGTGCCATAACTTTTTCTAAGTTTTTTTTTATTATTTTGACTTTAATATTTTATAATTTATTATAGATTTTCTTCGAAAATTGAGTTTTGTGATTTACTTTGTGAAGTACAATTTAAACATGTAATAGGTACTTTTTTATAATTTTAGGACCGAATTTTTTTTCGCAAAGTTGAATACGCTGAACGTAAATACTCGATATAAGTAGGTACCTATCTGAAATAGGTTTGTGGTTAATGGACAACTTGCGCTATCATTTATTTGAACTTGTGCAGTACAATTCCTTGACCTAAAAAAAATATTCAATATCATTGTTAATTGATAAAAATTCGAATTTGCTTTAAAAAGTATGTTAATTCTATTTGCAAATGTTAATGGTCGGTATTTACCTATACATTGGTACCTATTACTATTTTCCTGTCACCATTGTATCTACTTTGGAAATAATAACGAAATAATAATATGAAGGAAATACATACTCAAGTTGATTTATAATAGATGAATGAAAGAAATAATAATAATAAAGTGGCCCACTGACCACTAATATACAATTTCTCGAGAACCATACAAACCTAGTTTTCGATATCAGACTTATCTCGATTTATCTCGAATCGATATCTCCCAGCAGAGCCAGAAATGTTTCAGTTGAAGTCAACGACCTATCCAAATTCGCAAAAAAGATCCACGACTCACCTGGCTCAGTCCGAAACTCGATTACGACTCGATCTCCGATGCATTACACCATGCACGAGAGGAATCGCCCGAAAAACATGTGCTATCGATTTTGTTTATCACCTGCTTTTATCACTCATCGATTTTATCTCACTAAAAAGGTTAGATCCAACTCTATTTTTAATTTAAAAATCACTGTCACATACTGGGTGCCGCACTTGAAATTTAAATTTGGAAGGCGAGTCGTTCGAAGTTTGAACTTTTTGCTTCGTTAACGGCTGGCAAAGACACGCGCGACATGGATCCCGCACGAGCGACGGAGGTGAACTGCCGCAAGACCGGTCAAGTGAGAGCTCGCATTGTGTCATCGTATTGTAGGAGGCAGTTTTCCATTTACGTACACACAATAACGATATATGTACGCTCTTAGGATTAAAGGAGCACGGTGTCTCCGAGATGAGTAGATGGAGAGCACCTGCATTGTATACGAAACGGTCATTTTACCCTTATTTTAAGGTTCACTGCAAGTGCAATAAGCAATGATAGCGAATAGGTGTCAATGATCATGTAATATATGTCACATGTGTCGCTAGAGGCTTTATACTTAATTGACATTTTCTGTATTTTTTGGTTATTAGGAACTGAACCCTTTTAAGGTGTATTATTGCTAATGTCTAGTAGTAAGTATAGATATACATATAATAGTTTAACAATAAAGCTTGGTTAATTAGTGTTTGAATACTGTAGACTGCAGGGGCTCCCAACCTTTAAGTGACTGAGGACCACTTATTCATTTTTGTTCAGAGACCACTACCTATCTCAATATATGTACCTATATAATAGTTAAAATAAATATATGTGGCTATTATAACGTTGACCCGTTGGTCGAGTGGTTAGAGACCCTGGCCACCACCCCAAGGGTCGCGGGTTCGAAACCCGCTAGAGGCAAATGTTTCGTGCGATGAATTGTACTCGAGTCATGAATGTTTCATAACGTATTTAAGTATGTATATCCGTTCACCTAGTATCCGTAGTACAAGCATAAGCTTAGTTTGGAACTAGGGAATTAGTGTGTCAGTCTGGAGAATCAATCTATAAAGCATTATTTTAGATCCTACTAATATTATAAATGCGATAGTTTGTTTGGATGTGTCGATGTTTGTTACTCTATCTCGCAAAAACTGCCGAATGGATTTTAATGAAACTTTAGAATAATGTAGCTTATACACCTGAATAACATATAGGCTATGTTTTATCGACGTACCACGCGAGCAAAGCCACGGGCAGAAGCTAGTATTAAATATAAGGACGGGACGGGTCATAACGCTAGGATGATGATCATTAGATATTAAATATCTATTAATACAAATGATGCTTAAAAAAGTAGGCATTTTTAT
Organism: Glyphodes perspectalis; assembly: GCA_951394215.1. Taxonomy (NCBI): domain Eukaryota; kingdom Metazoa; phylum Arthropoda; class Insecta; order Lepidoptera; family Crambidae; genus Glyphodes; species Glyphodes perspectalis. Next base: position 2,040,025 of record OX596209.1, on the reverse strand, counting down.
TGTGAAAAGGCTATTACTATTTCGAATCCTATTTATATGTACGTGTGGTACCGGTGGTAGATTCATATTATTAGTTGATTTTTTTGTTGAATTGACGATTTATAATGTTTGTTTCAAACCTATATGTATAAAGAGTATTTTGACTTTGACTTTGACTTTGACTTTGACGTTGACTTTGACGTTGACTTTGACGTTGACTTTGACTTTGGCTTATGTTACAGTCTACCCTCTGATCCTATAAATTACTTCAAGTTTAAACCTCCCACGTCGTAACGGTACTTAAAAGCAACCATCGCCAGTTTTATAAGGAATTCGCAACGCAATTTATCACGCCTGTATCTCATATTATATTATGTTATGTGAAACGATAAGAAGCTGAGTGCAAGTATAATATTATTTCTTGATTAACAAATTCGAAAAAGAATACCTACCTACTGCACCGTATTTATACTTAAGGTTTAAAGGAATTGAAATAAATATCATTAAATATAAATAAATATCCGACGACATCACATACATTGATCTGACTCCGAGGTAAGTAGCTTAAGCACTTGTGTTACGGATATCAGAATCAACAGTGGTATTACAAATATATACTTAAATATTGGATATTAACACCCAGACACAGAACAAACACAAGTATTCATCATACGAATATTTGTCCTGGGTGGGGATCGAACCCACAACTCTTGGCGCATGGGGCAGGGTCACTACCGAATGCGCCATCGAGCTTGTCAAATTAAATACTTGTGTTACGGATATAAGCGATCTCACAAATATTATATACTTACTTATTATTATTATATTAGATATTAACACCCAGACACAGAACAAAACAATTGTCCTGGCTGGGAATCGAACCCTTTGTCGGGTAGAAGGCGCCATAGAAGCGGCCAGTTGATTCCATTTCATTAATAATACCTGTTTCATATTGAATTTTATCACAACTAACTTTTTCTCGCGGTTCCGCCTGCGTTTGGGTCGCGCGATATGCGAATTTGGTCTAGTTCAGGGTGTCATCGTGCGTGTCCCAGGATTTCATTTTTTTCCGGGATAAAAAGTTATTAGAAATTAGTTAGTCCCATGTTGGTCTCAGCTTAAAAATAATGAGCCAACATGTCGTTAAAGGCGACTAATGGTATATCGAGTTTTGGGTGAGTGATTGTGTAGGCGACAAGATAGCCACTTGTCACTACTTTTTCACAATTTTCCATCTAACCCAGCCTGCAGCAGACAGTTTTGTTTTTGGATGAATGCGGTTAATTACAGGGGATTGCTTCCCCTTTGTCTCTGCCTAACCCTTCGGGGAGTACGAGTGTGATGATAGATATGTATTATGATAATTTGTTATCTTTACCGCGAATTTTTGTATAGAACAATAACTTTAATCATCAAAGATATGAATGAATAACCTAATATAATAAACAATATTTTATACACTGGTTCCTGGCAATGAATAGTTGTAAACACTTTCATGTAAAAACTATTGAATAAAATGAAATTTTTGCAATGCTATAATAAACATTTTTGTAAATATTAATATTAATTAAAAATAAATAATAATATACGGGAAAAATATCAAACTTAAGATACCTACTAATTGCCACATATAAATTAACTATCTAAACCTCACAAGACTTCTAAACCATAGTAATTTATTCGTAATGTAAAATTTTATTGCAACAAAGAATATTAATCCATCAATCTGAAATTGTAACAGTACCATAAAATATTAATGCGATTATTTACACTGTTGCCCTATGGGCCAAGGTTTAAGAGCGCCGCCACGAAACCAGCCAAAGATAATAAAATCAAAGATATAAAGACAACCAAAGATAATGGCAACAGTAATGTATGTGAAGCTAAAGATATGAAAACAGCATCGATAACCAGAGATAATGGCAACAGTAATGTATGCGGTGCATTCAAACTATTGCACCGCGACGGACTGTGTGCAACACTATCAGAAGCGAACTTAGTCCGTCCGGACACGACGGACATTTCTATACACAGACATATCTATCGGACAGAATAAGGAATTACAGATCACTAGATACCTAACAAAAAACATTTTAGGCCCCTAAGTAGAATTAGCCCAGGTTGCTTAACCAAATCGCACCTTTAGCACGAAAGTGACTTAACACGAAATCACAACTTTTTGGCAATGAGCAAAATAAGATCTGGACTGGTCAAATCATCACCTTATTTTGATTGTTATTAATAAAATACTTAACTAAGGTGAAATATTTTTGGCTGATTATATGTAGTGGTTATTACGCTACAAATCCTGTTAGATATTTTTTTTTGTTGATTATTTATCTTTTTAATAAAACGATTTTTCTAAAACAAATCACTTTTAGGTTACTTTTACACTAAAATATATTGTTTTATTTTGTCCAAACAAGAATTAGGTCTGTTTTATTTTTACAAGTTTAATAAAAATATTGACGTAATATGTATTTCTTCAGTTTCATTCTAAAATATATACAGAAAGTTATAAAATAAGCCACATGATAAAATAATAAAACCTATAATTTTATTTAATTCTTTATTCCACAGCCTTAAGTTGTACTTAAAAAAATACTTCTTAAAATAGAAACAAGGTAACTAAATATAAACATGAACATTTGTTTAACATAAATAGTTACACGATCTTATTATTTACCATTAAATAAATAAATAAATATTAAATTAATTCTCCAGACTGACACACCAATTCCCTAGTTCCAAACTAAGCGTAAGCTTGTGCTATGGATACTAGGCGAACGGATAGAAATACTTGAATACGTTTTATAAACATGCATGACTTGAGTACAAATGTCCATGTTCTTCACACGAAACATTTGCACCTAGCGGGATTCGAACCCGCGACCCTTGGTTTCATGGCCAGGTTCTCTGACCACTCGACCAGCGGGCCTGTCAAAGCCTTTTGTAATGGAATCGCATTCCATAACGAACTACGCTACCGCTCGTGTCGCGCCACAAACTTGTTTACTAAGAACTCATAGTGCGGAACTCGAAGTTAGTGCCCGATTTGTCCACCCGAATAAGTCTGTGGCGCGATACGAGCGTTAGCGAAGTTCGATATGGAATCGCTGGCGCGCATTTGGCTAAGCACCCTGGCCCCCCCTTATTCACGGGCCGCCTCTGGATAAGAGGGTTCTAAAACATCAATTCGTATGACGAACAACCTTTAACACCACAAGTATTGGTATGATTTGTATCTTAGACCAAATAGCTGGGGGACCACATACATTGGTCTGACTCCGAGGAAAGTAGCTTAAGCACTTGTGTTACGGATATCGGAATCAACAGTGGTATTACAAATATATACTTAAATATTGGATATTAACACCCAGACACAGAATAAACACAAGTATGCATGACACGCATGTTTGTTCTGGATGGGGTTCGAACCCACAATTCTTGGCGCATGTAGCAGAGTCACTACCGAATGCGCCATCGAGCCGGTCAGTAAATGTTTCGCTTTATTACCATAAATGTACACTATAAACATTATTGGGAATTGTGAGCTGTAACTCAACGTAGTAAGGTCTAAAGTGGTATATGATACAGTTGACTTTGAATATGCATAATTATAACACTTTCGCTGTTACGTTATATGTGTTCTTTTGAAATACTGACCTAGAACTCTTTACTTAGTCTAGGTTTTCCAACCAAGGTAGTCTAGACTCTTGAGGTATTCTAGCTTAGATCGGTAGGGTTCAAGATAAAAAAAGGAATGAGCTCCCAAACCCTTCTCCCGGGCGTGTCTTAGCAAAACAAACAAACAAAAAACATAACATCACGCCCTTAATCCCCGAAGGGGTAGGCAGAGTCAAAGGGACAGCAGTCCACTTTAACCACATTCAGCCAAAAATAAAACTGGGCTGGGTTAGATGGAGAATTGTGAAAAAGTAGTGACAAGTGGCTAGCGTGTCGCCTACACAATCACATACCCAAAACCAGATATACCATTAGTTGCCTTTTAGGACATGCTAGGCAAGAAACACAGTTGGCACATTATTTTTAAGTCCCAGACCAACACGGGACATGGTGTCTTATCAGTTTATAGATTGATGTATAAATATGTTTTAGTTACATGTATTTAGGTCCAGGTTTTTGAAATGTTAACTTGAGATTATGTAGTTTGTGTCATAAATGTCTATTTATCTAAAAGGTAACAAAAAAGTATTAAACTCTGAATTATAAGCCCATTAATTCTAAACCGTAGAGCTTGTATGAAAAGTATCATTTATATTGAAGAGGCGAGTGAGGTGTGTAAGGATCGTGCTATATGGCGTTCGGTTCTCTCTGCCTACCCCGCTAGGGAAGTGGCGTGAAGTTTAGTTAGTCAGTTAGTTTGATTCAACGATAAAAAATAACCTTTGTTTAGCTAAATTATTGAATTGATATTGATCAGACACAAGAAGCCCTATATCGATAGCTGAGTCCTAGACATTTGCACATTGGGAAACTGTATTGTTATTGTTAATACTATTTTTCTCATAAAACGTTCGGTTACAATGATTTCAATGAAACCAATTGTAATGGAACAAATCGCTAAAGCTTTGCAATTAATTTTATTAACTGTGAAAACCAATCAATGTTCCACTCTTGACATGATTTCTTACGAGTGTAAAATGCAATAACAATCGAAATAGTAGATAGACAATAGATTAGTATCTATTGTCATGAGAAATATAAATGTAACTTATTATCTACTTATGCATTCTATTATTAATTAAATAAACGTGAAACGTTGTATATTTATTTGTTTATCACTTACATAATGAAGCTTTAACAGTTTGAGTTTTGGTGCACTTCATAATCCGAAAATAAATTTTATCCAAACAATGTTTTTGATAATAATTTTGCAAAAAATTACACAATAAACACAATAGTTATTAATAAAAAAAAACCTCTTTGCTCTTTCTAAAACGACTCATTCTGTTTTTAAACAGTACCATCTCTCCAAATTTTACACGTAAAACATGATATATATTATATATTTTACGAGTAAATAACGCAGATGTAGCTCAAGGTAAGAACATACAAACGCCTCTAATCCAAGGGGTATTGGTTCAAAACCGGGCCTACACCCGTGGATTTATGCCACTTGCTCGGTGGTGAGGGAAATCACCATGATGAAACCCCCACATCCAATTAACTATGAATGTGTAACCATGATCCAATTTGTCTGGTCCCCTATCTAAAGGTTACGAAGGCTAGACCGGCAGTCGCTTACCGACCACGCGCGGGACATTACCTACCTTAAAAAAAAACGAGATTTTGTGTAAATAACCTGCTGGGGATTGCACATCATCAATAAAGGAACCATAACATCTATTGCAACCAACACATTATAATTTGGCTGGCACGCGCGCTCAATTGCACCAATCAACTTGTTATGAGCTGCTCAATTGATCTTTCATTAGTTTTAATTAGTGCAGTCCTGCTGTGACATATTAGGCTGTACACATTTTTTATCATGGCCTATCCTAACTTTTTAAGTAATTACTGTATTGGCCAATTAACAAAAAATATGCAATACTCAATATTGGTAAAAGATAGGTATTATTATTAAATAGTAGGTCAAAATACGTAGATGCTATTCTGGATTTTCAAAATCTATGATCGGTTTGTTTATATCGTAACTTTATGGTCAAAAAGCAATGAGTATTAAAAATTCATGCACCAATTTGCATGTTTACCCGATCAAAGTTTACTTATAAAACAGGATCTCTTAAGCTCAAGTATGTTGGCTGCTGAGTCGACAAAAGTTGAGTGCAGTATAAAATGTTCGATACTTAATCAAAAGTTCCTTCTAATTAATGAAGTTGGTAATGGAATTCAACCAAAGGTATTCATTTAACATATCAAGAATAGATTATATATATATATATATATATATATATATATATATATATATATATATATATATATATTAATATTATAGTTAGGCGATATAGTAACTGACATTTGTGATTAATAATAATAATAAATTCTCCAGACTGACACACCAATTCCCTAGTTCCATACTATGAATAAGTACTAGGTGAACGGATAGACATACTTAAATACGTTTATAAACATACCTATTACATATTTAATATCTAATAACGGATTAATGTTTATGCCTATTATTTTGACGTCACTAAATTAATTTTGATTTTGTTTTAACTAGAAATTAAATAATCTCGATGCATAATCTAATCAACTTTTGGGCAATGACATGATTAAGTTACCTACTTATGCTACGATTGAATCATTGTAAAATTATTTATTTTATTACAGATTATGTTTATGACGGTTTCCAAGTAAATAACGCTCGACAGATTATAAAAATGCGATAATATCCATATCGATAAAAAAATCCAACATGATATTGTATCAACTAATTATTTGATTTGGTACTTGCGTCAAGGCTATCTTTTTAATGCCGGTACGAGACGCGTGGAGGTAAATTTATTCAAAACTAGCGGCCCTGTACGTGCTTCGCTACGTATAAAATGAAATATTAAAAAAAGTTTCAATTTGACAGCAAATCCCCATTATCAAAATGATTCGCCATTTATTGAATTCATTTGTTACAAAAAATGTGACGAATGAAGAATCGCTCTACCGATTTTGTGCAAACTTCTACTAAACGTTTGGTTTGGATAGGTGAGCCCGTTCTTGAGTTATAAAATTACAACGAATAGTGGCATTGATTTTTAAATATATTAATAAATAAAGTTTTCTAATGTGTATTTATTTTTATCTGATCATGTCTATAATATATTGGATAAACCTCGTATTTACTGACCCGGATTAATTACTTATTTAATACAGCATAGGAATATTGTGTTAACACAAACAATTTAGAAGTACTTTAAATGTTTTTGTAGTAAAGATAATATATAAGTAAAAGAATATACAATAAAAATGTATTAAACTATGGTATACGAATATTGTGTTTTTACAACTCTTATTCGGTTCAGTCAAAAGGTTAATTTTCCTCGCAGTAACTGAGCCAATTTAAATAACATACAACGTATTAAACTTTAATCCTCACCTATTATTAAAAATAGCATAAACATTATTCAAATCATCATTATCTTGCCCTTCTCCCAGTTCATCTGGGGTCGGCGCAGCATGTCTTCTTCTTCCATACGTCCCGGTCAGCCGTCATCAAGCTATCCACTCCCATTTCATTCATATCATCTTTCACACAACCCATCCATCTCTTATTTGGCCTTCCTCTTCCTCGCCATCCACTAATATTCAATAAACATTATTCAAATACCTAGTAAAAAGTTTGAACAATTTTGAAAAAGTTTATCCGTCGTTTTTTAAAATGTAAGTATACACGTAATGACCTAAAGGTCAAGGTGTCTTAGTTAATTATTCTACGTTTGAAAATTTATTATAGTCTATTTATTAATAAATTTTCGACTGTTAGATATATCCAATAACTTATAAGAAATATACCGAAACAATATTAGAAATCTACTTACGATTTGTCTCCGACGACATCCAGAGAGTTTTCACCCCTCTGCACCACCTGCACTCCACTAGCTCCAGAGCTGGAATTTTCCGCCACACTCACTGTTTCCTCCGTCATTTTATCGTCTTTCTCTATCGATAACTATCACAACACTATAAGAAATATGAAATAAAAACTGTTAATTTATTTCAGATCCCCTTTTGAAATTAAATCGATTCTAATTTCAAAAGAGAATCTAATCGGCTGCAAAAATTATGATGACGTGCCAAATGCTGGTTTGAAATTATTTTTTTGAAAAAAATAAACAGCTTTTTATTCATAAGTCGAAATCACTGTCGTGACCTTTTTTTATAATTGATTGAAAAAAGGTCGAATTAAATGTAATTTTATCCGATTAAAATAGAAACACGGCGATATTTTCTTACAAGGACCTGTAACCAAGTGGACGATGGACTATTGAACAACGTTTATCTGATTACAATAAAGTAATCCCGTTATCATATCACTAATTGCTCGATTTGCTGTAATTCACGCATTTCTTTCGGGCATACCGGCTGAAGATAAAAGTTTTAATGGTATCTTGGTAAGATACAGTATAAAGATGGAAAACGAATAAATGATTATTATAATGCTTGCAAATTAATTTATGTTAAAACTTCAAGTCTAAATACCTAGATTTTCCCACAAGAATACTGTCAATATGAACAAGGTGAAAACAAGGTGAGCATTGCTTTGACTTGTGTCTTCGTCTGATTTCTATGTAAAAATTTAAGTTGTTTTTAATTACCTATTATAAACAATTTCAGCCTTTTAAATGAGGTACAAAAGAGATTTAAAGCAAGTTTAAATAATATCCGCTCATTTTAAAATTCATGTCCCCGCGAAGTGGTTGAATGCAAGTCACAGCATTACAAATTAGTCGTCTATTTCCAGACTGTGTTTAATTATTATCTGAATATCTGAATTATACTCGTAGTTCCAAGGAAAATACCAATCATAAACAAGTTGTATTAGAAGAGAGGCCAATTGTAAAGAATTTTCTTTTTTGCTTCCAGTACCTACCTATACAAGACATTGACACGATGGTATCATTTAGGTCATTACTTTTTAATTAATATTGATATCTACGATATCTGAATTCGCTTTAAAAGTTATCAAAAGAACTAATTAATTATAATGCTTGTGCACTGGTAGATAATACGAGCCATCACAAAAGTGTCAAATCACGCCATCTATCGATAATAGCACAAACTTTTCTTATACAAAAAGCAGAATTAATGTTCTAGTACATACCTGTTATAGTTCTCTAACAAACCTGTAGATGGCACAATAATTTATTTACCTACATTTTATTGTAAGTGTGCTGAAATCCTGAAAGTTTGTATTTTTTTAAGCCTTCAGCGTACAGGACAGGACTGGGAGAATTCGCATTTGTGCGCTATGGTACAATATTGAATAAACTCATAGATCCGCGGCGGAGCGAACTATGTCTAAGCATAGTAGTACATAGGTAAATCGTATTAAACAATATCCGCGATTAAAAACCATGACTACGTCGTTAATACGTTATTCAAGTACCCCTTATTAATTCTTAGACATTGAATGAACTGCAGGTATTAAAAGAACATTATAGCCGAGACCTTATGTCCTATGAGGTACTTTAGACTGGGTAGAATAAATATGAATAAAATATTATATTATTTATTCTTTATTAAGTAATAATGTAGGCGTTACAGAGAACACACGATTGTAGCAAATGCAATAAATTAGGTAAATTGTCTATTTTACGTACATTTCAATACTTAAGACTTATTCCATGTTAACAGACCACATAATTGATTAGATCTATTTTACAACTTAAACATGTGTTATTAATAAATCACGACACAGACAATTAAATAAGAAGTACCTAGAACGAAAATAACCTAATTAAATTCATTAGATGCCTCACAATACTGTATCCTAAAGACTATCTTTCACATTAAAGATATATAAAGCCTTTTGGTACAATAGTTTTATATATTCACCTATCTAGCTCTGACATCTAGTTCGATATCTCGATACAGTAGCAGTTGTCCCCACCTAGCACAATTTGCTATGTCTTATATAGATTTTGTACTGACAATTGTATAACTTGACGATATGTACGTACATACATACACACATACCATACATCAGCCCGTAGTCTCCGAAGGATTGAAGGCCTCCTTTATCCCAAAGACCAAAGAGCGATAAAATTCTTAAATCATGTATTGCCAAAAATATTGAGTCACATTCATGGGCATACGCAGCTTTTGGTCCAGTAAATAGACCAGTAGGTACCTTGGCACACGAGTTCCAGGGGGGCAGCTGCCCTTGCGTACGCCCATGATCACATCGGAAGAGGTAGGCAGTCTAAATTTGAATAAATCGAACTTATCATACTTGAAGAAATGGCTTAAAATATATTTTTTTATTAGATCAATGAATTTTAAGATCATTCAGGTGCCAAATCCTCTCGAAACCTCAATAATCTTGAACAAAATCCGATAGACCTACCCGATATCAAGCAAATCAACTATCCTGCCATTTCTATAAAAAAAAATCTTGTACTGCTACGTATATAATATGTTTGAGCCTAATTCTAAATGAAATAAAAGAAACATATTTAGCATTGAAATCCTATTCTTAAACCTTGAAAGACATGTAATGTAGCCTACGTCTACGAAGCAGGCGTCTTCGTAGTCTCATCCGACACTTTTGTAGACACTCTCTCATCTTCCCTCTGGAACAAATAATTCGTGTTCGGAGTCGTACTACTGCTGGCGTGAGCGTTGGCGTTCGAATACCCGTTACCGCCGTTACCATTGGAGTATCCGTTACCACTGGTGTAGGCGCTATTAGCATTCGAATACCCATTACCACTGTTACCAGTGGAATACCCGTTACCACTGGTGTAGGCGCCGTCGGCATTAGAATATCCGTTGCCTTGCCCTGGTTGGGCGTATCTCTGACCGGAGGCGCTGGGTCGGCTAGGTTGGCCGTAGTTTAGGCGGGATGGCTGGCTGTAGGTACCGCGATTGTCTAACTGGTTAACGCCGCTGGAAAAAGGTATACAAGTTTTAATCTTTTTTTACTGGTCTGTTCCTATCAATGGCAGTGTAATGTTAATTCTTAAGTGAATGCTTTTTTAATAAGTTGCATTAACCTTAGAATTGGACCTTATTAAGATTATCTTATTCTATTCTATTCGTTTTAGCAGCTGCAACTCGTATTAATTTGGCAGTAGTGGAAAGAACGGAAATAACATTGATCGATAATAACAAATATAGTTGAACAGGCTGAAGGTACATAATTAATTAATTTTTTACCGTCCCCAGCATAAAGGATTTTTTCTTTCCCAAGTTAACTATCTCGTCCGAACTTCATAGCCAACTAGATTTGTGGCATGTTCTATTTATTTAAAAAAAATAAGATAATCTTAATTTTGATGGTTTATGGTCTTGTTCAACAATCTGTCCAATGATTGATTACTTTACACTTTGACTATTTGGTTTTACGTCTTCAGGAACAAAATATTTAGTAACCATTCGATTGGTAGATTCATATTATTAGTTGATTTTCCTGTTGAATTGACGATTTATAAGTGTTTGTTTCAAACCTATATAAATAAAGAGTATTTTAACTTTGATTTATACAACGACTAAGTGCATACCTCTGATCTCTATACGGCCTCCTTTCTCCAACGTTGCGCCAGCCGCTCGCCTGCCCATAACCGGTAGCCTGTCCGTAGCCAGTGCTGGCCTGCCCGTAGCCGGCGCTCAGGTCCTGCCTGTAGCCTCCGTCGCCGTAGCCTAGAGTACCGCGGTACTCCAGCGGGTCGCGGTAACCGCCAGACCCGTAGCCTGCGCTTTGCCAACCGCTGCTTTCGCCATATTGTGGTCTGCAACATGTCACAAGTGGTTTTAGGATCCTGGTCTAATGGACCAATAAAGTTGAAAGGCATAATTTCCCAAATGGGAGAGTTTACATTACATTTGAAATATGGATAAAATATATGGAAACATATATTTTGTAGAAATGCAAAGTAGGTGTGGCGAGACCCTAGGAAGGTAACGCAGAATTGTGTTAGTCGTTGTCAAGTGACGCTGTGTGTGCGGATACCAACCTTATTCATCTTATTTTAAGGATCATAATTACTTTTCTGCACCTGGAGAATTTATCATTTACATTCTATGTTGGTCTGTGACTCAAAAGTAATGTCCGAAGTGTGTTTCTTAATGCCTAGCATGTCATAAAGACGACTAATTGTGTATTTGACTTGCGTTTTTTGATTATTTTAACTAGATAGCCACTTGTTACAGCTTTTTCATAATTTTTCACATAACCTAACTCAATTTTACTGTTGCATGAATGAGTTTATAGAGTTTATTGTTCCTTGGATTCTGCCTACCTCTTCGAGGATCTTGTCTGCTCTGGTTAATCTTACAGTTTTGATTGCATTCATTCGGACATAATGAATCCGACAGTCATTGATTATATTATTTGGTTTGTGCTTTATATAAAGTTTATGTACAATTTTTAGCCTGCCCGTGTATATTTTGACACTGACAAGAGTAACTACCTAGTTTCTTATCGGTTTCCTCTCGTTGATATCAAAATTCAGAACTGGTAATAGATTCACATTGTTTAGAAGATTTTTGTCGGCTTGACCATTAGCAAGTGCTTTTTGAGGCCTTTATGAAAAATACATTTTGAATATGTATTGTGTATCAATTACCTAGCATACTCGGGCCGCCCCCACGCCTGCGCTGGCGCAGCGTCCGGCCGGCCCGACGCGAAGTAGTACCCGCGGCCGCCGGCGTCCCAGCCCGCCTGGCCCCGGTACGTCTCGTCCCACGGCCTGAAACTGACCAACCACCTCTTGTAACCTCTTGAGACCTCTTAAATTATTATCTAAGTTGGAGCTTATTCAGTTTCCAGAAAAAGTTGTTTAAGAAACTTAAAGTACAAAATCTAAATTTGTATGGTACCTATATGATCATTTTTAAAGGATGAAACGCATGTCATTAATATAAAAAAAAAGATTCATAAAATACTCAAGTTTTTGCGTGCCTTTCATCATACCTAATCAAAATGCAACAGACAGATATAATTACTTTCGCATTTATAATGTTGTAGTATCTGCTAACTGTTTTTATCGCATTATAAAACATACATAAGTATAAAAACAATCTTACGTTTGCTTTAAAAAGCGCTCACAAAAAACAGTTAGTCGGCATACCACACAGTGGTTAATTACTCAACACCTTATCTCGACGTAATTAATTCAAAACCGAAATATAGGCTACGGTACGCAGTCGCCGCATGCGCGGTCAGTCACCGGGTCGAGCACCCGTGCGCACTCGGACGAGACGAGGTGAAAAAACTAGTGCGAATTATTTGACGAGTCGAAACTGATGGCTGTAGACCTGATTCGTGTTCTTTGTCCGAGTCGAACTTTTGTACCTACGCGTGAATTAAAGTTCTCGAAAATCTTTTGAATTTGACCATTTTCCCTCAAAAAGTGTATTTTAAAGTTTATTTCTAGTGCTTAAAGCTTTTGAAATACAACCCCTACACATCATCATTTTCCTAACGTTATGTCCCGTGCTTAGACGGGGTCCGCATAGACCATGATCCAGGATTTAGCGAGTCTGGTAATTACATTGAAGCGACTGCCGATCTGACCTTCGTAACCCTAAAATAGGGGAACCAGACAATTTGGATCATGGTTACAATACAAAACAAATCCAAAGTTGTTTGAATTTGCAGGTTTCATCACGATGTTTTCCTTCACCGTCGAGCTAGTGGTATAAATACGTACATAGATTTGAAAAATCCATAGGTACGTGCCCGGGTTTGAACTGCACTTCTCGGTTAAGAGGCTCGTGTGCGACCATTGAGCTACCATCGCTCCCCAACCCCTACACAATTGTATCTAAATAATTTTTAGTAAGCCCTATCATGCTTCAACCAATAGCTTTACATAATCACACAAGCAAGCGTTATGGTTATCCTGATCGCTAGTTACCAGCATGGTTTAACTATAACTAATGCGTTTGTAAATAATTCGATAAGACTTTACTGATTTACATTATAAATAATAATAAATATCAAACTACATCACATACATTGATCTGACTCCGAGGTAAGTAGCTTTAGCACTTGTGTTTCGGATATCAGAATCAACAGCGGTATTACAAATATATACTTAAATATTGTATATTAACACCCAGACACAGAACAAACACATGTATTCGTGATACGAATGTTTGTCCTGACGATCGATGGCGCATATAGTAGTGATCCTGCCCCATACGCCAAGAGTTGTGGGTTCGATCCCCACCCAGGACAAATATTCGTACGATGAAAAATTGTGTTTGTTCTGTGTCTGGGTGTTAATATTCAATATTTAAGTATAAATTTGTAACACCACTGTTGTTTCTGATATCCGTAACACAAGTGCTTAAGCTACTTACATTGGAGTCAGATCAATGTATGTGATGTAGTCTGATATATTTATTTAAAAAAAATGCTTCAGTATTCCAAATTTATCCAAAACTACCATTGTATATGACCGCGATAGGTAGCTCAATTTCATATTGCCCCACATCGTTTTTATACTCATTTACACTATTTTCCAATACCGGACAATGACAAATTCGGCATCGTCACAATAGCGTTCAGAAGAGCGTGACTCCACATGTCATCGAGCATGTGGATCTGATAGGAGAAAGCTGCGTGCACGCAAGTTGCTATAGATCGTAACGCCATTGTCGATTTGGCGTGTGTTGAACTTTGCGAACGATACGCTAATGATCGATACAGTTAAAAGTGGAGTGACCCAGTGTGTTGAACGTGGTCGGCGGTGCGAGATAAATCGGTCAGTTTCAAGTCATCATCATCTGGAACCGCTAATTTAGTTTGCCTGTAAAAAATTGGCCTCACGCACCGTTTGTTTTGTGCCAGCATAGTCTAAAGCCTTCCGGGGCGTTGTCCAAATTTATATGTGCAGCTATAAATGAGGATGGTTCTCTCTGACTACCTCAAAAAGAAATTCGCGTGAAAACGGATAGTTAGAAGTAAATTATAGGGGAGGTAAATTTTATTATAGCTGGCGATTTGTCTATTTGAATAAGCTATACGAAAGGTCCAATAATACTTAACGACCAACGAATTTCCATACTAACTTGTATTCATAACAATAATACCGCATAATGTTAAGGTCTTTAAATTCTCCCTTCCTTAAAGTTGTAAAGGACCAAACATTTATGTTTGTGTTGATTAAGAAACTGACGTATCTGCATTCAAAATAACTAAATAAATTTTAATGATTATCTTCATCATTATACTTACAAATTATAATCAAACGATTGGATGGGAACAAACGTTCAAACATTATAAAAGTAAGTGTGTATTCTTTTAATTCAATAAAGCAATAAAAAGATTCCAATCTGATAATTTTTATAATCTTATCAACACACAACACAAGACAAATTACTTATGATTTCTCAATGATAAGCATAGCATACATTTATTGCTTAGTAATTAATCAACTTAATGTATCCTTCAAAAGCCGAAATGAATCAAGCGCACGTCCTTCAGAAATGAAGACCACGGCAGGTTTTGGGTATTTAAAGTATACCCTGCATTGGTATGATCAAAGCTGATGATGATGATCAGAGCTTGTGTTTGACCCATCCGATCCCAAGCTTGGTGTCTTCAATTTGGGTTTTTATTAGAAAGAGACGGCCAGACTTCCATCACCTTTACCTCATCATCTTTTCGAGGCCCGACCATTCTCTTATTAAGAAACCAGATTCCTCCACCATCCATCTTCGATCAAGAAGCTCAAGGTTACACCATGGAGTGAAATTATGCTTGACTCGATATTCCACCACCCGTTTTTTCTAAGTCCATTCGGAACTTGCCTCCATATCCCATATGACAATCTCCAGGGTTTCCTGGTTAAAATATTCCAATTCACCAGTCTGAGAGGATCTCAGATTACTTACCCGTCGTACAATCCTCTCCGGTCGGATCCGTACCCTCCAAAAGAGTCATGATACGCACGAATGGTGTATCTGTCATAACTCTGTGTCTGAGGGTATCCGTACCTCCCATATCCGTAGTCGTATCTATCTCTTACAACGTCTCCCAGGTACCTGTTGCAGGTTGGATCTTCGTAAAACTGGACAGTGGCTCTTAGCGAGTAGTGATGGTTTGGAGACTAAAGTATAGCAATGGACAAAGACAGTGACTGCCAAAGGTACTTGAGTTCTTTTGGACTTATCCTATTTAGTCCAAATAAGATCTATGTGGCGATTTTTAAAGTCATCGATTGCCTGGCAATACTGTACTGTAATGGTGTAGTTGGGATCAAAGATATAATAATTTTATATGCTGACTGTTTGTGTTAATTGCAAATATTAAATAGCAAAGCTTTATATCTGTTAATACAGTACGAAATTGGAATATATGTACTTATTAACCTAATGGCTTATAGGCATTCCTAACATAAACCTACAATGTTTGTTTACTTTTAAAATTTTCATCTTGCCTGTTTACTTGTAAACTTATTGGTATACATTGTGTACATACTCGTAGCTGGCCTATTAACTGTCAAACATCTAAAAAACACCACATGGATATTAAAAAAACAAACTCACCTATCATGAGGTCCTTTTCCAACACCCGGCCCGTACCCTCCATATCCATCATCATACGCCCCAACCCGATCGTATCTGTCATCGTACACCGGCCTCCGATACCCGGAATACCCGTACCCGTCATACCTGCCGTACGGGTCGTCAAACCTCTCCGGGTATCTCTCGTACAGGGGACGCCTCTCCCTGTACGGGTCGTCATAGCGGTCCCTGTCGTAACGATCTCTGTCCCTGCTCAGGAACCGATCGTAGTAGTCCGGCCTATATCTGTCTCTGTCGTCGTATCTATCTCTGTCCCTGTTGCGGTCGCGATCGCGGTCTCTGTCGCGCCTGCCTCCGCTGGGACGGCTGTCTTTGTCGTCATATCTGTGCAGAATGTAAAAATACACTTTATACAACCTTATTTTTAGTATATTTAATAGAATCTATTGCAATACCTAGTTTTTATACCATATTGTGACCAAATAATATTTACAAAACTTTAAATAACGTTACATCCTACTAAAACTGTATAGCGCCTGTACATCGCTTGTCACAAGGTTGTTCAGTCCTCTATGTATTCTTTATAATAAGCGCAAGCGCACAAAAGACTTCTGCCAAGAAAACGAGGCAACAGAAAAGCTTTCAACTGTGTGAATAGTTGAGATAGGTGCTATTATAATCTTTTATAAACTGATTCTTACATAAGAATATTGGACCCGTGTTTCGGCTTTTGTATATACTAAAAATAACCTTGTATATGGACTTTGATGCCTATTTACAATAAGATTTTTCTAAAACAAAATGTCCATAATTATGGCATAACTAACTATTACAAGCCAGGAGCCTGCACCCATAGTATTGCGAAAGGACACGCATAGGATAAATCTTTAGTGCATGCCCTTACCATCCGAAATATAGGCGTCTGCGCAAATAGTGATGTCTAATCTCAATGTATATGATATCGTCGGATATTTATTTATTAAATATCCGACGATATCATATACATTGATCTGACTCCGAGCTTAGTAGCTTAAGCACTTGTGTTACGGATATCAGTACCAACATTTGATTGGATTAACACAGAACAAACATAAGTATGCATTACACGAATGTTTGTCGTGGGTGGGGGTCGAACGACAACACTTGGCGCATGAGGCAGGATCACTACCGAATGCGTATCGAGCTAGTCTGTAATAGCAGTTAGGTACGTCAAAACCTCACCTGTTCTTATCCTTGTCCCCCTCATCATCCGTCCCGTTCTTCGAGCTGGTCCGTTCGGTGTTGTACCGGCGGTCGTCGTCGCCGTCCCCCTTGTTCCTGTCGTAGCGGTTGCCTGTCGTGGGCTTGTGACGCCTGTCGTCATCATAGCCTCGCCTCCTTGTGGGAAACAAACTACATTTGAAGAACAACTGGATGGAAGTATTAAAATACTGATCTGAACGTATATGGGGGCGCTTGTAATAGGATACTCAAGAGTTCTGGCTGGGATTCACCCAGGGTCACCACCGCCAACTGGATATACTACGGCCGCTCCATTTTATCCAGAAGGGGGTTATACAAGGCTCATCACAGCGATGTCCCTTGTTCAAAGGAGAAGTCAGGGAAGTCGCTTTAATAATGCAATTATTTTGACTATTGATACATCTGATGATTTGTTCAAACATTGTCGTCTACGGCAGAAGTGCTCGGCACTTATTAATAAGTGGTAAGAAACCTCTAAATATGGAACTGCTTGTAGAAGGGACACTTGCACATCTTCTAACATAATGTAACAAGTTGCCTAGCATACTATTTATTTCTCACCTGCTATAGTCATCATCACGGTCGTCCCTATCATCTCTGTCTTCTAAACATCTTCCACACCTCGAAGGTCGGTCGTAATCCAGTCTCCCATACTCCAGCCGGTCGTAAGGACGTCCAGTGCCATACCGGTTGTCGTAGTAGTAGCTTCTGCTTTGGCGGCTCAGCTTCTCATCTTTTGGCGTCAGTACGGCGGAGAGGACGGTGTCCGCATCGGTGGGGAGAGAACATGAGATGAAGAAGGTAGAGAGTGCCTGTAAAGAAAGACTTGTAAATATAAAAGAGTAATCTTTTGGAAGATAAGGAACACATAGGCGGTAAAAAATCAAGAATACAAGCAACACAAACTATATACACAAATAAATACTGGGGTAACCACTATAGTTACTGACTAAGCAACAAACTTACGCACTAACTTTTGAGGAGCTCAAGAAAATTGTGACTGGTTGAACGGCCTGGTGGCTATGTGTAAGAATTCATCTAGTTATATTTAGCACCCTACTGGATCTGGTCAACCTATTATGAGTTTAACGAGCGACGTAAAATGTTGTATGCAACATAAATATATTAAAGATTAAATTTGAAACAGAACCTGTACTTAAATAAGTAAGTCAACATTATTCTAAACGCTACAAAATTAGACGATTATAAAAGTGATACCTAACTATACCGGAAAATTATGAAACAAACGTTATGACAGCTTAAATTGTATCTTGATAAGCTAACTTTTGTTTATGTTTTTTTAATTGACGCCACTAGGAAGCCGTTTGCAATATTATCTAAGCACGCAGAATTAAAAATAACTTATCACAAGATCCTCCACAGACATTCAAAGCGCGGAAGCAATAAAAACGTGACAAAAAAAAAAACACGCGTAGTCGTTGGGTATACAACCTCTTTTTTGTTGACTTATCATCGTGATGCCGGCCATTGTGAGATATCATCAGAATATATTCATAATTTGTTATGATCATCTACTCTTGCTACATCTAACTAAGTGGTGATTTTTTTGTACACAATTTCAGGGGATAGACAATTACACTACTAGCCTGATGACGGTCACCGTAGCCTACGGATGTTTGCAACGCCAGAGGTATCTCAAGTCCGTTTCCGACTTTACAAGTGTTCGTCTTCACTTTTTAAGAACCCTATGCTGTAGTCTATTTATCCAAGGGCAAGACCAAGGACTGGAAGCAGGCTGCGAGGAACAAGCCGTTCAATGAAGGAAGATGGCTACTTTAAAAAAAAATATATATTCAATAATTATCATATTATGATTTCTGCGTTCTATTCACGTTATTCCAAGGGGATTAGTTAGTTATATTATTATTTAGGTCAACAGCATCTTTAAAAATTATACAATATAGATTTGGAACCTAAGTAAGTTTTAAGTCTATTTATATCCTTTTACATGGATCCACCATAACTTCGTGGTTTCTGACATGACGGTATATGTCATCATGTCAGAAACCACGAAGTGATGGTGAAATCGAAGGAGCGGCTAGATCCCTCACCACATATTAATATGTCCTCCTAACCGATCTTGGATGCGGCGGCCAAACTCGAGGATTAGCAAACTGCGTAGGAGATATTATAGTGCACAAGTGTCTACCCAAACACAGGTGCACTCTCTGTTCCTTCTCTCTCAATAGTCCGGTGAGACGGCAATCAGATGTCACCACATATTATTATTTTACGTAAAGATGAAAAATATAAAGTTTTAGTTTTATTTATTTATACAGGGCTTTGTACAGGGCTGTCTTACCAAAAATCACTACCTTCCTGTACCTAAACAATGGTAATTGGACCACGGCCTTCACTTTGGCCACATTTTGGCCAGTACATTGTTTCACGGTGACGTCACACCATTGTCTTGCGAGGCCGCATGTTAATTTGATAGGACAAATTAGCCATTATCTCGTATTATGATTTTTATTCGGCTTTTATTCAAATACGCGATGCGCGGACAAAGCATGGGACACTAATTGTATGGGAATCGCGGTAATAATTGTTATTTAACTTCGAGTTAGAGGTCGGGGTTTATTGTCACCAATTTTGTATGACTCGTATAGAGGGAGGAGTGTAGTGCGAATTTTTTCAGTAACGGTTTTGGGGGACGCCGAATTTGATCCCACCCCGATCTCAATCTAAAAGGCTCTGACAACAGACATCACAAGTGCTTAGCCAACGTTTTATTGTTTAAATTATATTGTACATACATAGGTATTTTTTCGTATTTTTTACGATTTAAATATGTTCAGCATTAATTACCATAGTATAGAACTTAATAAGTTTTTTGGTAACTAATTAGCAAATAGGCAACCCTAAAACTGTTTTTTACATCTAACTCAATTAAATGTTATTATTGGCTTAAAAAATGTAGTTTAATGAATTTATAACTATTTGAATTATGCCCATCCTTTCTTCTGTAAGAGTAAATAAATAAATAAATATCAGACTCCGTCACATACATTGACCTGACTCCGGAGTAAGTAGCTTAACCACTTGTGTTACGGATATCAGAATCAGCAGTGGTATTGGTGTAACACAGTGGTGACACCCAGACACAGAATAAATACAGTTAATTAACACGAATGTTTGTCCTGGGTGGGGATCGAACCCACAACTCTTGGCGCATGGGGCAGGGTCACTACCGAATGCGCCATCGAACCAGTCAAACTAATGGTATGTGTGTAAAATTTATCTTCATCAGTTGGAACAGAATTCACAGCTAGGTACCTACCCGTTCATGGTACCTAGTGCCGTGATTCAGACCAGATAATTGGGTTCAACGGCTGCCGCTGCTAGAAGTGGAATAATATAATTTATACCGGGTTAGCGGTTCTTGATTGATAACCAGTGGCTAATTTGGAGTATAATATACTCTAGTCTCATGTTGGTCTGGAACTTAAAAATAAAAGTCCCAACTGTGTTCCTTGTCTAGCATGTTGTAAAAGGTGACTAATGGTATACGGGGTTTTGGGTATGTGATTGTGTAGGCGACGAGCTAGCCACTTGTCACTACTCTTTCACGATTTTCCATCTAACCTAGCCCTTTGTCCCATGTTGATCTGGGACTTAAAAAGAATGTGCCAACTTTGTTTCTTGCCATGTCGTAAAAGGCGACTAATGGTATATGGGAATTGGGTGGGTTATTGTGTAGCTGACAAGTTATCCACTTTTCATTTCTTTTTTTTTTCTTTTTTATCTCATCTAACCCTGTGTTATTTTTAGCTGAATGTGTTTAAAAGTGCTTGCTGCCCCTTTGACTCTAACTAACCACTTCGGGATTACGGGCGTGATTATATGTGTATGTAAGACATATGATATAAACTTAAGACGATCCAAATTTCATCGCAATCGGTTATGTACTTAATTTAAGCCTAAAAACTTAACAGACAGAGCTTAATAAATAAATATCCGACTACATCGCATACATTGATCTGACTCCGATGTTAGTAGCTTAAGCACTTGTGTTACGGATATCAGAATCAACAGTGGTATATAACAAATATATTCCTAAATATTGAATATTAACACCCAGATTCAGAACAAACACAAGTATTCATCATACGAATGTTTGTCCTGAATTGGGATCGAACCCTCAACTCTTGGCGCATGGGGCACGGTCTCTTTCGAATGCGCCATCGGGCCAGTTACTTTTGCATTATAATATCAGTAAGTTTTGTGTTGGACCCTTTATATTGTATTATTATTATGGGGCATCCATCTACATCATCTAAGTACGTCACACGCAAAGGGGGACGGAGGGGGTCTACAATGTGTGACATGGTGTGACAAGGGGTGGGAGGGGTCCTAAGTGGATACTCAGGATTGACATCACGTTTCAAAATTTAATATATCATAATAATTTGCACTTTCTGGATGTAAAATTGCAAAACATGTGATGTCACACTAGGGAGGGGGGAGTCCCACAAATGTGACCAGCTGTGACAAGGACGGGGGGGAATCAAAAAATCATCAATTCGTGTGACGTGCTTTGTGGATGGCCCCTTAAATCTAGCGCCAGTGTACTGTAGTGCCGCAGCCACTGTACGCATGCGCAGCGGAATCGCGCGTTACGCAACGCGTATTTATGCTCAGTCTATGGTTTCAATGGTTCCGATGGACGGCGACCGTGTGGAAAGCCACTGCAACTTTATTAGAGCTGTGATACAATTATTTATAATAGTTATTTTAAATGTTTTTTATTTTTTCATTTTAATCGCTTTTGGAAAATGTGATCTATAAAGTCGTGCGACTAAAATGTAACAAGCCAAATATTGCGTTATTAAAATACTAATTAATTCAAATAAAAATACAAAATTTATAAACATAATAATTAATAACATAAAAACATAATAACAACATAGATCTAATATATATAAAGCTAATGAACGTATTTAGACTTTTTTTGGGTTCCAGATGCATACAGGGCATAATCCTTTTGTGCGGCTTAAAAAACTGACTATCTAATGATTTATTATATGATATCGAATAATATCGTACGACCATTATTAATAAATAGATTTATTAAACTAAATAGTAATAAATATTTACTCCAGTTTTATGTAGCTGAACATGGTTTTGACTCTGCCTACGGTATGATATTAATGAAAATTAAACTAACTAAACTTTATACATACATACATAACATCACGCCCATAATCCCCGCAGGGGTAGGCAGAGTCATAGGGGCAGCATGCCCCTTCAACCACATTTAGCCAAAAATAAAGCCGGGCTGAGTTAGATGGAAAATTGTGAAAAAGCAGCGACAAGCGGCTAACCTGTCGCCTACACAATCACACACTCAAAACCCGATATACCATAGTCGCCTTTTACGACATGCTAGGCAAGAACCACAGTTGGCATATTCTTTTTAAGTCCCAGACCAACATGGGTCAGTGGGCTGGGTTGGATGAAAAGCTGTGAAAAAGGAATGACAAGTGGCTAGCTCGTCGCCTACTCAGTCACATACCCAAAAGCCCGTAAACCATTAGTCGCCTTTTACGACATGCTAGGCAAGAACCACAGTTGGCACATTCTTTTTTTTGTCCCAGATCAGCATGGCCAAGTCCCAGACCAACATGGGACAAACTTTATATTCTACGGTAATCCGTATCAAACCTTCTTAGGTTTGATACGGATTACCGTAGAATATAAAGTTAGAATATTAAGTTAGTAGAGCAATGTAATGTAAATCCGGTAACTTACATACTCAATATATAAATATTTACTCCTCGTTGTTTAAGTTCAGTAGATCCATTCGTCCACTGCGTACCTCCATAGTAATAACATGTAATAATCGCTTTATAATTGCACTTAGACAATGAACGAAAGGTTATGGGAATTGTTTAAAATTACTCCGCGACGCGTTAGGACGACGAAATAAGTTAAAAGGGAAACACCATTAAGAAAAATGAGCGTGTGTTGTGAATAAAATAGTTTTCTATACTTCATTTGGGTTATCTGTCGGTGTAGTTTGTATGGAGGTATCACGGACTAGTAAAAAAAGAAGGACTCCACGCTGTCATACTATAGGCTGAAGCCACGTTTATGTATGTTTGAGTGAGATACTTATGGATACCAGATATCGGATACTGTCATTTGGAGCGCTTATTATATCAATGTGAGACGTAAGTTGCGAGTCAAGTTGAAGCACCTGAGGAGCTTAAATGTTTAGTTAGTGACGCGGAGTTTTTACTAGTCCGTGGGAGGTATAAAGAAAGTACACATTTTTCTTTCGTTAACAAACACAATTGTAAAAAGCACATTAATAATAGCAATATAAATAATATTATAAATTAATGAATGTATTATATGTAAATAGAAAAAATAAAAAGATACAATACAGGTTAAAAATACAATTCAATATAAAAGTATGGGCAATAAGCGAAGTAAGAGGCAAGTTGAAGTTGAACACTTACTTGATTTTTTTATTAATTTTTATAGTATCTTATTTATTATAATAATAAAGAAAAGCACTCACCAGCACCAGTAACCGTTCCATCGCGGTTTATTTAACTTAATTACTAGTTATAAAGTTCATCCTTTGCAATAAAAGTCTACGGCACTGACCGCACGAAAATAAATCCAAATCAAATATGTAAAATTAAAAATACACTATCTTTAACAGGCTTTACATTATCGTGATTTAGGATTGGCCGATAAAAGTTTTTTAGAGAAACAAGCTGAAAATTCCGAATTTAAATTTAGAACAGTATGGCGCGCTGCGGACCGCGCGGGCGCGTTCGATGGACTGGCCGCCTGCGTACGCGGCGACCGCTTATAATAATTATGGCAATTGTTGCTTTTTTGTTTGTCCGTCTGTCTGTGGAGGGCTCGAGATTTCGAAGGCTGACTACTGGAATTACCCGTATTTATGCTGAGATGCACGTGTAAAACATACTTCATGCGTTGGATACGATCAAATTTAGGGTTTGGCAATATCACTTTGAATAAATAAATAATTTCTAAGAAACAGGTTGTTTTATAAGCCAAAAACAAATGATGATGTTTGAAAATATCGGATAATACATACAATCACGCCCATAATCCCTGAAGGGGAAGGCAGAGTCCAAGGAGTGATAAGCTCTTTAAACCACATTCAGCCCAAAATTGAGTTCGGTTAGGTGGAAAATTGTAAGAAAACCGTGACAAGTGGCCAGCTCGTCGCCTACATAACCACAAATCCAGAACTCCATACACCATTAGTCGACTTTTACGACATGCTAGTCAAGAAACATTGGTACAATCTTTTTGAGACCTAGACCAACATGGAACCAAATGTCGTGTTTGTTTGAATTACGGTAAATGACTGAGTGAAAGAGTTGGTGAAACTGTGGTGGTCTAATGCTTTGCTGGATTCACGTGTGGTCCTCTCAGGTGTGGTAGGAGCACCGTCGGACTTAGGGGGTACACCTCGGCCTCTCTAATGGCTGGAGGTAAGCCTCCAATACGGGAGATTTTTGGCGTCTCACATCACTCCCGTTTTCTTTCAGACAGCGTGGCAGTGCATTAAGCATAACTCGCGTCAAAAAAAGGATAGATAACTAACATTAGCCAGTCTTATAACATGTTGTTGGTTGTTTTTCATGCTTTAAGACAATTCAGAAAATATTACATACTTGATAATAAATACCTATGTACACAAATTGTACATACATTAATATAAGTATATTGTCTACTAGAATCTACTTAATATCAATTATTTTTAGAGTAACATTAACAAAAAGCAAATCCGTGTCCAAATTAATCAACCCATAAACAAACAAGAAGTGCTAATAAATTGACAATAGACAATTAGCTCCCTCGAGCGAGACCAAGTGATCAATTACTACGGTGTAATTAGCAGAAGACAAAAACGTTTTACAGCCAATTTGAGCTGATCCGTTACTTTTTTATTAGACTTGTAAGTATTTACTTAAGTTGATTATATACATACACGTACTTCCATCTTTTTATCGTCATAGATATGTGAGAAGTGTTTTTTTTTATTTGTAAAAAAATAAGCTTAAATACCGATCGGTTATTGTTTTATTAATATATTACATGCTCTACATACAAGTACATCGAGTTATCCTTTCCATTTATTTATACTTACCGTTTTTCGAATATATTAAATCAAGTCATGTAAGAGTAATCCCAGGCAAATAAATTAAATTATTTTATTTCTTCAATTCAATTCTTTATTTTAATTTTTCTTCTTCACAGGGGATCCGTAGTAGGTGGTGGAAGTATGCTGAAGTCGCATTGGTTTTGGTACCTTTAACACGATCGCTTCGACAGAAATATTGATGTAACGTAGTAGCATAAAATTGGTGTAAAGTTGTTCTGAAGCTGATACAGAGGATTCTCAGCGCCGACTACTATGGACCAAAGATGCAGTGGCGTAGTTAAGCGTGGGCGATGTGGACTCCCGCCCACAGCCTCACACTTGAAGAGGCCTCGCGTGGTCTTTTGCGAGCATGTGTGGTAAGATAGATGTATTGGGTAGATCTTGGGAACGGGGCCTCGCTGATGCGACTTGGCTCACGTCTAAGTATATTACGATTAGTACGCACGCCACGCTACGCCACTGCAAAGATGACTTTACCTTTGAACTGTCAGAACAGACAGAAACGGCGATTTTGTTTTATATTAATTGAAGATAAGTATACATTTTCATCTCTCAACCATTATCCAAAAATTGTCTGGTTCCCTATCTTAGGGTTACGAAGGTCAGATCGGCAGTCGCTTCAATGTAATTACCAGACGTGCTAAATCCTGGATCATGGTCTAAGTGGACCCCGTCTAAGCACGGGACGTAACGCTAGGAAGATGATGATGACATTTTCATCTCTCATTTGAAAAGCCAATGCTACCGGCTCGTCTATGTTGTATATTGCATTCTTATCGCAAAAATCTAAATGTACAGTTCAAAAATAGATGATGATGATGCAGGCAAAAACTGCGAACGATAGAAGCGGCCCGAACTTTGGCACGAGGAAGAGGAAGCGCTATTGTTTTAAACAATACCGCTGTTTCCATTGTGGCCGGCGTCATATTTGCATTATGTTCCGTCTCAAATTTAGTTTGTTGCTATTTGCCGGTGATATATGAGACATATCTGAAATGTAATTTCAAATTCAGGCAGTGTGATTTTCAATGAGTTTAGATTCTGAAGCGGTTTATTTTTAATAAGAAGAAGACCAACATCTGAATAAGCTAACATGAAGAGATCTTATCAAATTCAAAATGATTCATACGCTAATAGTAAGTAATTTAATATAGATAGTATTTCTGGATTACGGAATTACGGATTCAGTTATGACAAACAATTTTTTTTTATTCTATAGACTGACACACCAATTCCCTAGTTCCAAACTAAGCTTATAAGCTTGTGGCTTGATTAAATACCAAGCATGCTCACTTAATATACATTATAAACCTGACTTGGCTGAATGCAGTACGCGTGTTGATGGTAGATGTGCAAAATTTCAAGTCTACTAATAATACTCGATTCCGACGGTTAAAAAACCAGATTGACCTGGTGAAAGTTCTTTATTAAAACAAGCCTATTTGCAGTAACATCACATTAAATTATGATTATGACAACACAACACATAGCAGTGATAAACAGAAAACGTTACCCAAGCCATCATTAAACAAACAAGCCTTGCCTAAAATCATTGCCGTCGTTGTCAATCAAATTCACCAACATGTCTTTTAATTCGTTAACGACCAGGACATGTTTACATTACACAAGCCCTGTCGTGCGTTAATGAGCAAACAGCCCCCTAAATGTCGAGCGGTGACGCGTCGTCCATTATTCGACCTCATTGTGCTTTGATAGCCAGCAGACCGTGCAACTTCACACCATCGCGCACCTTCAATCAATTAGAGGTTTTACTGTCCCCCTCTTTTTGATTTAGTGTATCCGGCTTGAAGGACTAGGTTGGGTTTAACAATTCATCAGTTATCTATGTTAGTAAAACTGATGAGACTCGCATTGGGCTACCACTGCAATCAATTACACTTGTAACCATCACTTCTGCTTTTGTTTTAGTATATCTGGCTCGCAGTTTTTATTTTAAAAGAATACATAATAGTATACCGATTTTTCAGATTAGTGCACATTGATTATTGCTTGCCCTGTAAATAACATAGAATACTAAGGCATCCTTCGCAAACATTTAAGGATCTTTCAGGAAATCATTTAATAACTTTTATCGTTAGATATTGAAACAAAAAGATTAAGTATTTTAATACATCCGGCTCGAAGGACCACACATAACATACAATAAGGTCTTTATATATACAGTTATACTCATGCTGGGCACCACACTCTGTCATTATTATGACTATTGTTGTGCAGCCTTTTTGAATCTCACAGGTTCTTGAATGAGCAAACTATACCTCGTGTTCTCACACTACAGATCCTCGATAAACATAGTACAAGCGGTAACCATAGCTTGCGAAATGACAACATAATCAAACTAGGTACCAACAAATTCACTTCCTCCCTACAAACGTATCATTACTATGACGTACCACCAAATTATGTACGGTGGCAAATTGCCCAGTAGGTTATGCGAAAGCTAGGCTTTTGATGCGGATTTGTCTGTTGTTACCATGTAATGCTATAAATTTTTAACTTTTTGCCTTCTGGAGTTTCTTTCCGTCTTACATTGAGATTTGCTCAACGATCTTCTAGCTTTTCTACTTCACTCTATATCTGGCCTGGCTTCTTTAAGATATTATCATGCCAACATGAGATTATGAGCATATTGTGCAGCTAAGCTTTTGTGATTTCCTAGACCTAAAGAATAATAGTATATTCAATCCTTTTCATACAATTTCTATCCTAATCCTAAGTACCTTCATCTCACATAGCATCTATTACAAAGTCGTCCATACCGACATCAATTGTTTTTACATGTAGATAGAAATATTCTTTGTCTTTTATATTAAGTAGTACTTAGGATAGTGGGCGTTTTTCAAAAAAATTGTACATAGGTGAAAGTCAGTGTCCTACTCCTTTCTCGATTGATAAACGTTTATTGTGTTGATGTTTATTATTAAACTTAAATTTTACCATTAGACTAATAACATAGTTCCTATATGAACTAAAAATAACGAACAAAGAATTAATA
Source organism: Glyphodes perspectalis (assembly GCA_951394215.1). Classification (NCBI taxonomy): domain Eukaryota; kingdom Metazoa; phylum Arthropoda; class Insecta; order Lepidoptera; family Crambidae; genus Glyphodes; species Glyphodes perspectalis. Next base: position 2,011,433 of record OX596209.1, on the reverse strand, counting down.
AATCTAAATAGATTCAAAATAAACAATCTAACAGGTCGCTGTTTCTGGAATGTCCTACACCCACCTCTACATATAAAAGTCCAAAAATTTTCGTTTTTTTCATATCATCCCAGTATTTATTTCTTCTTGTACTAATAGATAAAGATCTTAGTTTTAAGTTAAAACCCAAATATAGATCAGTTTTGGAACAAAATAATTTAAATATACCAGATTTTATGTTGTCCGGCGAAATAGCGTATGACGGAATTTCCCTCTACGTCACCGCATTATTGACTTCTACTAGAAAAAATATTACCAATTCAGTATTGTTTTGCAAAAATAGCAACATTATTACGAGTATGGTGGCGGCCATGTTTAGTTTTTGACAGCCAGTTTGCCAAGAAATCGTAACAGAAGTGGTCGCTTTCGTCGGTTATAAAAAAGTATTCCATCAACGATTCCAAATTTTTCCAGGTAAGCAAACTAAATTAATTTGGCTCTCTTTTGTATTAAATTTATTTATTTATTGTTATATGAGACGTTTAGTTAAAATGAACGTAAGTTTCTTAAGCTATGGATAAAATACGTTTTAAAAAATATTTACGTGGTTACGTTACTTCCATTAACGCTCCAGTCTCATGAATGGATCATAAAAGTGACGTAATGGAATTCTAAAGGTCGGTTCACCAGACTTTAATTAATAACGGTCATTGTCGAGTAATATTTGAGAAAATTGTTTATTTTCAAAGCATTTATTCACATATATGTTTTTCACATATGGTTTTAAACTTCAAAACGAGTAGGTCTAGTACCTACTAAAACCAACTAAGTACTAATAATACCTATCTTTTTTTAACAAAATATTGTAATATTTGAATTAATAAATCTAACTAGGTACCCTAATAATTGCTTTAAAATCTTGATAATAACTAAGTGTTTAAGAATTAGATACCTTCTTGAACAAAAGAGCACAAAATAAGCAATAATAAAATTTTTTAACCATAGAATGTTTTTTATTAAATGTAGGTAGGTATATGTTACCGGTGAAACCCGACTTCAGGATAAACTAGTTTGACCAAGGCTAAAAGTATTATGTTTTAAATTACGGCGTATTTTATTCGGTTTATCTTTTTATTTTCGCATTCTACGTATTCAATTATGTTTTCTTCGATGCACATTACGGCCCTAATTAAGTAGAATAGATAGAATTTGGTCCTGGCATTCGCCCGCCGCTGCCGTGGCATGCTCGCTTCGTTTGCTGGGCTCGTGCTTTGTTGTAACCTATCATAGCTTAACTCTTTGGTGGCTTGGATAAATCTATTGTGGTAACGCGAGTTGACGTTAAGTGGCTTCGTAGAGACGGTCTGTTGCAAAACTTGACTTCCATACCAGTTTATATTGGAATTACACGTACTTTTTTTTAGTTTAGCCTAGGCCATCTTAGTTTGTCCTAAGCCCCACAGGCCAAACCGGTTAAGCTTAGGCCAAACTAGTTTATCAAATATACAAAGCAAATTCTAAAAGAGTGCTAATTACGAAATGATGTTGAAGTACTCAAATATAAAACTATTAAATTATGACTATGGAGTGGACTATTATTAACTATGAAGCAACTCCAAAATTGAGGAAAGATCAGCTGTTTCACAAAATTTTGATCAAGTAATAAACAAATAATAAATATCTGTGACACTATTTACACAATGTCCTTCTGAAATCATTCGAGATAGTTTCAAGGCATCTGTCTGTATTATGAGACAGACTGATATACAAACATAGATATTTTAAATACATACTTAAATATACAACAACCAGACACAGAACAAACACAAATGTTCACAAATCACATGAATGTTTGTCCTGGGTGGGAATCGAACCCACAACCCCGGCGTGCGAGCCAGCTTCGCTACCGCTACGCCAACGGGCCAATCAAATTAAATAATGAAAAAGTAATTATAAGATGTTGTATAAAATGAAACAGTTGATGTTTTTTACGGATTCAGAGTTGGTGCTCTAGTAAAAGTTGTGAAAAATATCGAATACTTTATTATTACCCTTTCTGCTTAGTGACTCATTTCAGGCTAAACTTGTATATTTTTAGGTAATTATTTATGCATGTGTGTATAGCCCATTCTAAGATATCGAATTATTTTTGCATTTTGCTAAGTATTTTATTTATATTTTAGGTCCAAATATGCCATTGACAGCTGCAGAGAAATCCAAAAGGTATCGAGACAAAATAAAAAATGATCCTGAAAAATACGAAACCTTTAAGAAAAAAGAATTACAAAGACAAAAAAAACACCAAAAGAAGATTAAAGAACTAACTGAAATAGAGAAAATAGAAAAAAGAAGACGTTGGAGGGAACAGAAACGAAAACAAAAAGAAAAGAAAAAAGAACAAGCGAATCCTCAACCACAACAATTACGAAAAACATCCGATACTTCTCATTCCTTAAAAATTAGACACAGGAAACTTTATAATAATTATAATAAGATTTTGAATACAGTTTCTAAATATAAAACAATGATACAGACATTAAGAAAGAAATTATACAGACTAAAAAAGAAACATGAAACCGAAGTTAATTTATTAAACACAGAAAACGATAAATTAAAAGCAAGACAAGAAGTATTAGAAATATCCCTTCGTGATGTATATAGTGAATGCAAGCATAATAAAGATAAAGAGCTGCTTAAAAATGTTGTCAGGAAACAAGGGCAAATATTAAAGAAAACACCCGAAAATAAGCTTTTAGGTCTTAAAGGAAGAATAAGAAAGAAGCGAAGACCAGTAATTAAATCGAAAATTCAAGAAAAAATCGTGAATTTTTACTTGAGAGACGATATAACCAAAAGCACAGCTGGTAAGAAAGAAACCAGGACCAAAGATAAACAAAAGTCACAAATTAGGTATTTAGTAGACACACTGAAAAATATATATGATATTTATAAAAAAGACGGCGGATCGTCTAGCTTTACTACTTTTTACAGATACAAGCCTCACTATGTATTGTCTCCTAATATTAATAACAGAGAAACCTGTTTATGTATTAAGCATAGTAATTTTGAATATATATTTAATGCGCTTAAATTTAAAGGTGTCATATCATACAATAATATAAAAGAGCTGTTAAACAATGTCGCATGTGATATTACATGCTATAATTGCATGTACAACAAATGTAAAAAATGTCAAACTCAAAGTATTTTATATGGCCAGGAAAAACTAGATTCTGCCGTAACTTGGTACAAATGGGCTAGGGTAACACATGAATATGAAAAAGCGGGCCAAAAATTAAAAACTAAAAAAACTACCAAACAACCTATCAATGGAACTGTGCTTGACTGCATCAGAGAATTGAAAAATTCCTTACCCGCGTTTAAAATTCATTTTTTTAATTGGATCGAACAGCAACGCCAATACAGGGAATGTGTTAAAAATATCAAAGAAAATGAAATCGTAATTTTGTGCGATTTTTCAGAAAATTTTATGTGTAAATACAGCGAGGAGGTCCAGTCAATGCATTTTGGTGCCTCCAAAAATACGATTACTTTACACTGTGGCGTAATATTCTGGAAAGATCAATCGCAATCATTTGTGTCAGTTTCTGATTCCCATTGTCACGAGCCAAATGCGATTTGGGCTCATTTGACACCTGTTATAAATCTTTCAAAAGAAATTAACCCTGAAATCAAGGTCATACACTTTTTTTCAGACGGCCCAAGTAGCCAATACCGCCAAAAAAAGAACTTTTACCTTTTAAGTTTATTCACTCAGAAATTGAAACTCTCACATACCACATGGTCGTTTACTGAGTCCGGACACGGCAAAAGCATGGCAGATGGCATTGGAGGTGCCGTTAAGCGACAACTTGACAAAAGAATTACATATGGCCACGATATAACAAACGCTTCTGAAGCTTTCCACGTATTAGAGAACAGCATGCAGTCTGTAAAGTGTCTTTACATAAATAGCCAAGATGTTGAAAACACAAATAAACTCATTCCCGACACTATACAAGCAGTACCTAGTACGATGCAACTCCACCAAATATCAACTGCAGAATTCAACCAGATTAAATACAGGCAGCTCAGTTGTTTTTGTGGTGAAGATCGAGGATTGTGCAATTGCTATAATGCCAAAATACATACTTTAGTACCTAAAAAAAAAACACGAAACGTTTCCACCGCTGAATGTAAAGAAACTGCTGAATTACATGTAGAGCCGTTAATAGTTCCTGGAACATCAAAATACAATGATGATATGATCGTTACTATTTCCGATTTAAACCTAAGTATTTCTCCTATCGAAACTATTCCCGAACCCTCAACAGAAATTTCCCGACAATTGCCTAGTTCTCCTCAAGTGTTAATTATTCCTGATGATGATGACAAATTTCAAGCTTACGAAACAAACCAATCCGGTAATGAAGATAATGTAAATTATGATTTTATTTTGGATCAAATACCTGAAACTCCGCTGTGTTCCGTGGACCACACAATTTCTGGACCATTCCTGGAAATAACTGCTTTGACTTATAATCAAAACATATTAGAACCTGAAAGTGTGATTCAAATTCCAGAAAGATCAAGATTGGATCCCTTACAGCCCATTCCGTATGATACTCAAAATATACAGCTCGAAGAAAATCCGGCATCACATGAATATCAGCCTTCTAGAAAGAGAAAACAAATAATATCCAAAGAAAATAAGCCTTACGCCAAAGAATTTAAGTCATTAAGAACTTTTCTGTGTTCTCTTTGCCAGAAGCGCCAACCTTTTGCTTTACAAAGAATGGTAAAATGTAATGTGTGTAAAAATTGGGTCTGCCTAGCATGTAGCGGAACTACATTTTTTGACTACATCTGTTCGATTTGTCTCGGGGCTGAATAATGGAATTGCCTATATTAATAGCCATATTGACATAAGTCAGTGTCATAAGCCCTTTTATATTTTAATTGCTTTATTTACTATTATTTAGTTTGAGTTTACAATAATTCATATTGCTCTGGAAATAACTGGTCTAAAAATACATTATTACAATATAACTTTAAGAATACTTACTCTATTGTATTTTCAACATGCGAATTATTGTAAACAACTGGAAAACTCACTGCAATTGTTTTGACATATTAAAATGAACCTTATGGCTATGATATACTTTTTAAATAACCAAAATCTAATTATAGATTTAAGCTCAAGTGAGACATTATTTTTCTTGGTATGTCCCTCTCGCACAACTGCCATGTGAGATATTGACATCTGTAGGAACTTAGGTGACTTCACTTTATCGAGACTTTTATTGGCTAACTAACTAAGAGACATGAAGATAAAAATTGTTCAGTAATATTTAATTTTCATAACGTTAACAATAATAAATATTTACTTACTTGAAAAGTATTAATTATGATAAGATAAAGAACGTACTCACTCACGATTCTTCCTATAAAAACAGATTAATAATAACCCACCCATTTAAATAAATAACTATTAGCACAGTAGTAAATTACTATTAGTTACGACACTTATTACTGGCGAGATTAATAAGTTTTTTTCTGTTTTATGTGAATATTATTATTTAACTTTAATAATCGATATTAATAATAATAAGTAAGTAAAAATGGTTACACTAGTTAAAATGGACAAACCAAGATTAATGACTCTCACTCGGCGCATTCTTCTTCAATATTTATCATTGCCATGTAAACGCTGGCTTAGAGTTCCTTAACGTTACCAAGTGTTCCTTTTTACGTCACTGTCCTATTATTACTGTGATTTATTTGCTAAGATTAATTATTTTATCTGAAAGAAATTGTATTTTGTTTTTTATAGATTATAGTTTATGATAAGTTTGTACTTTGTTATAAATAAACGTTCAAAATAAAAACCTTATATTCATGTTTTTAAAACAGATAATATGTAGTATAAAATATCCAAAAGTAGCGTAAAAGAATTGTTTTTGTTTAAAAACTTATTATTTAAATTATATAAGCGGAGTTACTCATATTTTTTTGAAGACTGATTGTGTTTTAATTTCGTAAATAAAGATTTGAAGTTATTAACTTATTTTTATTTTCTTTAAAACGTTTATGAAATTAGTGACGTGAAGGAACTTCTTACCTACAGAATTAAAATTCGATTACAGTTATTTCCGAAGTCTATTAATATTTTATTTACAAATTCTTTTTTTCATGCAGTTCATATATCATTAAATTAATTTACGTATATTTTTAATCGAAATTAAAAATCTTACTAAAGTGGAATTCCTATTACATCACCGACATTTTTTTTGAAAAACGCCCTAGTACTTAGTGAGGGGAGCCGCCAAATCCGCCATAATTTGCGTTCGTAGCGGATGACAGATGTCGTTTCCCGCCCGGTTGAGGACCCCGCGCACGCGTCACGGACGCCGCCCGACCGTTGACATTTACATTTTTAAAAATGATTCATCGCAACCACGGTATTCAGCCATGGGTAGTAGACTAGATCAAATAGACTAATAAAAAAAATGTCTTCGCCATTGTCAATTGTGTACGTACATACTTTTTTCCGTTTATTAAGTTTAATTGCTGGGCAAAGGAAACGAACGACACAAACATTCGTAAGGCATAACAAACTGAAATATAATAGCTATCTCTTTTTAACCGACTTAAAAAAAAGGAGGAGGTTCTCAATTCGGCTGAATTTTTTTTTACTACATCAGTAATTTTCCTTTGATGTTATCTTTTTAATGTAGAATTGCTAAAAAGGCTTGCTGAAAAAAGCTTCCATAAGTGAAGCTTCTACAAGCACTTATGGAAGGACCACTTAGGGTCTGCCGGATTTCTTACCAAAGCTAAAAACTTAATTACGGCATTACATAGAATTCTGTCAATTCCGGAAACTGTCCATTACATAGGAATAATAAGTTAGCCAATTTGTATTTAAATCAAAACAAGGCAACTTAAGTAGGTACCTACTTAGCTTTTGTTTGAGAAATTATCTGAAGCCATGATCAGTAGTCCATTAAATTTTATTTGAATCAATCAATTGATTTTTTATAATATTTGCAACTTCTTTATTTACAAACATTCATTAACCGACTTAAAAAAAGGAGGAGGTTCTCAATTCGACTGAATTTTTTGTTACTCGATATCTCTGAGAATTGTTAACCGATTTCCAAAATTCTTTTTTTATTCGAAACGGTTTACTCCCGAGATGGTCCCATTGCCGCTTAACTAACCAAACACCAAAACTAACTGATTGTTGTAAATATTTACATACGTGTTATAGATTAATACTTTCATTGAAGCAGTCGGAAGAATTTATTTTATACTTTTTAGTGTTTAGACATTTAAATAGCTATTAAGGCAGGTTCTTACTTGTGTTTTTTTCATAAACGTTTTTTACGGGGTTATTTTGAAGTCGGTTTTTATTTTTGTTAAAATTTAATAAGCAAGGCTTTAGTTTGATGTATGAGTTCTAACGAACGCATGCTATAAAAGGACGTACCTAGTTAGGGCTATTTACAGGCAGGGCCTAGGCATAATACAGACTGTCCTTCCGAAAAAGGGTATTTCGATTACTAATTTCCTAAATGTAGTCAACTGAAGGGCTTCAACCTTGTATCTTGGGCTGAACACTAAACCATTCTAGGGAGGGTTGACCCCCTCCCCACTTTCTACGCATAAGAATACAGCTACATTGACAGACTGGCCATTGAATGGCCCGCCACCGACATTTGAACTTATAATATCAATTGAAAAATCCAACTGAAACGGCCGCGTCACCGATGACGTGGGTCGAATCGATCTTCGGAACACCACATTTGCGATAAAAGAAGGAACTGTATTTAAGAAGAAATCGGCGAAAACATCTTACCAAGTTTTATTTGATTCCCTTCGGTAGCTTATTTTTGTTTGAAAAATGAATAAAACATCTATCATTTCGTACAAACTGACGAACTGTACTTTACTTTTTACGAATGACGAATTACTACTCAATCAAACTAATTTTATTTTTCTCAAAAAGCGGTCAAGATTTCTTGTTGTTTTCCTCCGTAAAATGCAGGCGTGATACTTAGTCTGTATGTATGTAGTAATATTCGGTGACTCTAGCCCATACAGTAAAGAAATGTAAGGTTGATCTATAATTTTAAAACAAAACACTTTCTACCACGCTCGCCGTTGGTCAAAAGTTCAAAACACGCCCGTATACTTGCTTGTGCAGCGCACACTTTACGAAAAGCCACCTCTAGTAGGATTATCCCGCTAAATCTGACAAACTAGTCACTCTAGCAATGTCAATCATAGGCAACAATGGCGCGGGGCTTTGTGGCGATTCGTCAAAACAAATTATGTACTGACAAATGGGTCGCGTGGGCCGCAGGCGGTTATAATATTACGATAATACTGGACGACAAACATTCGTCATCGCCCAACAGGATTATATGTGTTGAAAAGACAACATTTTTATTTGGATAACGCAAACGTAATTCTGAAGTAGATAAGGCAAAATGTTGACCGTCATTTTGAAAATCATCGTCTTCTTTCTAACGTTATATCCTGTCATGTGTGTACGCAAGAGAAGCTCCCTGTAAACCCTGGAACAGGGAACCTGCTGATCTATTTATTATAAGAATATTATAAGAACCTGTCAATAATATTGTATTGCACCCCCATGGACTGCTGAGCTGCGTGCGCCTATGTATCCGGTCCTTAGCCCTTCGCTGCCACCATGATCCTAGATTTCATAGTCTTTCTAGTAGTAGAATTTATACTAAGATTTGTTAAATCCAGAGGTCCTAAAAATTTGTATCAATACCCTCTGATACTTATGAAGACGCTTGTTTCACTGACCTATCCGGTTTTAATTGGTAGATTCGTGTAGCTTTTTAAGGATCACCTATGTGAATTATAAGATTTATAAGTGCGCCGATGAGAAGATTTATAAGTGCTTCTTGAAGCCTTCATAAATAAAGACATTTTGAATTTGAATTTGAATTTGTAGCTACTACAAATTAACACATAGTGACATTCCATCCACTATTGTAAAATTTCAGAGTTCAGTCGTTTCACAGCCTTATAGATAGAAAACGTCTTACAGTATTACTATATAGCAGTAGAAGGGTCCTATTCCTAGATTAAGAGGAGATCACCTCCGAAGTGCTAAGGATTCAGCAAAATTGTACTTTCGCTGACCCATCCAAGTCACAACACCCCAAGAGTTGCTTCACTTTGCACGACCCACGCCACTGCTTTGTACAGCACTATTCATTAATAAACTATTAAGTGCCTACTGCAAGGTTTCTTGTCTGTATCTTCTTAAAAAAGTCAGACACTATTTGCCTGACTGAAGTAGGGTCGGATTAAAAATCGTTATGAAACTTGCACTTTTAAAGAAAAATATGTGTTGCAACCACGATCAAAGTTATCTGATATCAATGTTGGAGGATTATTGAGGTCATATAGAAACAGTTTCAATGTAACTCCAAGGCCCAAGCAGAGCCCGACTGACAAAGAAACATACTGCTACGGAGAATGTAATTATAGTAGTAGCTACGCTGTAGTTAAGTACTGAGGCAACTATGGGCGTACGCAGCTTTTGGGCTAGGAGGGACCTTTCATCAATAAAAATTGGTAGTATTGGTACCATAAAGTCTATTTGAATTTTGACGCAAAGTTTTTAACTTTTACAGCTGCGAGACTGAAGCAGACAATCGGTGCTTTGTCCTGACTAAAGCTTTCCTGTATCATATAAACATGGGCTATGTAATAAAAAAATATTTTTTCAAACCCGACTGATAGCTTCTGAGATCACCAACAATCGTCTGTGACATTTCGACGCTCTTACCAAATTGGTCCATTGGTTACAGGAACGTTTAAAACGAAGTCAACATCAAAATACATATGTAATATCATGCATGCAATGCTTTTTTTTTTTTTTACCCGGTGAAATGTGTTACGCATACAACCTCGCCTCGGGGGGACGAGATGGTAACGGCCAGGATATACCAACTGCTAGGCCATACCAACTAAGACTCCGGGATGCATCCTCTACTCCAGCTATACTCAATGTGTGTTCCTCGGAACCCTGGGGTTCCGTGAAGCCTTTCTGGGGGTTCCACGAAAATTGGTACTGATCATAATTGTTAAAATAAAGGGGTACTTACGATATTTAAGTCTCCTGGGGGAAACGTTAAAAGTCGATTATTCCAAACCCCCCCCCCCCCCCCCCGCACTGCCGCCCGCCCTTTTCTAGGGTCCCGTCAAATACTCCGCTTCCTAAAAGGGTTCCATAGCATAAAAAGTTTGAGAAGCACTGCTCTACTCCGCTGCCGCAGCAAGTTCGCTCCGCAAGCTCGGCTCGCGCGGTATTTTGTCGCAATATCTAACCTAATATATGTATATCATAATACCTAAAAAAAAAACAAAAAAAAATAGTAATAAATCTTATACTTTATGACATAAATATCTACAAAAATAAAAAAATATATTCCATGTCAGGTTCGCACTCTTGTCTTTCGGAATCGACATAAATAAATAATTTGATTGTTATAATAATTGTTAATAGTTTCAGATTTCGCAAAAAAGTTATTAGGTATCTCCTTTTATTTTACATACATTTAACGTGCATGTAACCTAACAAATATTTTGTGTATTCAGAACATTGACTAATGAGACGTTTTAAAATTGTTAGTGGTCGACTCGACCTCTAACAATTTTAAAAAGGTGGCAACTCGGCCAGTGGTCGAGATTATCGTGGCCAAGTGGCCGACCTGATCACTATCATTTTTGAAGATGGGCAACTCGGCCAGTGGTCGAGATTATTATGGTCCAGTTGCCACCTAAGCCCAAATTTGGCTTTCTGCCCGACCCGGGAATAAACCCGGGACCTCTTGGACCTTAGGCGGCGCATGCTATCACTAGACCAACGAGGCAGTTATGGAACATATACATATATTTTGAAATATCTAGCTATATTAATTTGCCAACCATACTTTGTCAAGGCTTGATTATGACAAATAGCTCCTCCGTTCTCAGGACACACGGCGGTTGGCCGACAAAGCGAAAGCAATTTTTCATTTTCCGCCAGCTCTCCATACTATCGCTTATTTATTATCGCATTAAGGTGTTTGTACTGTAACTAATACGATGCGGCAAGGTCAAGTAAGTTCAAACACTTGAAAGACAACAGTAGGTCTTTTAGGTTTTGGATATTTTATAGGAAGTTAAAAAAAGAAATAAAAAACAATAGTATATCAATTACCTGTATCCATAAAGGAAATATACAATACTTAGTTACTTTAAATTAAAATAAAAACATTTGTAGATAATAAAAGCTGAAATTTGTCTTAATAACAAAGTATGACATTTTTTTAAGTAAGTATGTAATAACTTTTCCCGCCGCTCAGAATTCAGTTCGTAAGTTATTTTTACCGCGATAGTAAATTTAAGCTGCAAAAGTAAAGTTGGTATCTTTACCTACCTTCTTTTAAAGAATATACTTATTTGGCTACATTGAATAAACTTGAGGTACTTACAAATTAGTTACTACTAAAGTATAAGTTTGTAGCTATGCAGAGGCAATCGTTATTAATATAAATAAATGAACACACTTTAACACATCCAACTTATAATTATCAGGTAGTTTGTAGCAGTAAATCAATGGTCAGTGGACACCGGACAGCAAGGTCACTGACCTGAACCCTACACTATGTACCCTTCCAACGTAAATGAAATAATGAACGTATGAATGGTATTAATGAATGAATGGCAGAAAATAATATGGGGGAACATAATCGGTTTTAATCACAATATTGTTTGGTGATTGTGTGTTTAATTAGTACTTAGCCTATTTTTTTAACATCGTAAATGAACTGTTGTTTGATGCATACCTTTTTTTTTTGACACGGTAGAAGTCATTCAATGAAAAATATTAAGTGTTATAGATTAAACAATACAATGTGCGTGACTTAAAAAAATGCATATGGACAAACGGTTTGTATGAAAGCTTAATTTTTTTTTAAATATATTGTCATTAGAGTGTACTACGAATTGTTGTTTACTGTACTTGTTACATTTTGCATACACTATTTATGATTTGACAATCGTTAATTTAGTAAATAAAGTAAAGTACCTAATTTAGAAAGTAGAAAGAAAAATAAACGGACCAAATTTCGCCTATATTGTAGTGATGCCGAACTATCGATAGTTTCGCTATCGATAACTGATTTTCGAAGTCAACTATCGATAGCGAAACTATCGATAGTTGACTTCGAAAATCAGTTAGAATATCGATAGGACTATCGATACTATTGATAGTATCAATAGTATCGATAGCCCAAATTGGGGTAATACTATTGATGACTTGCAATACTATCGACACTATCGATAGTATTATGGCTAGATATCACCAAACTATCGATAGAGTCGATACTATCGATACTATTATTGTTTATGGCGAGTAAACTATCCATAGTATTGATAGTATCGATACTATCGATAGGTTTAAGCAATCGATAGTTCCTTCTTTTTCGATAGTATTACTTAGAGTTGTAGGTTAAACTAAATTATACAGCGCTACCGCTAGAAAAGTAATGAAGTCTTAGTAATCAACGTCTGCGACTACCGTAAAAAAAACCTACACGACTGTTGCCAACTCTCAAAAAGTATACAAAATGTAAATAATTTACACAGTAAATTACGTACTCCGAGTTGAAACATAAATTTTTTCCTGTTACTTGGCATTCAATAGTGATCAGTATACCAATAATTTATTAACAATAGTATCGAAAATAAAACGACTATCGATAGTTTAAAACTATCGATAACTGTGGTATCTACTGAATTATGAGTATAAAATGAAATATTTGAAAATGTATGTATGTAACTTAAATGTAATCAAGGCTTCAGTACTCACACCTCTTTCTTAAATGTTTTATTCGTACCGCCATTACCGCGTGTGAAAGACAATCGGCGACGACTCAATAATTTACGAAGGCAATTTGTCCGACGGCACTAAACATACGGGCGTAAGCAAATACCTGCTCGTTGGCGCGTTCGACTGACAACGCTGCGACCATATACATACATACATACTCACGGCCGCAATCCACAAAGGGGAGGGCGAGCCCAAGGAGCATTCATCTTCCTAGCGTTATGTCCCGAGCTTAGACGGGGTCCGCTTAGACCATGATCCAGGATTTAACATCATCTTCATCATCTTCCTAGCGTTATGTCCCGTGCTTAGACGGGGTCCGCTTAGACCATGATCCAGGATTTAGCGAGGCTGGTAATTAAATTTGAAGCGACTGCCGATCTGACCTTCGTAACCCTAAGATAGGGGAACCAGACAATTTTTGTGATCCAGGATTTAGCGAGTCTGGTAATTCCATTGAAGCGACTACCGATCTGACCTTCGTAACCCTAAGATAAGACATATCCAGACAATTTTCGGATCATGATCCAAAGTTTTTGTATTTGCAGGTTTCATCACGATGTTTTCCCTCACCGTCGAGCTAGTGGTATAAATACGTACATAGATTTGAAAAATCCAGAGGTACGTGCCCGTGTTTGAACCCGCACTCCTCGGTTAAGAGGCGCGTGTCCTTACCATTGAGCTACCACCGCTCATAAGACCCTTCAAATATATATATATACATATCATCACGGCTGCAATCCACAAAACGGTAGGCAGAGTCAAAGTAGCAGTCCTTTAACCACTTTTAACCAAAAACCAGATCGTGCTGGTTTACACTGGTTAGGTTAAAAATGTTGACTGTTTTACGATATTCATAACATTTATATGAAACTTATAGATATAAGTCATACTTTTTACTAGACATACTTATTTATGGACTGGCCCGGTCGAGTGGTCAGGGACCTAGGCTACGAAACCAAGGGCCGCGGTTTCGAATCTCGTTAGAAGCAAATGTTTCGTGTGTGATGTGTGTTGAACATGGACATTTGTATTCGAGTCATGAATGTTTATAAACGTATTTAAGTGTTATCCGTTCACTTAGTATCCATAGCACAAGCGTAAGCTTAGTTTGCTTGGTAATTAGCCGCTTACGAGCACACGAAAGAGCTGGCGAATAAAGAGTCCAAAAAGTGGTCACAATAACCGAAACCGTTTGGGAACCATCACTTATTTACTAGTTAGTGAAAAAATATAATAGACATAAGTACCTATAGGTGCATACAGATTAAAGCAATCGAATAAATTACATACTTATATGTATGTTTGACCTTGTAGATATTTTATTCCATAATGCTAATCCATATTATAAATATATATAAAATGAAACACCCTACCTACAATTTATACTTATAAACTTTATTTTACGATATCACGTTAGACACGCTTTTACATCGCAAGCTAATTGATAGAACGACACTTACCACCCCTACACGCGCGCACTACACAACTTATGTTTTATGGTGAAAAAGCCCCATAGAAAGCGCCCTAACAAACCCTGGTTGAAACTATCAGTGAGCGTCGCGCGCGCGCTTAAACCACCCGCCATCTTGTGAAAATAATATTTCCCGCGTTTTCCGCCCCGTGATCAAATCAAGTACTTTATTGTTGTTTATGAAGTTGATTCAATAAAAGTGATTACCTTATAAACAATTACATTAGTTTGGGGTTATTTGTAATATTTAATGGTGATTGTTTTATCATACACGTGCATATTCTCATGACACTGACCTGAAGAACACATCGATTATTATGACATTTAGCTGTCGACCCTGTTTTTGACCCTGTGATATGATTATTAAGCTATTATCTGAAACATCAGTTCTAAGGACAATATATTTTAAGTGTGTAAAAAGTATTACTGTACCGTCAAAAATATTTCAAATAACTTATACTATTTTTAAAATAATGCAAAAGTGAAAATTGATACTTAGTTAACGATTATATACTTCACCGACTTTTCACCTGTCAAGAAAGATTTACGACATTTTACCCGCATACTTTCTATAGCTGTACCTAAAGGTGATACCAAAACATATAACAACCAAACCTTTACTAAATACTCATTACCTTTCAGCCAGTGCTTGTTATGAGTCCCCTTAACAAGGAGTCGTTTTTAATTTAAATAAAAAATAATTCGGTTATATTTCGTCATAAAATATCATAATTGTCATCTTGTAAATTACTTACATGTAGTCATTTAATACCGTAAATAAAAAGTTTAGTGGCGTTTAAAACCTCCTTATACTTTGTCTACCAACATTAAAAGTAATAAAAAAAAAAAACAATAGGCGCGAAAATTTGCCACAGCTAAAAAATACCGTGCAATGAAAAAAGTTCGGAACTGTCCAGAGAATTTTAAGTGGTGCAAGAGAAAATGCCTAACGGGCTAAGTCATGGCGTTGAAGAATCTTCAGTTGCTTCGTCCCATGAACTCCAGCATGGTGTACCAGCACCGACAGGCGACCCCCATGAGGGCCACACCCTCGGCCCTCGCCAGGAGCCTGTCCAAGTCTGCGGAAACGCTGGTCGCTACTACAAGAGGAGGTCGGTTTGTGTTTGTTTAACTTCTTTGATTTTTAATAGTCAGCTTAAAATAATAGCGCAATAACGTACAAAATGGATGTTGACTGGCAAGTCAATTGAGATACTTTTTGTTTTGTCAAAACGCAACCACTTCATAGATTTTGTATGGGCTTGTCAACTAATGACGTCACATTGTATTGTCAACAGACTTAATACTAAGCAGGTTTTGTAAAATCTAAAATCAGACCATCTTACATCAATTTTATAATTTATTCTTCGGTTTGTCCGCCGATTTCAAAAATAATAATTAAAGTTCAAAAAAATAAGAGCAATACATATCTTAAGAAAAAATAAGAAAATATATTGTAAGACTTTTTTCTTAACTGCTTTATTTTTTTTTCTTTATTTCTTTATTTTATGTCATGTATTGAAACGTATGAATAGACTCAGACAATTTAATACGTAGTAGAGTCATTAGTTAGTAGACTCACAGACTTATAAAGACCAAAGTTTTACAATATCTATACTTACTAATACGTGCTAATATTTTAAAGCTGAAGAGTTTGTTTGTTTGTTTGCTTGAACGCACTCATCGCAAGAACTAGTGGTCCGATTTTTTAAATTATTTCAGAGTTAGATAGCCCATTTATCGAAGCAGGTTATAAAGCATAGACTAGAAACGCGGGTGAACCCGCGGGCACAGCTAGTGCTGTAATATACCACCCAACATATTTGAACACACTATTGCCATTGGCTTTCGAAGAACTTTCCCACCCATTACATGCAAAGCAAAACATGTAGTTTTAATATACATAGTAAAGGAATCTGATAGATAAAAACAATTTTAATTTCAAACAAACTTAGTAAAAAATAAAATAATCATATCAAACAAAAGTTTACATATTACTTTACGCCTTTTCAATTTGTCTCAGCAGCGGTTCTTTGGCTTATAAAACGAAATATCCGGGCCGAGGACATTTTAAATTCTTTAACAATTCATAGTCCCAAATAGACTCGAATTCACATAATTACCGTTAATACTTATCTACGTGCCGAGACATTCCATTATTAATAAAATAATAGCTCTTAAAATAGATGTAATACCTATGATGAAAAATTACGTAATTAGTTGTTAATAATGTTTGGTAGGTGTAAGGCATACATTTTTCGAAAAAAATGAGTTATATTCAATTATCCAATTATATTAAATTATTTGTGCCAACTGTGTTTCTTGCCTAGCATGTCGTAAAAGGCGACTAATGGTATATCGGGTTTTGGGTGATTGTGTAGGCGACGAGCTAGCCACTTGTCACTACTTTTTCACAATTTTCCATCTAACCCAGCCCAGTTTTGTTTTGGCTGAATGCGGTTATAGCGGCTTACTGCCCCTTTGACTCTGCCTACCTCTTCAGGGATTATGGGCGTAATGTTAAATGTATAATGTACATGTATGATTTAAGAAATAAAATTGTTCTGCCCTTTTTAAAGCTACAATAAGCACTACTTATTTAGAACATTATTTATGAAAGAATAATACTTATATACCTACATATCATCACCCCGCAACACTCGAAAGAGTAATCAGATTCTAAGGATTATATTAAGCTATTTTAACCATTTGCGGCCAAAAATAAACTTGAGTTAGGTTCGATGGAGAATTGTGAAAAAGTAGTGTTGATTGGCTAGCTCGTCGCTTACCTACACCAAACGCAAACTACTCAGTACGTTATTAATCATATTCTATGACATGCAAGAAATACAGATACTACATTATTTTTAAGTCCCAGACGAACATGAAAAAAAAAATCTTTGCCTTTTTTTTTTTTTTTTTTTTTTAATTCTCAGACTGACAACAATTCCCTAGTTCCAAACTAAGCTTAAATACGTTTTTATAAACATCCATGACTCGAGTACAAATGTCCATGTTCATCACATGAAACATTTGCCCCTAGCGGGATTCGAACCCGCGACCCTTGGTTTCGTAGCCAGGGTCTCTAACCACTCGACCAACGGGCCAGTCTTTTATTTAAAAAATCCTTTATTTACACCAGTATCTATATAATGAATATGTTTAGGTATTATAGACAACAAATATACTTGTAGATTTAAAAATAAGAATGTCTCGAATGAATGTATTTCTTGTTGCAGGCAAAGAGATGCGTGCGCGCAAAGCTCGCAGCACTGAACAGCCTGGCGGGGGGCTGGTGAAGGGCACCAGCTCGTTAGGGCTCCCTGCCCTCGGCAAGACCTGGGGTAGGGACGACGAGAGCCTTAGCAGATCCAGGAATGGAAGGTAAGTAAATAAAGTGGATAGCTTTCACCAGTCAAAAATATACTCAAATCTCTTCAGGCCTGCAAATTTCGGAAGGGAAGGCCGAGTTCAAAGAGCAGGAACTTCCTTTGACCACTTTTGGCCGAAGTCGATATTGAGCTGGATTAGATGGAAAAGTGAGAAAGTTGTAACAAGTCGCTGTAGCCCACCACTAATCCAATGCCAAATACGCCTTTTACGTTATGCTAGACAAGGAACACAGTTGGCACATTTTTTAAACGCTTTTCCTAAACTTCTAGGTGCCTCAGTGGTCCATTGTCATGGCCCATTATCGTGCGCTCCTACCAAGAGGACCCGAATTCCGGATAGGGCAAAAAAATTGTGTCTGGGTAATTCAATACTGTAAATTGTCAATACTAGCCTGAAATCTGAAAGTTCGCTTAATCAACTCCGTGACCAAAACTCGATAAGCCGTTGACCCTACTCCAGTCATATCGGATTACCGTCTCACCGGACTACGAGAGTGCACTTGTGTTTGCGCAGACACTTCTGCGCAGTTGGCTAATCCTCGTTGATATTTAATGCCGTGACCGTAATCGATTAGGAGTATATTACTCCTAAACTTGAACCTTCAGAAGCCCTTAACATCGTCACTATTCATGACACGCCAGCGTCACTTCCTGACCCTTGACCGCCGGTTGCGCACGCAACGGGTTAAGTGTTCTGATTTGGGAAGCCATTATAGTTCAATACTAATGGCCAAGGCAGTTTTATTTTCTGTGCTACTTGAATGACCTAGACCTTAGTAGAAGTAGTATTAATAATATCAATGCATATGAATTAACCATTACATATAAGCGGTGGTAGCTCAATGGTAAGGACACGTGCCTCTTAACCGAGGAGTAAGGGTTCAAACCCTGGCATGTACCTCCGGATTTATCAAATCTATGTACGTATTTATACCACTAGCTCGTCGGTGAGGGAAAACATCATGATGAAACCTGCAAATTCAAACAACTTTGGATTTGTAACCATGATCCAAAAATTGTCTGGTTCCCCTATTTTAGGGTTACTAAGGTCAGCTCGGCATTCGCTTCAATGTAATTACCAGACTCGGTAAATCCTGGATCATGGTCCAAGCGGACCCCGTCTAAGCACGGGACATAACGCTAGGAAGATGATGATGAATTAACGATTACACGAATCTTCTCTAATTTAGAATGCTCCTAGATTTACTAAGTCTGATTTGATTTGACTGGCGTTTGACCTTCATAGCCCTTATGGTGAATCATAACAATGTAATCATAGACACATTCTAAACATTTTTAAAGGTATGAATATTATTATAATTATATATAATGTTAATAATATTTAATAGTTATTATACTTAATATATGTGTAACATTAATATTTAAATTTTGGATACACAAATAGTTTAAGATATTTTTCAATTTAGTAATTAAGATATATATGCCCTTGTAAAATAAACGATTTATCTATCTATCTGGGCCATTCTCAAAAACAGATTGCAAATTCTAGAAAAAAAAAATGATTTTTGATTTGATTCAAAGTAGTCTCAAATGAAAGGTATAATAAATTACAATATGTTGCATTTATGGGCCGAGCTAGTTCTACTGTAGTTTTCCTGAAAAAGAAGAAAAATAAAATCGCCTCTCCACGGAAGTGACACTGATCCTCGGAAGTGACATATTTATATAATTTGAACAAAGTATGAATTATGTAATGTGAAATAATACGAATTTTTAAACAATTACTTTATTAATTATGTAATTACTTTCGTATTTATTAATTTATAGTAATTTTAAGTATGCATCTGTACTTAATTTAAATATATTTATGTCGTTAACTAAATAAGTCGTAGTAGGAACACAAGTCAGTTAGTCTTCTCAATATTATCAGTTTTCACGTTTTACAACATTAGCTTGCAAAGCCCAAAATGGTTTGAGTCTGCAAAAAGTAGCGTAGCTCATTTGACAGTTGTTTTCAGCTAAAAATGTCTTGTGAAGATTTCCATGTGAATCATTTAACAATATTTTCTGCTTTTTTACTTTATTCCGAGTAATTGCATCTTTTTGCCAGCCATTAGCCGAGTATTCTCATGGCTCTCAAAAATCTAACTAACTAACTAACTAAACTTCACGCCACTTCCCTAGCGGGGTAGGCAGAGAGAACCGAACGCCATATGGCACGATCCTTACACACCTCACTCGCCTCTTCAACATTCATAATCCTTTTCATACAAGCTCTACGATTTTTATGACTCCTAACATCACCTTCTTTTAATACACGACCATTCTGGTCGTGGTAGGTGAGCCTGGGCCTTACGCGGCTCCTACATCCTTCCACATTCGCATTGTATATCTGTTTAGTCAATCTTTCGTCATCCATTCTTTCCACGTGTCCGAACCACCGGAGCATGCCTCTTCTTACCTTAACTCCGACGCTATCCTTCAGACCAACTCTCTTTCTTACATCATCATTCCGAACGCAGTCTGTGAGCGATACACCGCAGATGTTCCGCAGCGCCCGCATCTCGACCGCGTTTATTCTACTTTCATGCTCTTTCTGCCATACCCAACTCTCGCTTCCATATGTTAGCGTAGGAATCAGCACCGCATTGTGTATGGCGAGCTGGGCCTTCTGGCTTAAGATTTTGCTGCCTAAAAGTTTTCCTAACGCTCCATTCACCCTATTCCCTGCATTCACTCTTCTTTCTATATCAGCGGAGTACCTTCCATCACTACTAAATGCAGATCCTAGATATACAATAAAATCTCAAAAATCTCTTATAGATTTTAATTCTCTAACAGTGTTTTCTTCGTGCTTTTGTGTTTTAGGATAATTTTTGTTTCCCTTTTCTCTGTTTACTTTCATTCGTAGTGCGTTAACTTTTTTCTTCAGAGTTAAAATCATATTTTCTTGCAGTTTCACTTTCTTCCTTAAAATATATGTTTTACTGTCTTTAATCCAGTCTTTTTTTGATATGATGTTTTATTAGAATCACTAGTTGGGGAAGCAAGAATCCTAGGCAAGTTATTTGCCAATATAGATAGAGATGAGTCTCTGAACGATGTCAAAAATGGCTTGAAACAGAACGAGATCGTCTGTTTGAGACAGAGGGAGAATGTGTGCTTAAAACAGCGAGCGCGGGTGCTTCAAACAGTAGGAGAATATCTGACCGAAACTGGTTGATTTTCGATGTCACTTGAACTTTCTCTGCATTTTTTTATGCCTCTTACGCCTTTCTTTTCTTTACTTTCTCTATTTAATTTCTGACATTTGTTCATTCAATAGGTATAATTTTCTTTTCTTCTTTTCTTTTTTTATAACGTGCTCTTTCCTTCGCTTTCGCCTGTTCATACAATTGCGGATCAGATTTTATTTTTTCCCGACGTCGCCGCTCGCATTCTTTTTTCTTGCGTCTGATCTCTTCAAGACTTTTTTTAGAAGGCGCCATAGTTACCTTGGGTCAAGAATATATTAGACATAATTAATCATATAGATAATTTACAAATTATTAATAAACGATCATATCATTTCACCTCCATGGATATGTAGTCACCTCCGTGGATCTTTCCTTGGCACGGTAATCCACGTGGGTGACATCCATGGAGGTGACATTTTAAACTTTGGTACCGTTTCTTCATAACCTCAAGTACTGAACACAAAAAACGACGAAGTACCAAGATACCTGCTATAATGACTCGTCATTTTATGATATTTGATAGACCTTAATTAAATAAATACTATTTAACATGTACACCACAAAAGTGACCAAGATAGCATGCTAATTTTAAAAAAATATTACCTTGTAAGGCTGTACTCCGAAATAGTGTTCCCAGCAATGGCGGACTGACAAAAATTTTAAAGGTGGCATTGTTTTTGTTGTCTGGGTGCGTTCAGAAACTGTTTTCATTAATTTGAGGGATTGTTACAGCATTCAAGAACTTTGTCCATGGAGGTGATGTTTGTGCAATGCACAAAAGTTATTAAATATTTAGAACCATCTATTTTTACTATGTTTTAAACATATGGTGTTTTTTAGAAAGTGAATTTTATGTATTATTGAAAACTAAGATAAATTATTTTATTTATTACTGATAAATTTATTTTATTTGAGTCTATGATATCGTAAAATGAGTTTGCACACGGCATGGAGGTGACGTTTTCATCACTTTCTTAATGATAATTCAAAAACATGAATACATTTTGGAAGATTTAACAAAAATCCTATTTATATGAACTAACTCGATGAATTATAAAGGGAAATAATATAAGTAATACAAGCATTTTACTTTGTAATATGAATGCACAGTTTTTTTTTACCAAAATGAGAATGGCCCATCTAGGGCTGTAAGCTTTATTTACAATGTACTACTTCTTACCATACTGTGATAATTTGAATTTAAATTTGAATTTGAAGACCTAATTACTACTTTTTTTTAAATATGATGTACCGTCCATAATTTTAACTATCAAGGTAATAATTTACATCATTACTTTGAACTCATGCTCTCTAATCGTTAGGCAATTACAGATAACGTCACAGTTTATATTACACCAATCTACCTAAGTGCTATCTTTCTTTCTCTGTAATCGAGGTGAATGCACCTTACTTACAAGTTAGACACTCTTGAAGATTAGTAGTTCTAACAAGCTATTAAGTACTTAAGGGTGGTTTAAGTTGCACGCGTTGCGTGCTTCTGAAGGGTCCAATTTGCGTTGATTCAGCATTCAGTGGAACCGGCACACTCATAGATTGCGTCACTCTCACTCACTTTGCATAAGTTGGTGATCGCGTGATGACTCGCTTTTCTTATTGGATTATAACGTTTACTTTGATAGCCTTATATTAAAAACTAGCTGTGCCTGCGGTTTCACCCGCTTATAAGGTGACTTGACCGCGCCAACCTCGGAAACTACTGGACCGATTTGAAAAAATCTTTCAGAGTTAGGTAGCCCATTTATTGAGGAAGGCTATAGGCTATGTTTTTACCCGCTATCATAGTTAATTGACATTAACCATTCATTAACATTAACGATAAAAGCGGGTGAAAACATAGCCTATAGCCTTCCTCGATAAATGGGCTACCTAACACTGAAATAATTTTTCAAATCTGTCCAGAAGTTCCTGAGGTTGGCGCGGTCAAGCTAACAAACAAACATACAAACTTTTCACCTATAAAATATTAGTATAGATAATCTCGATGTTGATATCTGAGTTATCTATACTTATAATAAATCTGTAGAGAGGTCAATTCTATACATGAAATATATTTTCAAAATAACTATCAGGGGGTGATTAGTGATCGATACTGATGCCAAAAATGCAATCAGTAAAATTTTTGTCTGTCTGTCTGTCTGTCTGTATGTTCCTTATAAAAACAAAAATTACTCGACGGATTTTTACGAAACTTGGTACAAATAATTTTTATACTCCTGGGCAGGTTATTTATACTTTATATTTATATATTATAGGTTACTTTTCATCACGCTCCAATCAAAAGGAGCAGAGTAGTAAAGGGAAATGTTGAGAAAACGGGAGAAGTTACTACATTTTTTAAGCTTCCGTCGCGTGTGCAGCCTTAATGGTTAAAGTTACATATAAATCATGTATGACGGAAATAGTCTTTATAATATTAACCATAAACGCGGGTGACACCGCTGGCACAGCTAGTTTAAAATAAAAGTGCATAAATATTTGCATTGAATTCAACATGCACATTCCAACAACTATGTTGTGTGTGTAAACATGATCAAAATGTCTGTTTCCCCTCGTATATAGTTTCATCCTAGTGCATTCGACGGTGCCACTTGCAGGCTCACGTATAAGATACCTATGTATTTTTTAAGTATTAACTACAAACCTGTAGGTTAATACTAATATTATAAAGAGGAAAGATTTGATTGTTTGTTTGTTTGTATCGAATAAGCTCCGAAATTACTGGACCGATTTAAATAATTCTTTCACCAATGGAAAGCTACTTTATCAGCAAGTAACATAGGCTATATATTTTATCTCCGTAATCCCACGGGAACGGGAACTACGCGGTTGAAACCGCAGAGCGCTGCTAGTGTGAAATAAAAAAAACTCGCTTTCTTATTTTTATATAACAGGAGGTACCAGGTTGTGCCCCTTATTCAAAATTTAATTCTTCAAAATCTCTTTAACTCTTTTTTTTTTTTTTTCATTTTCCAATAGAAAGCTCTTATTCTAATCTCGCTAATGCTATCTGATTATGCGCTATGTTATACTTTTACAAATATTACTTACAGCCCGAAATTATTTCGACGGCAAGCTACTATTTTGAAAGTTATTGATACCGTCTCTACTTCGGCAAGTCAGGATTCGTTCAATTTCCAATTAAGTGCCACACAATGCTCAAAGCTTACCCGTACATATTCCTACAGCGTTGGTAGTTCACACAAGTGGCAGACTCTATTGATGAAAACCTTGATCCAAATTGCATGTGAACTTTCGTATGGTGTCATGATTAATATAAAAACTAACTAACTGAACTTCAAGCCACTTCCCTAGCGGGGTAGGCAGAGAGAACCGAACGCCATATGGCACGATCCTTACACAGTACACACCTCACTAATAATATAATGTGTGTTTTAGAGAGGCATATATGTCATATGATTGTAAAGATCGTATGGGAATCCTAAAAGCTGAAAATTGAGTTTTATTGGAAAATTCTGAAATTAATTTACACTACTACAACTTTTTCCCATACATTATTGTATTAGAAATATATTCTTAAATATTAAATAATAACACCCAGACACAGAACAAACACAAGTATTGATCACACGAATGTTTATCATGGGTGGGGATCGAACCCACAACTCTTGGTGCGTGGGGCAGGGTCACTACCGAACCCGCCATCGAGCCAGTTCAAATATATGTATATTTTTGCTGTCTAATAGCGGTGGTAGCTCAATGGTAAGGACACGCGCCTCTTAACCGTGAAGTTCGGGTTCAAACCCGGGCACGGATCTCTGGATTTTTCAAATCTATGTACGTATTTATACCACTAGCTCGACGGTGAAGGAAAAAATCGAACAAATTTGGATTTGTAACCATGATCCAAAAATTGTCTGGTTCCCCTATCTTAGGGTTACGAAGGTCAGACCGGCAGTCGCTTCTATGTAATTACCAGACTCGCTAAATCCTGGATCATAGTCTAAGCGGACCCCGTCTAAACACGGGACATAACGCTAGGAAGACGATGACAACTTTTTCCTATGTCAGTCTGGAGCTCAAAAATAAACTACGAACTGAACCTGATTAGTATGTTGTGAAAGGCGGCTAGTGGTGCTTTAGCTTTGTGAATACTACTTTTTCACAATTTTCCATCTAACCCAACTCGATTTTACTGTTGAAAATGTGGTTTATCCAAGGAGGGGTAAGAGCTTAGCAGCCGTTATATATGTATGCTTTTATTGTATTAAGTCATATTCCACCGACCGAGTTATTCCACTAGCTGTGCCTGTGGTTTCACCCGCGTTTATGCTTGATGTTATTATAGCCTTTCTCGATAAATGTCTTCTCGATAAATCTATCTTTCTTTAATTTAATATAAATAAATATCAGACTACATCATATACTTACACAGATCTGACTCTGAGGTAAGTAGCTTATGCACTTGTGTTACGAATTTCAGACATAACAGTGGTATTACAAATATATACTCGGTTCTCTCTGCCTACCCCGCTAGGGAAGTGGCGTGAAGCGTGTTAGTTAGTTAGTTATACTTAAATATTGGATATTAACACCAAGACACAGAACAAACACAAGTATTCATCACACGAATGTTTGTCCTGGGTGGGGATCGAACCCACAATTCTTGGCGCATGGGGCGGGGTCACTTCCGAATGCGCACTCGAGCTTGTCAAAATATACATATACATAATACTTATAAACATTACAATACCCATATTGTGAAACAGGTAGTACGTGCACTTGTTCAGTGCTTTTAATACGAATCAGCATTAATATGATTAATGTTTCTGGCATGTAATAAAACGTCTAACCATATTTATTTACCCTTTGTGGGCTGTCAGTTTGTCAACTTTTTTCCCTGTCAATTGAATACGTCTCTTGAACTTAATACTCAGAAATGTCCAATCATAAATAAATAAATTCATAAATAAATTCTCCAGACTGACACACCAATTCCCTAGTTCCAAACTAAGCTTATGATTGTACCTACTATGGATACTAGGCGAACGGATAGACATACTTAAATACGTTTATAAACATCCAAGACTCGAGTACAAATGTCCATGTTCATCACACGAAACATTTGCCCCTAGCGGGATTCGAACCCGCGACCCTTGGTTTCGTGGCCAGGGTCTCTGACCACTCGACCAACAGGCCAGTCTAATCAAAGTAATCAATTACTTAATAAACCTTACTAATATTATAATGCTAAAGTTTGTATGGATGAGTGTGTAGATATTTGTTACTTAAACTTAGCAATAGTATAGCTGAAACATTAGAATAAAACATAAGCCATGTTTCATCGATGTACAACGTGAGCAAAGCCGCGGGCCAAAGCTAGTGTTTCTATAAACCACATAGTGGTGTTCAAATTTAGTAAGATTTAGTTCTTATAAACCGCAACTTTATATTTAAATCGAATTAAAAACAAAACCTTTAAACTGCCCATTCAGGCCTTGACATTTGGCGGCCATGTTGCCTCGTGTGCGCCACCTGTCACCGGAGATTGACAGCTGTAAGCGCGGGAAAACCATTTGAATAATCGATGAAATAGGCTAAAATCGGTGCGGGTCTTTTGTTGAACACGCTAGTGATTGTTATTGGCTGGCTAGGTGATTAGATATTCTAAAAAGCATGTAATTTAGGAACTATGTAGCATTCTTTGAGCATGTTTGTTGCTTGAAATGTTTCAAATATTCTTTCAACTGTGAACAGTTCAAAAGCACTTCATTACTTAACTTTTTATTGAAATAATATGTATGGGGCGTGATACCTACGTACGTGACAATGAATTCCAAAAGTTATGCTACATTAACAAGCACGATTTGAAGTCTGGTGTAAAGTTTGGTATGACAATACACAATGCCAATAAACTTTATTTCATTTTATTAATTTCTGATAGAGTTAACTGTATGAGAACTTTCTATAATAAGTTATTCATGTCCAAGTAAATCAACATTTAAACCCCATGTTGGGCGCCAAGAAATGTTTGGTTCTTTATTAAAGTCGAATCATCTATACCTATTTTCTTATTATCGAATCGCGTCTTAAATTTGGATTTTTAATTTGGAATTGTTTGCAGATTTTGTGATGACATCACAAAATCAAAGATTGGAACATTATTAAATTATTGGAGTCGCGGGCTAACATCGTCAAAAAAAAGTTAAGAACCCCTTATTTATGAATGAATAAAAATTTACATTCTCTAAGCAGGCAGGTAAAGGCTGAAACATAACAAAAAAAACTTCGATAAAAATTTACATATTTCTAAAGAAACACCATATTTGTTGAATTATGTAAACAATACAATTTAACCGCCGTTTGTGAAACCCAAATACGTCTATCCCTTTGAACTAGTTCAAGAAATCATTCTAAATTCAAAAGGGTAATCATGCAGTTATGGATTCAAAGCGATGATCAAGGTGAGTGGGCGCATCGGTGCAGGTCGGCTAGGGTTGCCATGTCTTTATGGCGTAGACACGGAGAGACCGGGCAATTATTATTTATTAATAGCCGGACATTTGATGAAAAAAATCAGGCACTCTAAACATTATTATTTTCCGAATGAACGGTGAAGCGAAATTGATATAATTCATAATTTTTTTTCTTATTTTACTTGAAAATCGTAAAAATAACTGTATTCCTTGCCTTGGATGTTGTAAAATGTGCCTAATAGTATAAAATAATGTCCTCCTAACCGATATCGGTCACGGCGGCCAATCTCAACGAGGATCAGCCAACTGCGCAGGAGATATTATAATGCACAAGTGTGTGCGCAAACACAGGTGCACTCTCTATTCCTTCACCCTCATAGTCCGGTGAGACGGCAATTCGACATGACCGGAGAGAGGTCAGGCGCAGGACCAACGGCTTAACGTGCTTTCCGAGGCACGGGGGTGATTAAACCGCCAACTTCCTGACTCCGGGCTATTACTGAGTAATTTCGATATTGAAATACCCAGCTACAATTTTTTGGCCCGACCCGGGATTTGAACCCGGGACCCCTTGGTCCTTAGGCGGCGCATGCTACCACTAGACCAACGAGGCAGTCGAATAGAGTCTAATAGTATATAAGGTATTCGTTTACGATTGGCGACAAACCAGTCAATTGTCACTTTTTCACAATTCTGTATTTTTTCTACATACATACATAACATCAGGCCCATAATCCCCCAAGGGGTCGGCAAAATAAAACTGGGCTTGGTCAGATGGAAAATTGTAAAAAAGTAATGACAAGCAGCTACCTAAACAATTACATACCCAAAACCCCATATACCATTAGTCGCCTTTTAAGATATGCTAGGCAAGAAACACAGGTGGCACATTCACTTTAAGTCCCACTGCGTCTACGCTTTCAGGGATAGCGCGCGTGTAGATATTTATGTATGAGCGATTCATCAAATGTAAAGATCCTAAACAAAGCCGGACATCGTTTAACACGACCGGACATACATAAAAAGCTTAACCCTGTCCGGCTTTACCCGGACGTCTGGCTACGCTGGTCGCCGCCCATACACCATTAGGAACATTACCACATTTACCACTGTCCACCGTCCATTGGGCAAATTGCACTGTTTGTGGAAATGATTGGCTTGCCGATGTACGGTGACGTCACTGATTGATGGGAAATATTGCGGTAGCCGATATTATGTATCCTTGCGTAGGTACAAGGGCGCAGTTTATGTCGATGTTACAGTGGTATTACAACCCCCGTTATCTGGATTATCATAGGAATATTAGTTCACTTTAATGACGTACTATTTTTTATATTTTTACGATTAAACGGTGCAAAATAGTTTAGGAACATTTTTATTCAACCATGTAAAACTGCAAAAAAAGAAATAGGATCTATTTCAAACTGTATTTACATTAGTCTATTAATTGTTATAATAAATCGCTTTTTAATCAAAAGTATTGTATGTCGAAATTAAAATTACTTAACATTTTACAAAATTATTTAACAATATTTATAGTTAGTTATAAACTGACTGGTCGAGTGGTCAGAGTATAAGCTTAGTTTGGGACTACGGAATTGGTGTGTCAGTCTGGAGAATTTATTTATTTATTATAGTTACTTATTAATTAACTTCCTGTCATTTTCAACTCGTTTATTAGGTCGTTGTGTAGACCCATAAATTATTTGTCATTGAAAAGATCGACCTCAAAAAGGCACATCTAGATAAAGAGCAGGTATTGAAATTGAATAGCGACATAAATAAAAAATATCGTTTACGACTTCATAATGATAGTTATAAAGTTCAAATTTCACATATTTGTTGAGTTTGTAAAATTTAAGTACGGCTTTTATACAGATAAAGAATAAATATCAGACATCAAAGTATTTATCAGATTTCGGAGTAAATACTATAGAGATCAAAATCAATATCACAAACACCCAGACACAAGTCAAATCAATGTCAAGACTCAATCGACCGACAAGTTCGAATTCAAACCGCCAAGGAGGCTATTATTTGAAAATTATTCATTAAGAAAACCTAAAACAAAATATGTAGCAATTAATGTAATGCAATGCAATAATATTCAAATTAATCTAAGTTAAGTATAATATAAGGATCTCCTAGATCTACAAGGATTAGAAGGCAGCCTCCTCCCATGATTCACCACCAGATTCGCTTTATCCGAGTTCATGGTCCAAGCGGGCCCAACGGAGCATAACATTAGGAAGATTGTGATGGTATGACCATCACAATCTTCCCAATGTTATGCTCCGTTATATATCCTACTAATATTATTAATGCGAAAGTTTGTATGTATGTATGGATGTTTGTTACTTTTCACAAAAAAAACTACTGAATGGATTTTAGTGCAACTTTAGAATAATATAGCTTATACACCCGAATAACATATAGGCTATGTTTCATCGATGTACCACGCGAGCGAAGCCGCGGGCAGAAGCTAGTAGCACATAAATTTAGGAAATAAATAATGATAGTGTTCTCACTATCACTATTAATAACTAAGCAAAACTAGAGAGTTTAGAGAGTTATTAATAATTATAGTGAGAAAATTGTACCTACTTATTAATAATGAATGGTTTTTATTTGCAGCGGCAGCAGCAGAGCGGGCAGCGTAGACCGCAGCACCCGGGGCTCTAGCACCACCCTCAATGGCGACGAGGACAATATCAACGTGGTCGTCAGGTGAGGAACAGACCTTACGGTGGATTAGCGTGGCCCGCTCCCGTGAGCGTCTCACATAAAGGCATGGACGGTACATCCCAGGGGTTTAGCCTACATAGCCTACATACCCTCCGTTTTCAGGCGTAGCAGGATCCTCCTACCGTTTTAAGGGTCCCGGGAGTCCGACACGACTCTGATTCCCCCCGGTTTTAGTAGGACGGCGCGTAACGCACTATCCTGGGTTAACAAAGAATTAGTCGAGGTGGCGCAAAAAGTGTCATATCAATACAAGTCCTTCTTCCCAGTTAAATATAACAGGTTCTATTGGCCATGATTGCTGACATGTTCACTTTTTTTTAAAGTAATTTACTATGTTTAGTTTCGAGATTTTGTTTTTTAAAGATCGTTTTTGAACATGTAAGCTTAACTGATTATATAGTTGTTAAAAGAGTTTTGATTCCTGCTATTGGATACAAGAAGACATATTCACTTATCGAAATACATGTTTATTCCTCAATGTCTGGACAACAGGGTATCTGTAGCGACCTTGAGGCTAAAGACGAGTTACATAAGGTCTATAGTAATATAGACCACTAGCTAGAGTCTTCGTCCGCTACAGAAGTAAAAGTTCTGTCTCAACTTTCAACCAAGTTTTACGTTTCTGATAAAAGCTAAATTTACGCATACATCTTCTTATATATAAAAATGAATTGCTATTCGTTAGTCTCGCTAATACCGGAGAACGGTTGGACCGATTTGGCCGATTTTGATTTTAAAATATTTCTAATCTTCTAGGAAAGGTTTGTACGGTAAGGAAATATGGAAACATTGAGAGGAAAATAATAAAATAAAATCCGAGAACGGGGCGTTACGAAGTGCGCCGGGACAGCTAGTATATACATAAATTTAATTACTACAACTTGACAACTGAACACATTGGCGCCCAACTTGGTGGTCATTTGTCACGCTCTGGGCGATTTCGATCACCGTTTCAATTCAAATTAATGTATTACATTATATTATCTATTAATTATTAATTTTATTTATCCAATATTCAAGAGAATAACAACATTTTGTAGCAAAAAAAAATTACTGCTCAATAGTTTGTTACTTTCATCGTTAGGTTTTTCAGTAATTACTGTAGCGTGTTTAATTTAACCGTTACAACAGGAACTAAAGTTTTCAATCAAGCAAACAGTACAAAGCATTTGAAACGGTTTTAACGTTGAAAAAATTATTGTTGACTATTTAGTTTGTATCATAACTATATTTGTGTTCTAAGTTTAGTTTTACTATTTAGTGCAAACTATTGACACATTTTTTTAATGTAGTTGGTAATCACTATAATTATGTTAATGAATATTTCATCATATTTCGAAAATTGCAGTTATTGTACTCATATTTCAATAACCTTTGTGTTTTAAGAATTTGAATTATAGTCGATGACGCAGTTGTCTAGTCTTCATGATGGATGCAACGAACATGGGTTCGGTCTCCGTGCCGGGCCCGGTAACGAAATTCTTGCGGACCCAATACTTTGTTTGTATCACGGGAAGCAAAGTTGCTTGTATCTTTGTGTCAGTCAACGAAATTTTTATTTTACTGACAATAATTTCATTATTTTATACCATTAACGCCTATTTACTTTGAGGAGTTCGCTCTTTTTACAAGAGACGTGTGTGCTGTAAAAAGTAATAAAAAAAAATTTTTTTTTTTTACTTACTTCATTATAAATATATTAAATATGTCGCTTCGAACCCAACCTCTCAATACAGCCGAGTAAGTGAAAACCATGATTATATCGAAGCTTTTAATCGCCCGGAACCATTGTGGAAGGTTGTTGACACATTCTTTAGGTAACCAATCGATTTTTATATAAATGTAGCCAGTTCTTTTGTCAGTTATGTTAGCGAAGCAGACAGCTCTGTTGGAAGGCAAGGATATGTAAAAATCCTTCAGTTATAGAAGGTTGAGTATAGTTCCTTTGTAGGCAACTTCATAAAACTAGGTTCTCTTAGTCAAATGACTTTACAAGTAGTTTCTAAACCTAAAGGTGAGTAAGTAAATAATACCTTGTTAAGTCAATTGAGTCTAGCTTTTTGTTAGTTAACAAGAAGCTTTTCACTTGATTAGGCATTAACCTAATAATTTACTAATGCTGAGTGTCGCAAAGGCATCGTCAAATACCCGAAAAAAAACAGGTACCTATTGTCTATACCTCGTAGTTTATGACTTTGATTTAAATCAGATGTTAATCACGTTACGTCAGATGTAACTTACCTCCCCCCCGCCGGGGTCCTCGGTTTGTCGTACCGGGGGGGCTTAGTAGGCCCTGCCATGGCAGGGCTGAAGCGAAGAGGGACCCCGAGGTGAGCCGCGACTGCACGTTTGGCAAGCCGGGCAGTTGCGGCGGTCCGGCCGTATGGCCGTACGGCCAGAGCCCACTGCGGCCGGACCAGGGTTGCCGAGGAAGAGGAGGAGCGGAGTGTTTCGTTGCTCGCCTCCCTATGCTCGGCAACCCGACAGGGGCGCGCTGGGTCGCGTTGTGGTGGGTCGCGGAGGGATTGAGCGTCTCGATGCTCTCCCTCCGCGACGACAGGGCTCTGCCCTCAATTTGGGTCGCCGGGTGGAAGGCGGCCCCCCCTGGCGAGACGCTCTCCGCGTGCCCTCTGGCTTAGCAGAGGGCACAGCGTGAGAGTGGGCCCACGACGCCGGTCTCGGGGACGATCGGCGTCTGAATCCTGGGCGGAGTAGTTGAGACATGCTGGGTGGCCTGGCATGTCTCGACGCGCGCGCGTGCTCGGTGCTGTGCATCCGACGACTTATGGCGTGGGCTGCACAGCATCGACCACCGCCGCGCGAGGTGAGCCGCGCAGCGCGGCACGCGCATTACCGGAGGAGCTGTTGTATAGTCCCGACAGGGGATACCGGCTCCTCCGGAACTGCGCCGCTGGAGGCCACGTTGGGGTTTTAGTCGGTTCGAGTCCGACACACCGCCCTCTGCTTCCCCGAGCAGAGGGTGACGGCTCGTGGGAGTTTCCCCAACTAAAAAAAAAAAAAAAAAAAGATGTAACTTACCTAAATACGACCACATACATTAATAATGAATAATGATCACATTAAAAATTGCGATTGTAAAAACAATCAATGTAACTTCCGAATTTAAGTACCATAAATAAAAATAGTTATGTATATTAGTTTACTATGAATCTCATTTTAAGTGAACACTGTGTTTTTTATGAGAAATAAATTCTTTAAACCTAATAACTCGAGTGCAAACGATGGTGTTCATCACGTTCCATAGACAACTTAACAATGATGTGACTGAAAAGAGAGTCACCAAATTTATATTATATGAATATCGAATTTTAAGACACCTTATTTATATATAATTTGTTTGTAGATATCAGGAAATGTTTGATGGAATGAAGTTTAATTCCGCAAAGTATTTGCACTCTGGAATCCAATTAAAACCACTTAATTATTCAATCGAGTTAAAAAAGGACCTGATTTTCAGTACTTCTATTTTATAATTGAGTTTGCAGTTTTTAAACTCATTGCTTAACACATTTCTAACATACGTATGGTCTAACGAGTCCAATATGGCGCATGCAATAGTCAATTACGTATCTAGGTGACACTGTTTTACGTGACTGTTGGCTTATTATCGTTTGTGTTCTGTATAACTTCCGTAACTATCTAATTTCCCTGAACGATGAAGAGGAAGCCATTTTCAAAATTATTTAGATGGGATAGTAGGAACTATTTGTTAACTAGTTTTTCAGCGGTTTCCCTCGTGTTCATGACGATTAACTATCCTTTGGAAACAGTACCTTTTTTCGGGGTGAAAAGAACACTAGGTTTTTTTTTGTATGAAGAATGTGTATAACGTATAATTATGAAAGAACACCATGTCTTTTTTTTATCACAAATCTGTACAATTAATAATTAATTATGAACGAATTAGTAATTAATTCTTTCGTAAATAGTTTAATTGAACCCCTTTACCAACAGAACTAAATTAAACTTTAACTAATTGACCAAAATAATAATCAGAACCTACAGTATGTAGTTAGCATTGAATTTTTTAACAAAATAATAACTTTATAGGTATTTTTACAAGCCAGTCTTATACTTATTATGGACTTAATTTGCGGGTTGTATACCGTAATTAAGGGTTGTTTGAATCCAATTGATTATCTGACGTAAGTTAAACTTACATACACATTAAAGTAACTTAGTAAGAAACCTTAATTATTTTAGTACCTAATTTATGTCGTATCGTTAATTATTGAGCTAGCTTAGCATATGTTCTGTGTCGATGGGAATATCTATAGGTAATAAGATTGACCTTTGTAAAGTAAGTTTAGTAAAAAGTGTTCACTATTTGCTCTGTAGGTATTATTGCCAGAAAGACAATTCCTAAGTTACGTTATTAATTAAAAAAATAAGTATATTAAATTTTCGAAAACGAAAATAACAGTACCTAACTAGGTAACTGTTATTGTTTCTTTTATAAAATAAAACGAAAATATTTTTTTTCAATGAGCTCTAATTGTTTTTTTTTTAATGAGAGTAGCCTTCTTGTACCAGCTGTCAGTCAATCAAAGTCCTACCAGAACCGTTCAGCCGTTTCGTAAATTAGCCAGAAGAGACCGACACTTCAATTTCATGTATTTGTATATGTTACATACATACATATCATCACGCCCATAATCCCCGAAGGGGTAGGCAGATTCAAAGGGGCAGCAGGCCCCTTTAACCACACTCAGCCAAAAACAAAACTGGGCTGGATTAGATGAAAATTTTTGAAAAAGTAGTGACAAGTGGCTAGCTTGTCGCCTACGCAATCACATACCCAAAACCCGATATACCATTAGTCGTCTTTTATGACATGCTAGGCAAGAACCACATTTGGCACATTCTTTTTAAGTCCCAGACCAACTTGGGACAATGGGCTGGGTTAGATGGAAAATTCTGAAATAGTAGTGACAAGTGCCTAGCTTGTCGCCTACGCAAAACCCGATATACCATTAATCGTTTTTACGACATGCTAGGCGAGAACCACAGTTGGCACATTATTTTTAAGTCCCCGACCAACATGAGACAAATATTTGTATATGTTAACAAAAGATAATCTTAACTTTGTTAAGTAACGAATGACAGATTTACGGTCTTGTGTCCCTTTACGCTCACTATTTATTACCTTTCATTTATTGGCCAAACTGTGTATGAAGTTTAAATCTGTCCCAGGATACGGCCGCTGAACGACAAGGAGAAATCTACCGGCGAACAAGAGATCCTGGAGTTCCCCGGCAAAGGCCAAGTGATCTGCCACACCACCACTCCTAGCCAGAAGCCCAAGGTCTTTTCCTACAATGTCGTCTTCGAGCCAGCTGCCACACAGGTACATATTCTTTTAAAAACTCACACAAACATACATGCATAGAATTATTTTTGTATCCGTATTTTAGTAGGTGCTAGCTAGCTGTCTGGGCAATAAAAATACTGGAAATTTAAAAAAAATAAGCGTTCAAAACTAAATTTTTTCTCTCTCCGTGATGAGGCATATACAAAATAAATAAATTACTAAAATCTTATCAATAAAGAGTCTTCAATATTAAGTGCTGAAATGGTATTGTTTATATGTTCACGGTTCTTACTTGAAAGACTTGAAGAACAGTGTCTGATATTTTTTGAGATATCTAAAAAATTTTGGATCATTTGTTAAGAACTTGTATTTTAAAGATAAAAAAGATAATGCGATGTTTTCATATGTCTCGTAAAGTAAAAAATATGAAGATACAGCGCGTTCAGGTACCGCGTGACGTCACTGGGTGTTTAAAATTTTACCGTCCAAGTGGCGTAAAGCGCTAAATTTCTGATCTTGGAAGCGCTGTATCTTTGTCATTTTTTGACTTTCGGTAAAGCAAAAAATGCGTATTCAATATATTTGGATAATCTAACTTACGGACTAAAAAAAATTTTGAGGACAATAATACCCTATCGTGTATATTATTCCGAGGCTTTAAGTTAGGACGCGCTTCTGGCTTTTTCAAATTTGAATACGTACGAGTTCTGAATAAACTATTTTGTATCTTCCTATTCATAGCTCCAAACAACCATGATCCAAGTTATCTGGTTACCATATTTAGGGGTTAGTTTAGATAGTCGGCGCTTCAATTTAATGACCAGACTTGCTAAATCCAGGATCGAGGTCTAAACGGATCCCGAATAAGCACGAGACACAATATTAGGAAAACGAAGAAGACGTTCACGAACATAACATCACGCCCATAATCCCCGAAGGGGTAGGCAGAGTCAAAGGGGCCTGCTCCTTTAACCACATTCAGACAAAAATGAAACTGGGCTTGTTTTATATGATGTTAGTGGACGTTCACAAAGTTATATTAAAAGGAACATCTATACTTATAATAAATCTGTAGAGAGGTCAATTCTGTACATGAAATATATTTTCAAAATAACTATCAGGGGGTGATTAGTGATCGATACTGATGCCAAAAATGCAATCAGTAAAATTTTTGTCTGTCTGTCTGTCTGTCTGTCTGTCTGTCTGTATGTTCCTTATAGAAACAAAAACTACTCGACGGATTTTAACGAAACTTGGTACAATTATTCTTCATACTCCTGGGCAGGTTATAGTATACTTTTCATCACGCTACAATCAATAGGAGCAGAGTAGTGAAGGGAAATGTTGGGAAAACGGGAGAAGTTACTCCATTTTTTAAGCTTCCGTCGCGTGTGCAGCCTTAATGGTTAAAGTACATAGAAATCATGAATGACGGAAATAGTCTTTATAATATTAACCATAAACGCGGGTGACACCGCTGGTACAGCTAGTATAGAATATTTGTTTGGTGTTGTCCTACCCCTTCGGGGACTATAGACGTGATGTTATGTATGTATGTATGTATATGGATGACTGCCTCGTTGGTCTAGTGGTAGCATGCGCCGCCTAAGGACCAAGAGGTCCCGGGTTCAAATCCCGGGTCGAGCCAAAAAATTTGTGGCTGGGTATTTCAATATCCAAATTACTCAGTAACAGCCCGGAGTCAGGAAGTTGGCGGTTTAATCACCCCCGTGCCTTGGAAAGCACGTTAAGCCGTTGGTCCTGCGCCTAACCTCTCTCCGGTCATGTCGAATTGCCGTCTTACCGGACTATGAGAGTGAAGGAATAGAGAGTGCACCTGTGTTAGCGCACACACTTGTGCACTATAATATCTCCTGCGTAGATGGCTAATCCTCGTTGAGATTGGCCGCCGTAAACGATATCGGTTAGGAGGACATTTTATTATTATGTATATGGTGATGGACGAAACTTACTAGGCGTCGTTTTACAGGAAGACATCCTGGAGTACTCCGGAGTGAAGCGGCTGCTGGAGATGGCGGTGGAGGGGTTCTCATGCACCGCCTTCTGCTACGGGCAGACAGGCAGCGGGAAGACACACACGCTCACGGGACCTCCTGGACTTGTAAGCAGTTCATATATTTACGGTGTTAGAATAAATCGCCAATACCTTCATATTGTTCGACTGGCCTGTGGTCGAGTGGTTTGAGACCCTGGCCACGACACCAAGGGCCGAGGGTTCGAATCCCACTAGGGGATAATGTTTCGTGTGATGAACTAGGACATTTATACTCAAGTCATGGATGTTTATAAACATATTTAAGTACGTCTATCCGTTTACCTAGTATCTTAGCACAAGCATAAGCTAAGCTTCAAAACCAGAGGTATAACAATACAATTATCCGGAGGCTTCAAAATTTTTAATGTGTTTAAAAATGAAGAAACGAAACCGATAGATAAATAAGAACCCGATAGTTATTCTTCTAAATGCCAGCTGTTCTAGATGGAAGATATTTTTTATTAAACACATAAAAAAAGCTGCGTTAATATCTTAAAAGTGATTAACATCGCTACAATATACCTAGGCTACATAGCTAATGGCTAGGTTGGAACTCTCATTAGGGTAAACTTTTATTCCTAACTACCTACTGGCTAAATTACTGCAATTAGCTTAATCGTGGAGACTTATTATCAACAAAGTGTATGAACAAATATGTGATGAAAAGTTCGGGTAAATTTACTTCAATATTGCTTGACTGACGTAGAATCTTCGCTCACAAGTTTTTGTGGCAAAAGATCTGTTATTAATGGACTTGTTCTGTTATGGTTGGAAAAAATATCATGTTAATGTCTAAGGTTGCGAAATTTTCTTCTAAGGTGACCTCATTAAAATTAAGACGTGTGCATGTGTGTGTGAAGAAGTGTGCGAAAATGTTTAGGTGAAATTCGGGCATATCTCTAATTTAAGACTTTTAAATGCTTTAAGTAGCACTGACTAGTAAAAAAGAAGGACTCCGCGCTGTCATACTACAGCTTGAAGACACGTTTATGTGTGAGTGAGATTCTTATGGATACCCCATATCGGAAACCTGTCATTTGGAGCGCTTATGTCAATGTGTGCCGTAAGTTGCGTGTGAAATTGGAACTTCAACGTGTAATCAGTGGCGCAGTCCATTTTTTTACTAGTCCGTGTTAATTAAGTACCTACGATTTTTATATTTGTACCACGAACTTGGCAGTAAGAAAAAAAAAATCGGGATTATTTAGTGAAAAGCGACTTCTTTCTGCAACTTATTTATAACTAAGTAAATAAAGACTTCTAACGTGCACAGTATGATGTATGTACCTTCGCTAAAGAAAACTTTGCACTGAATCTCGCACGAACGTGTAGTTCTTTGGTAAATAAACTTTCGTCTGTCATTATGATTTGTTTTGACAAGTTCGATGGCGCATTCGGTAGTGATAAAAATATCGCCTGGATCTAAAGCTGCATACGCCCATGGGCCCCAGTTTCTGTTTTGCCCCAGGGACCTTTGTTACTTAGTTACGCCACTGCATACAACGTAGGTACATACATAATAACATAATGTCCCACCATGTATCGCGGGCACTGTTTTGACGTGTCCACGTGTCCCGTCATCCTCGCCTCCAATCAGGCGCTAACTACAAATCGATAGTGACCGCGAGGTTTATTAGGCATCATTCCGGCGACTATTAGCGATAATTTCACTTTAACTGCAGCTATCGGGCGGCAATCGCTCGTTAAGGCGTGGTTTACGACCAAGACGCCACGTGGCAGCTGTTTACTTTGTCAAATACTTACTTGATTTTGATCTACAACATTGTTTTGACAAATCCTTTGTCAAATATTTAATTATGATTTACATCGTTGCTTTGAACAATACTTGACTTTCATCTATTAGTACAACATAGCATTTTTTTTCACAATTTTCTATATAAGTAACCCAGTCCAGTTTTGTTTCTGGCTGAATGTCGTTAAAACCACCAGGCTTAAAAATGGAGTAACTTCTCCCGTTTTCCCAACATTTCCCTTCACTACTCTGCTCCTATTGATTGTAGCGTGATGAAAAGTATACTATAACCTGCCCAGGAGTATGAAGAATAATTGTACCAAGTTTCGTTAAAATCCGTCGAGTAGTTTTTGTTTCTATAAGGAACATACAGACAGACAGACAGACAGACATAAATTTTACTGATTGCATTTTTGGCATCAGTATCGATCACTAATCACTCCCTGATAGTTATTTTGAAAATATATTTCATGTACAGAATTGACCTCTCTACAGATTTATTATAAGTATTTAGATATCAATTCCGTAAAAGAAATTATCCTAGTATGTTGCAACCTTATTAATTTTCAATTATATTGAGTCTACGATTTAAAATTTCACAAAAACAGCTTAATATTTAGTCAGTTGACTATACGAACTAGTGACGTCATATGTTGACAAGATCATACAAAATCTATGAAGTGATTGCGTTTTGACAGCTTTTAGAAAATATCTCAATTGACTTGCCAGTCAATATCCCTATCGTAAAGAAGTAGGTACTTTTATTTTGAGTTCCAGTTTGACCTTGACTAACAATAACGTCCTTAGGACAAGGCTTCTAAGGTTTATTAGTTAATCAATTAAACATTGTCACTACAAATTCATTCCATTCGATCTAATTCTTCCGGGTGCCTTAAAATGTAAGTCTCTTTACTCAATAAACATTGGATGTATTAATAGGTATTCATGTTTGTAGGCAATCAATTAATCACTTGGCATCATTTGACAACTTCGAGGATTCTAATAATGTCTATTATCGAATGTACTGATAATAGCTGTGGTGAGACAAGAAAGAGGAGGCCTGCATCATATATAACTAAGTTATTTGAAAGGGTAGGAACATTTGATGAGAGTATGGGCTAAGCAGGCTGATTTGGTTGAAAATCAGCTTCTTTTTCAACCGACTTCAAAAAAGGAGGAGGTTCTCGATTCGATCGTATATATTTTTATAAATTACGAAACAAAAGTATCAAAACAAGTTCGAATTAGAAGTCCCTTAAACAAAATATCTAATGCCCCGTTGTTATGCAACCAACCTCCTTAGTAGTAATAACTCTTTGGCTATAGAAACTCAATAGGTACAAAAGTATTTATAATAGAAATTCAAAAACTAGTTTAAAACTGACTTGATGGCTTATTCGGTAGTAATACGGCCCCATGCGCCAAGAGTTGTGGGTTCGATCCCCACCCAGTACAAACACACGTATGATGAATACTTGTGTTTGTTCTGTGTTTGGGTGTTAATATTAAATATCTAATTTAAGTATATATTTGTAATACCACTGCTGATTCTGATATTCGTAACACAAGTGTTTAAGCTACTTACCTTGGAGTCAGATCAATGTATGTGATATAGTATGTTATATATTAAACATAGAACGATAGAATACGCTCTCGGAGCTATATAGGTTCTGTGTCAAGCCCGATAATATCAGTCACTCCTCAAGCAGTATTTTTTATTCAACCCTCAAACATCGTAGGAAATGTTCGAAATGAGTCCTATCTGCTAATCGATAAAGGTATGGTAGGGTACTCCCTAAGCACACGTAATACGGCCCTCAGGAATAATGGGAAAAGCAATTTGATAATAGTGTTTATGTTCGTCGTTTCCCGATTCAATCGCTACTTACGACGTTTGGCTTTTGTAATACGACCCCAAGTCACTAGTCTACAACACACCATTGATCATTATCCAACTGGATAGACTTTCCTAACAGGTAAATAATCATTTTTTGAAAATATCCGACTACATCACATACATTGATCGGACTCTGAGGTAAGCAGCTTAAGTACTTGTTACGAATATCAGAATCAACGGTAGTATATTACACATATATACTTGAATATTCAATATTAACACCCAGACACAGAACAAACACAAGTATTCATCATACGAATGTTTATTATGGGTGGGGATCGAATCCACAACCCTTGGCGCATGGGGCAGAGTCACTACCGAATGCCATCTAGCCAGTCTACAAGACATAAGTATAAAAAGTCAGAGAGATCAATCCTGGCTTGAGTGAGTCTAGTGAAGAGATTTAAGCGACTATATTTTAACTTCGTTACAACAACAAAATTTATTCAATTAATTATTTTTTCATGTCTATTTTTATTATAGGGTACGGGTACAGGATAAAATACTATCCCGTTGATCCCAACACCGTAGGAGCTTTAATCTCGTTTTTGGCTCTCTAACTAACCCATATACTACCTACATACAGGCATTAGACAAACTATTTTTTTTCCTACAAGTTACCGATCCTATTAATACCGTACAAACCTACATACATACATACATACATACATAACATCACGCCCATAATCCCCGAAGGGGTAGGCAGAGTCAAAGGGGCAGCAAGCCCCTTTAACCACATTCAGCCAAAAACAAAACTGGACCGGACTAAGATGGAAAATTGTAAAAAAGTAGTGACAAGCTAGCTTGTCGCCTACATAATTACATACCCAAAACCCGATATACCATTAGTCGTCTTTTACGACATACTAGGCAAGAACCACAGTTGGCACATTATTTTTAAGTCCCAGACCAACATGGGACAAACCTGGTCCTGACTATTATAAAAACAGAACTATCTCCTTTTTTGCATATATACATTTTGATTATTAGAGCGGTAGTAGCTCAATGTTAAGGACACGCGCCTCATAACTGAGGGGTGCAGTTTCAAACCCGAGCACGTACCTCTGGATTTTTCAATTGTATGTACGTATTTATACCACTAAACCGGCAGTGAAGGAAAACATCGTAATGAAACACCGTCTAAGCACGGGATATAACGCTAGGAAGATGATATTACATAGATGTATTCCTCACGATATTTCTCTTACAGCCGAACAAGTGTTATAAATTTATACTTAGATCACGGACTAGTAGACAAAAAGAAGGACTCCGCGCACTAACTAGACATTGAAGCTTCTCAGATGCTCCACCTTGACACGCAACTTACGTCACACATTGACATAATAAGTGCTCCCAATGACTTGTATCCGATATCTGGTATCCATAAGTATCTCACTCACACATGCATAAACTTGGCTTCAGGCTATAGTGTGACAGCGTGAAGTCCTTCTTTTTTTACTGATCCGTGACTTAGATT
This sequence comes from Glyphodes perspectalis, assembly GCA_951394215.1. NCBI lineage: Eukaryota > Metazoa > Arthropoda > Insecta > Lepidoptera > Crambidae > Glyphodes > Glyphodes perspectalis. Next base: position 1,968,757 of record OX596209.1, on the reverse strand, counting down.
TGAAAAATCCATGGGAACGTGTTCTTTTTTGAACCTTGCATTAGTGGCGAGTGTCCTTACCATCGAGCTGCCGCTAAACTACACAACAAACCGCCGATTATATGGCGATAAACATCGAAAAACGTTGATTACAGTTAAAGCGTATTCTACAAACCGATTAATAATGCAGACTTCTTCGCCCCAGCTAATGCCCATCGATTAGACTAAATCACTTTCACAATGGCGTCGCTGAAAAAAAAAATACAGGAAAATAAACTATTGGCTCTTGAAACAAAGCTTGTTTATCCACAGTTAAACTATACTTTATTTGAACACGATTACAGTAGGTTGTGCAAAATTATTATTTGTCTATTCTGTGTCTATACTATATTTTTCTTTATATATATATAAAAATTCGTGTCAGTGTTAGTTGCCATACTCCTCCGAAATGGCTTAACCGATTTTGATGAAATTTTATATGTACCTACCCTTGGTAGGTCTTAGAATAGGTCTGAGAATAGTTTGTTTGTTATCTATTTTTCATACCGCTAAGTGATAAGGGTGGTCCATCCCAAAGCTAATAACTTGAGAACGGCTTCACCAATTTCGCTAATTCTTTATTAGTTGTGTTTGTTTTTGCGAAGTAAAGGTTCTCCTATGAATGAAAAAAAAAAAGTTGCGCGGTAAATTAAAAAAAAAATAGGTATCTAATCCGAGAACGGGGCATTACGAAGTGCGCCGGATCAGCTAGTAATCGATAATATTATATAGGGGAAAGATTTGATTGTTAAATTGAAACTATTGGACCGGTTGACAAATTATTACACCAATGTAAAGCTACTTTATCAGCGAGTAACATAGGTTACATTTTATCCCCGTATTCCCACGGAATCGGGAACTATGCGGGTGAAACTGCGGGGCGCTGCTAGTAATAAATAAATAAAACATTTGTCGTTGTTCTCTCAACTAAGATAAATTATTATTGAGATGGACAAGCTCGATTTCGAATTCGGTAATGACCCTGCCCCATGCGTCAAGATTGTGGGTTCAATCCCCACCCAGGACAAATATTCGTATGATGAATACTTGTGTTTGTTCTGTGTCTGGGTGTTAATATTCAATATTTAAGTATATATTTGTAATACCACTGTTGTTTGTAACACAAGTGCTTATGCTACTTACCTCGGAGTCTGATCAATTTAAGTGATGTAGTCTGATATTTATTATTGCGCTAAATGACAAGCTCGGGTTATTGTTGTAAAAAGGTATATAAATAAAGACGGATATGTATATTTCGTCTCGTTTGGATACGGATCCCCGGACATATCCGATATCCGGGTCATCGGGTATCACAATATAATATGCGTGCCAGTAGTAGTATGATGACATTTGACATCTGATTACTACCCTGCAAGACAACAAATATTATAATGTGTAGTTTGTAGTTCTTATGACACGATACAATTTTTAATTTCCAACATACATACATACTGCAAAGGTTATAAGTATGAAAGTGGCACCAGTGCTAGATACGATGAGAGGAAACCGTTTATCTTGATACGGGCATGTGCTGAGAAGAGAAGAAGGACACGTGACATAGAGTGAGATGAGTATGAATGTTAGTGGCTGGAGAGGAAGAGGGAGACTATATTGGAGATGGATGGATGGTGTGAAAGATGATATGAGTGAAATGGGAGTGAACAGCTTGATGACGGCTGACCGGGACGCATGGAAGAGGAAGACATGCTGCGCCGACCCCAGATGAACTGGGAGAAGGGCAAGAGGATGATGATGACACGAAACAATTTTGGTCAGTAATCGATTCCCTGTACATTTGATATCCATGGCATACCTAATTCGAAGGTCAACAATCAATACCAATGAAAGCAGGACAACAAACACTTGTCTGCCACTTGTGTGCACAGATTCGTGATTTATCGTCGGACGCACAACGGGACATAATACACAAACACACGTAATGGAAAATAATTACATGGGTGTAGGGACAAAACGCGCCACGCCGTCACGCGAGGGGGCACGTGCCGGCTCACCTCGCACCTACCTGTCACTAGTCTACTTTGTGATACTTTAAGGATAATGATTTATCCATATAGACAGACAGTGTAGGTTTTAGACCTGGGTGCTAAGCCAAATGCGCGCCAGCGATTCCATAACGAAGTTCGCTAACGCTCGTATCGCGCCAGACTTAGTCGGGTGGACAAATCGGGAACTAACTCCGAGTTCCGCACTATGAGTTCTTAGTAAACAAGTTTGTGCCGACTGCTGCGATACGAGCAATAGCGAAGTTTTAGGTATGTGATTGTGTGGGCGACAGGCTAGCCACTGTCACCTAACCCAACCCAGTTTTGTTTCTGGTTGAATATGGTTGAAGGGGCTTGCTGCCTCTGAATCTGCCTACCCCTTTGGGGATTATGGGCGTGATGTTGTGTCTGTGTATGTATGTATGTATGTATGTTATAATAAACTAGACATCCACCAACTTTCATATCTTTCCACACCATCCTATTCGCGGTTATATATCCATGGCATCGACGCTCATTGGTCAAGAGTCACATGGTAATCCTGTGGTCCTCAGGTGGAGCGCGGCGCGAGCCCCTACTCCGCGGAGCACGGGCTGGTGGTGCGCTCCTTCGTGTACCTGTTCCGCCTCATCCAGGAGCGGCCCGACTGCCACTTCATACTCAAGGCCTCCTTCTTGGAAATTTACAACGAGAAGGTAACTTTTTTTTTCTTTATTAGGTAAAGTTACTTAGAGTTGTACAGTTATAAATAGATATACCTGGATGTGTGTTATAATGCCAATCCTAAAAAGCACACTTTACTACTTTATAGTGTGCGACCTCTTCTTAGCAGGCCACTCACGTCGAGGTGCTGGTAGGGTAAAAAATATCTGACATGCAATAGAATTTGTTATGAATCCATTTGCAGAAATAAATCATTTCATTTCATTATATCCTGGAGATTTTATAGCCCTCTTTTTTACCTTCATCATTTTTGTAACTATGAAAAGTAAGGTGAATGACACAGTCATGAACGGCAACAAAAAAAAACAATCTTATTTCATGCCTGCCTGATGATGACAACAAAAGGAGCTATCTAATTTACGAATGGAGATCAAGTCTCCTTAAGATCTAGGCCATCAAAAATATATTTTCCCTATACAGTCACTTTAGTTGCACTCAAATCTTCACTTGTAATAATTTCAGGTGATCGACCTCCTAAACCCCGGCACCGCCAGGAAGCCGCTGCAGGTGCGGTGGTCCAAAGAGAGCCGCAGCTTCTATGTCGAGAACCAGTTCACCGTTGACTGCGAACAGCTGGACGACCTGTTTGCGGTTTTGGAAGAAGGTACGAACATGAAATCTTACATCTTAACCTTGGAAAACTGAAGACTGCAAATGGAAGATCTTTATATGTATACAGGAGCCTTTCCCCACGTTTCTTATAAAAGGCGGCCGTCGCAATTGAACGAGATACAAAATTTTTAAATACTCGTAGTGTATTTACCTACAAGCGACAGGTCGCTTCACAACACACAATCACAGTTCGATCTATCAGTCGTCTTTTTCATGCTAGGCAAGAAACATAGTTGGTACATTATTTTAAGATTAAGACAATAATATAGGTAGGTACCTAAGTAAATACTTATATATTTTTAAACAACTGCAAACATACATATCGTCACGCCCAGTGGCGGATTTACCCTAAGGCCCAGTAGGCCCGGACCTAGGGCGGCTAGATATTAGAGGCGGCCAATAGTGATAAAAATTAAGTGATGACGCTTTAGTACTGAGAGTTATGGCCTGGGGCCTAGGCCAGCCAAGACTGTAAATCAGCCACTGGTCACGCCCGCAATCCCTGAAGGGTAGTCAGAGCTTTTTTGAACCTTAAAGTTCCTTAAATCGCATTTAGTCAAAAAAATAAGTGGGATAAGGGCTGATTTTTCAACGGTCAGATAAAAAATAACAATCGAATAAATCACAGTCCGGATGATTGCAAAACGTCGTTGCTTGTTTCCTAAGTAAAATACCGTATGACATCCGCAAATTGGTGACTTAATACTTTATCAGTCGGTTAATACTTATCTGACCATTATAAAATCGGCCCTTAGTTGTAAAATTGTGAAAAAGTAGTAGTGAAAAGTTAAAACGACTAATGATCAGTAATATCTATTGTATAAACACGTTCAGGCATGCGCAATCGCGCTGTCGGCTCACACGCAATGAACTCCAACTCGTCGCGCTCGCACACGGTGCTGAGCGTGCGCGTGCGCCGCGACCTGCGCGCCGACGCCGAGCTCACCTGCTCCACGCACGGCAAGATCAACTTCGTCGACCTGGCCGGCAGCGAGATGACCAAGAAGACCAACAGCACCGGCAAGACCTTGGAAGAGGCTAATAACATTAACAGGAGTCTTATGGTCTTAGGTGAGTGCCGTAACATCATCTTCTTGGCACTTAAGAGACGCCAAGCTTACCTGCTCCACGCACGGCCAGACCAACTTCGTTGACCTGGACCTTGAGTCTAGTTCATAGTATTACATTCGCTTGAATGTAAATGAAAAGGATATCGCGTACACTCGTAATTTTATTTTATTAATGGTTTGTTCTTTAAAACCCGGAATCAGAGAAATTTGGTCTTTATATTCATCCAGTTCCATTAAATTGTCTGTAATAGTACCTACTTAATTGTATTAAAAGGGACGAGTAATAGAACCTAGTTAATACAATCACAAAGTTATAACAGTTGCAATATCTTGATAAATGCAATTAACTCTGCCAAAATTACAGAGTAACTCATAATTATGGTATAATTTATTATATATATTATATTAATATTATTATCTAAATTTTCCATGTTCCAGGTTATTGCATAGCACAATTAAGCGACGGAAAGAAAAGAGGTCACATACCATACCGAGACAGCAAGCTGACTAAGCTCCTGGCAGACAGTCTCGCTGGCAACGGCGTGACTTTGATGGTGAGATATGAACATAATACAAAATTACAGGCCTATGTGATGATGATGATGATTATAGCTTATCAAATCTAATTAAGGAAAGCTATACTTTACTTATGTAAATAAATTCTACTCCTTTCTATCGTTACCTAAGTCGCTTAAAATCTCACGTTGAATCGCGTTTTCTTAAAATTAGCCGCTACTCTACTTTTTATTAAATACTAATACATTAGAACTCGTATGTACTAAAACGCCAAACAAAATCGGATAAAATATAATTGTGTAAATTTCAGATAGCGTGCATAGCGCCAACGAGATCGAACCTCAGCGAAACAATCAACACGCTGCGATACGCCTCCAGAGCTAAAAAGATAAAGTCCAAACCGATCGTCAAAATGGTGAGTGCAGTTGAAACCTTCATTCATTTAAATCGATACCTACTAATATTATAAAGCTGATGAGTTTGTTTGTTTGCTTGAACGCGCTAATCTCAGGAACTACTGGTCCGATTTGGAAAAATATTTCAGTATTAGATAGCCCATTTATCGGAAAGGTTATATAACAATAAAAGTAGTTTAAGCTACCAAGAATACTACTGACAAGCAATTCTGAGTTACCACGCAAAATGTATTGGCTTCAATGCCACGCCTACTGGGCACTTCCACCTAATATTTGTTCCGTGTTTAAAAGGATACCATTTCCGTGTTCTTCACTTCGGTTGTGTTTCAGGACGCCAGAGACGCGCTGATCCTGAGCCTGAAGCGGGAGGTGGAGGCGCTGCAGAGCGAGAACGAGCATCTGCGCACCGCGCTGCACGTGCAGACAGACCTCGACACTTACAGTGAGTTCAGAGCAGATTTGTTCGAGTTTACGAGGAGCAACATACTCCTTTACCTACATAACCATAATATATATGGTTATGTAGGTAAGTTTCTAGGCACACGATAACAATAACTATAGACTAATGACTGATCCAGACCATGACAAGGATCGTAAAGGAGGGGATCAACAAATGAGGACTTTATAATCTTTTGACGTCACATGCACAATAGTAACAAGTATGTAGTACCTACCTACTTAAGTATAAGTAGCAGACAATTAGATCTACCTACAGTTGAAACGAAAAGCTTCAAACTATAATTTAACTGCAGGAAATGAAACTTTTGCCCTAAATTCAAAGCCTGAAACATTCTACTGAGTTTTCAAACCTAACCCCACAGGCCAGCGCCGCACTCCACCTCAAATCGAGCCGAACAAACTGTACCAGCTACCACAATCCGAACTGGTGGACTTAGTCCAGCTGCACATGCAGGAGAACACAGCTCTGAGGACAGAGAACACAGAACTGTTCACCGTCAGGGACCAGCTGCTACGCGACCAGGAGTTACTGAGCCGGGAAAACGAGCGGTTGCTGAAGAAGCTGGAGGACGTCAACGCGTGAGTGAGACAAGTTTGTTGGTGTTTGTTATATCATCTCTTGATGCATTATCATTATCATCTTCCTAGCCCTAGTCAGTCTGTTTCGCCATTGAAAGAGATAAGGGTGCTTAGCCAAATGCGCGCCAGCGATTCCGTAGAGCGGAACTCTAGAGTTAGTTCCCGATTTGTCCACCCAAATAAGTCTATGGCGCGATACGAGCGTTAGCGAAGTTCGTTATGGAATCGCTGGCGCGCATTTGGCTAAGTACCCAGCTTTTAGTACATCATTATCATGGCCTAATGCTTAGTTAAGGTTCGATTCGACAATAGATAGGGTAACCAGACAATCGGGATCACGTTTACAATCATAGTTTGCTGGTTTCATGACCGTTGTTTGTGTTTTCACTCACCACGGGTGGTGATAAATTGTGGTGGTGGTATAATTACCTACGTACTTATGTAGATTTGAAAAATCCAGAGGTAAACAGGCAGTACCTACTTATACGCATTAGTCGCTTTTATTAAAATAAAAAAGCATACAATAATTCTCATCAGGGTATTTATTAAGTTACGTCAGAACTGCTATTCATTTTAATAATTAATATTTATTTCATTTTCCTACTTTTCGTTTCATTTATTGCCATTTACTAATAATAATAATATGAAAAGTCGAATTGAGAACCTCCTTTTTTTGAAGTCGGTTAAAAATAAAGATTAACAGAAAGTATGAAATTACTTACCTAATGTAAAATATCATTTCTGTACTTTACTTAAGTAAAGACCTACGAAACATGCAATATATTATAAAATCATCGCCATAATATAAATTTATCGCACAATTTTTTTATCTGACTGTGTAAAACTATTTTTTAATCATTTAGCTTTCATTTATAGGGACATTCTATATTTAACGATTACTTATATTTTTTTAACAGCTATTTACATATTTGTCTTTTGAGAGTCCGAAATAGTATTTCAGTAGTTACTAATTTATTTGTAATCGAATGCACGTGGATAACGCTATAAATAAATAAAAAAATTTAACACATGGATTTTATTAATGAGTAGATATTTATTTTGTTGAAAGATGAATTGCAAATATTGGTGCGTGTACTAAAAATGTTTGATGGTGTTCTTAGGACAATGTTCGGATTGAGCTGATGTCCTCGTCGGAGGTCAGTAACACGGTATGCATGACCGGCACCTTTCACGAGAGCATATAAACGAAACATTTAAACAACAATACAAAAAATATATATAAAAGCATGTACATATAAAAAGTGGATTAAATAAACAGCACTCCTCACGTGTGATTATAGACTTTACTGAAATTAGAATTATAGTTTTAACAAGGTTTAGGTATTACATTGAAATTTTGTTTGAGAATGAAATTTAAATGGATAGCTCGTTTGCACAACATCTTTTAGCGATGTAAAAGGCATGCAGGTACTTCAAACTAATTATTTAGCAGTCACCAATACAGTACTTGTACATTACAGATACTATCTCACTTTAAAGAATCTACTGATAAGTTGACCATTTAAAACACATTTTTAACCAAGTTGCCTTCATTTCATGTTACCACCGGTATGCGCAAGTTTAGGGGGCTGCCTCTCCTAGTAGCACTATGAAAAGTAGTGTAAATATCTACCAAGACTATTGGGGGGCATGAGTAAAGCTCCTCGTCCACTACCTTCATCCTGCAGCTATACGATAAAGCTATATTAATAGTATTGACGTCACCAACTCCGTGTTGCAGCGTTTGCGTGCGATCCCCCATCATCCCAGCGCGGCCGACGTACTCCAACGGCGGGTCGCACGTGGCTAACATCTGGACCAACCCCGCCGCGGCCACGCCCACGCACCACAACAACGTCAACGATAAGAGATAGTTTCTATAGTTTTGGGTGGCGCTGCCATATTTGAATTGGATACATCTGTCTCGTTCCATCGTGTGCGTATATTAAACGAGGCAATCTTATTAAAGTATAGAAAGTTTGCTATGGCACTTTCCCAAATTTCGACTTAAAAACGGTTACTTTAACAACCGTGAGGTTTCATTGAAACTGACAAAAAACCTAACAGTATTTGTATTGGATTAGACTTACAATTTGTAATATAAATAAGAATACTGGACTTATCTTACAAAGAATTATTTTATAATAGTGAATTTCAGCAGTTTTATTACTGTAGCTTTAGTGGCTCTGTTTTCAGATAATATTTATTGTTAAATCGAAGCGATTAATCCTCTCATATGTCTTAAGACATAAGTATGAGAAAGGATTAAAAAATCTGAAATGTGTAATAACAAGAATTATTGAAATATGGCCTTCAAGTAGCTCAAATATTGAACATGTTTTTAAAAACTATGCTAATTTATTATTTGTAGAAATAATCCTTACTGGAATCAGGTATCTAACAATATTTTCCCTCTAGATATATATTTGTTTATGAGTTCCACTTATTTAAATGAATAATCTAAATTGATAGTTACAAAGGATACTTCTCTTAGAAGACTAGGGTTTCCGAGACAATATCAGGCCTTATTGACTAGCCCGTTGGTCGAGTGGTCAGACCCTGGCCACGAAACCAAGGGTCGCGGGTTCGAATCCCGCTAGGGGCAAATGTTTCGTGTGATGGACATTTTGTTCTCGAGTCATGGATGTTTATAAACATATTTGAGTATGTCTATCCGTTCGCCTAGTATCCAAAGTACAAGCATAAGCTTAGTTTGGGACTAGGGAATTGTTGTGTCATTCTAGAGAATTTATTTATTTATTTATCATGAGCAGTTTAATAAGTTATTATTACTAATAGGGAATTGTTGTTAAATCTTAAACAATATGATTGGAAATTTGGAATATTAAAAATAATGTAGATAACATGAAATAAACTTTCTGTGGTCATACATTCCAAAGTAAAATGGATCAACTTTTACCTAAGCTTGCATACATACGTGTCATCACGCCCATAGTCCCCCAAGGGGTAGGCAGAGTCAAAGGGCCTCAATCACCTAAGCTTACATATTCATTGTAATTGATATTCTTACATCACAATGTAAAGAAATCCTCATGTAAATAATGTTCTGTAATGTAGTAAATATAAAATATAGGTATAAATTTTTAAAATAGCAAAGTTGTAAAATTGATAACATGTAATATCTGTCTTAGTTGTAGGTTTCCATGTATTATTTGTATAGAAAGAACATTCCATTGTTTAAAATAGGTATATAAAAGGGTGCAATAATAAAAATGTTATTAGATAAAAGTTTTTTACTCAATATCTATTTAGAAATAAGATCACATTTATGAGAAATTGTTTCCTCATTTTATGACATTGAGCTAGTTAATTATATCTACTTATTTTAATTAAAAAATATAATGTTACAAGAACCTTAAATACTTATATTATAGGAAGAAATTATTTGTTCCCTTAACAGCAAAGCTTTAGTTTTCTGGTAAAGAAATAAATAATTTGAATTTGAAATAAAGGTAACAACAATGGGATAAAGGCTATGGTTACCAATTTTTTTTTTAAAGTGTAACTCAAAAGATATTCTACTGGTTGATTCCAAGTTTAAATGAAAAATTGTGACTACTCACAATATTGGGTTAAATGTCAAGGTGAATACATGAAACTCTTTAAATACACGGTTGACCTAAACTTTTGGTCTATTGCTGATGATTACAAAATCTGGAAAATACTTAACCTAGATTTACAACTATTCTTCCAGTAGAACATTAGGAAACTGTCATTGTACACATTGTAACTCGTCACACACAGTCCCCTTTGACAGTTTCCATTGAACTTACTGCTAGTGTCTTCTAAAACCGTATTTCTTTCTCTCATAGAACAGATCTGTTTTAGAACTTCCTAAGTTCACAATCTTTGGGCAGCCATCTCTCTGTAAAATAAAAAATTTGTTAATATGAAAGGTGATAGAGCAGCTTACTATAGCTATATTTTACAAAAATGTAATGCTGTTGAAATATTTATGGTGAATATACCATAAAAACTGATTATGTATGTTCCATTTCCATTTCTCAGTATTAACCCCCTTTTATGTTAATGAAATGTTAGGTCAGAGGGTTATTCTGTGCACCTATAACTACATGTTTATGTACATGATGTGCTTTACTCCCATTTGTTAGCCACATCATATCGTTTGTCAATTTACATCAGGATGTACCAGCCAAACATAACATTTTAAATCTTGCATTGTTTGCATTAAAAATGTTATTCGACTCACATCCTTCTCCTGTATCGTGCACTCCTTGCAGTAGTAGGCATCGGAGACGCCGGGCCCGCCGCAGATGACGCAGCGCCCCTGGTAGGAGCCGTAGTTGCACTCGTCGCAGATGCGCACCAGCGTGCACGGCCGCACGTACGAGTCGCAGATCACGCACTTGCCGTCGCACTTCTCGCACAGGCGACCGATAGCTGCGGAATAACCACACAAATACGTGATACATTCGCCGTTGTAACTGCTTATAAAATGCTCAATATAAATGTTATTACTCACCAACACCTGGTTGTTTACGGCAGAATATAAGATCTGGATGATGCTTAGCCATTGTAAATAAAAGTTATCAATAAAAAGTAAGCCAAAACGACGCCAACGATAAACAATTTTCTAACCTCAAAACGCACTTTTGATTGTCAATTTATGCGTTCTGTTTTACGTTTCTGTAAATGTGTAACGGTTAAGTAGCTTAAATTAGAATATAAATTCGTTAGCTATCACTTTTCAAATAAAAATATAGGCTACTATATGACAAAATGGATCATTTGTAAACCTATAGATAAACTTTTTATGAAAAGAATTACATAAATAAATATATGTAGGCCTGTTTAATCGACATTCATCTTGGACTTACTACATTTATATGTAGTAGAAACAAATTGTCACTGTGACGTTGACATAAGGTACACATGTTTTATTCACGTTTCGTGTTGTGAAATTTTAGTCATATATCCGAAATAATTTTAAATAAGATGACTGCAGACGAACAGAGTAGTGATAATGAAAGTAATAAATCTGATTCTGAACAAGTTGAGACTAAAGATGCTGGAGAAGAAGAAACTGCTGAAACTGTGACATTCAAAGATTTGGTAAGTACACCAACTTTTTGCATGTTAATATTTTGCTTTCAATGTTAAGATGAAATAAGCAAAATAAATAAGGACTGAAATTCTATTGAACAAAGCAAATTGGAAGTAAAGTGGAAAATTATCAGTAAAATGTGTACTAACAACATAATAACACAATTTGAGGTTATATGTACAGACAACTATAAATTAATTTGGACTTTATTTTAGGGCGTTGTGGATGTCTTATGTGAAGCCTGTGAAGAATTAAAATGGAAACACCCTTCAAAGATCCAGAAAGAGTCTATACCAGTGGCATTGCAGGGCAAAGACATAATTGGTCTTGCAGAGACTGGGTCGGGCAAAACTGGCGCATTTGCGCTTCCTATATTACAAGCCCTCCTCGAAAATCCACAAAGATACTTCGCACTTATATTGACTCCCACTAGGGAGTTGGCATTTCAAATATCGGAACAGTTTGAGGCACTTGGTAAGATTTTTTTAAACATATTGACTATGCAATTCCTTGGTTTTATCACTGTAGACAACCATGGAGAATACTCTTTCACTAGAATATTGCAATTCCATAATCAACAATACTTATGTGAAACCACTTTTGGAATTGGTATTAAATGAATTTCCCTCTTGTAAGGTTTTTTATTTCCACAATCACATGTATTTTGAGTAACATTTTATAGACAATATTTTATTGTAGGTGCAAGTATAGGTGTCAAATGTGCCGTTATAGTGGGTGGTATGGACATGGTGGCTCAGGCCCTCATGCTGTCAAAAAAGCCGCACATAATTATCGCCACTCCTGGCCGTCTTGTAGACCATTTGGAAAACACAAAGGGTTTCAATCTGAAAGCACTGAAGTATTTGGTACGTATTGCAAATAGCACATAGTACACCAACCAAGTATTTAAACAAATGCATTGATGAATTATAAAAGAAAAAATATCAACATCCTGTCCTAAACTGTTGAAAATAGTTTACCATATAAAAATGAAATAATAAAAGCAACTGCAGAACTGAGGAACACACGGCCAAATGTCCTCCCTAATATCAAACAGAGGTGATCTACAAAGTCGCATGAATTCACATTAATAGTATGTACCTGTGTGTTAAGATTACTATAATTTGTCTATGGTCATATTCTTCCTAGCGTTTCTGATTTGAATTTTTCATGTTATATTTTTTTTATTTCTGAACTGGGTAATAATGACTTCTTTGATTTAAATCTTAACATAAAATGAATTAAATCATCAGGTAATGGACGAAGCCGACCGAATCCTCAACATGGACTTTGAAGTAGAGGTAGACAAGATTCTACGGGTGATACCGCGCGAGCGCCGCACCTACCTCTTCTCCGCTACAATGACCAAGAAGGTGCAAAAGCTACAGAGAGCTTCCCTCCAAGATCCTGTGAAAGTGGAAGTCTCCACCAAGTACCAGACGGTGGACAAGCTGCAGCAGTACTACTTGTTCATACCTGTCAAGTATAAGGTATGTACAAGTCCTTTTATCATTGAAGCCTTCTCTTCTCTATCTTAGGAAGCTAGAGTTAACAAACTAGTATACATTATAATCCCTAATAACTAAGGTGATCAGATCTTACTGATTAGATAGGGGGTTCAATATTTCTTTTTTGCTCCAAAATATGCATAACATATGTATGTAATCATGCTGTAATGTGTGTGATACAAATACAATCCTGTAGACACCATATCCTGCTGCGCGCCTAAACTGAACTTCTTCATTCTTTAAGCAGTGTAAACAATATATTAGTCATCTTGATTTTTGAACATAAATTAATTAAGAACTATTTAAATGCAACATTTAAAACAATTCTTAATTAATTTAGTCATTCACTTATTCAATCAAATTGTTCACCTCTGTACTCCATTACCCAGGACGTATATCTGGTGCACATCCTAAACGAGATGGCGGGCAACTCTTTCATCGTATTCGTGGCTACGTGCGCAGGCGCATTACGCGCGGCGCTGCTCCTACGCAACCTGGGGCTCGCCGCCGTGCCGCTGCACGGACAGATGAGCCAGAACAAGCGGCTGGCGGCACTCAACAAGTTCAAGAATAAATCGCGGTCGATACTCATCTGCACTGATGTTGCTTCAAGGTAAAGACGTTATCGATAATACGATAAACGATAGATAATGCGGCTATAGCTAGATCGCCTTTGTAAGCCCCTAGAGCTGGCCAACAAACGACATTTGCAGACAACATAAAAACATAGCTATTACATAAGTAGCCCTACGCCGATGTCATATGCGATTTGTCATAACTATACACATTGGTCCTTCGACCCAGATATATACAAAGTTTTTACTTACAGAGGATTGGATATCCCACATGTGGATGTGGTGATAAACCTGGACATACCGCTGCACAGTAAGGACTACATCCATCGAGTTGGGCGTACGGCGCGTGCGGGGCGGGCAGGAAAATCCATCACTTTTGTATCACAGGTAAGCAACATAATTTTTTTTATAATACTTTATCTAAATCAATTTAAATAAAAATTATTGACTTAAATGTCAATTGCATTGTTAACGAGCGTAGACTCAAACTGACTATTTAGTATAATGTGAATACTATTGGCTGTATCATGCTACTTTTGACAACCTCTAGTTCTGCTTTACATTGCTGTAAAACCGGACCCTCCAAACCCTGGAGGTTTTTTTTATCGGCAATCAATCCCAGTACTATAACGCGTTCGGCAGTGAAAACCTCGGAAGTCGCATTTCCTTATTTTTTTTTATTTGTTTTGCAAGTCACATCAGACTTTAGCCACCAGATATTTGAATTCTTACGATTATGAATGATTACAATCATTTAAAAAAAAAAAACAATAAACAGTACTATTCCGATCCTTTTTTTTTTTCAGGAGGCAGTTTTTTTTTTCCTTCTGTAAAATTTTGTCAAAAGCATTTACGTTTTCACTGCCATAAGACGAAACAGATGTGTTGCTTGTAATCGTGTGCAGAGTGGGCTTTCCAGCGAGAGCACCTACTCATAATTGGTAGCTTGGCGCTTCTGTCGAGTCTGTATCTCTAAGAGGTTATATTGTTTGAGCCTGTTAGTGCAGTCTTGTAGAGTCAGCGGTGATATATGAGCCGTTTTTTGTGTTTTTCTGAGGCATTTTGTATTTTCTCCTTTACTGTGTTGACTGGTAGGTGTTGGTGTATCTTAGCATTTGTGCTATACTATGGGACATTCGCTAGCGACCTCAGTATCTTGTACTATTTGTATGATATTAATATTAGAGTCTTTCGGGCTATAATTTCAGAGCCCGAAAGTTCAACACCGTACATCCATACTGGTTTTAATATCGTTTAATATATCAAAAACTTGTTGTCCTAACCTAGAGTTCCGTCCCAGCATCCAATACAGATTTTTATGTCTGATTGAGGTCTCATCCCTGGCTTTAATGTGCTGTTTCCATGTCAGGCGACACAATCAATATGCAGACCCAGATATTTGACAGTCACTATGTGGCAGGGTGCTCTCGCCAAGTTTTACAGGTGGGCAGTTGTCCATTCGGAGTGCAGAAGTTACTTGTATCAATTTAGTAGCACTTGGTTGAATTTTCCAGTCGTGCATCCAGTTATGCACTTTTGTGAGAGCTACTTGCAGTGCATCCGACTCTCGTTTCGGGTTTTCATTGTTCACAAGTATTGCTGGGTCGTCACCAAAGGTAGCCGTGGCGAAACCGAGTGAAGTGGGTAGGTCAGCTGTATATTGCGTGTACAGCGCAGGTCCAAGCTCTGATGCTTGAAGGACCCCTGCTTTAATTTCATAAAAATCTGAGCATCCGCCGGATTCTTTGACATAGAATATTCTGTCAGTGATGTATGATTCTAAGATTGAGTAGAAGCTGTGTGGGAGAGAAGGACGGCCGACGAGCAGTACTCTTTATTTTCCAAGGTCTTCCTTATAGAAGTGGAAACTCTGAGCTTCTATAGTCGCGTGGTGCCGTCTGAATCCGTACTGGTGGTTCGGTATTATTTTAGGGGTTGGCTCTAATTTTAATAAATCCAGAACTTCATACCCTAATACTCAACAATCGCATCATAATTATGTTTCCGGGTACTCAGTACGACGTGGAACTGTACCAGCGCATCGAGCAGCTGATCGGCAAGCAGTTGCCGCTGTACCCAGCTGACGAGAGCGAGGTGATGGTGTTGCAGGAGCGCGTCGCCGAGGCGCAGCGACTCACTAATATTGTAAGCGATTTTTTCAGATTTTGTCATACTATCGGTATCATAAATAGCTAATTAACATATTTGTTCTTATGTAATCAACATATTTGTTCTAATGCCCGGAAGAGAAAAAAAGTGCATTACAACATAGACAATTCAGTTTGTTTTGCACACTCTAGATTAGAGTAACTATCAAGTTTCTTGCTCAGTTGATATTTTATTTATTTTTGACGATTATAAATACTGTGCTTTAAATAAAGATTATTTAATTTCATTGGAACTGAGATTTTGAGTGACGACACATTTATATTTAATTTTGAAATATCAAATCTGAAAATCAAAGTATCGAAGTATGGTGTAAAACCTTATTGATTTTAAATTATATTGAGACTATGATTTTTAATTTTACAAAAACTGCATATTATTAAGTCAGTTGACTATACGAACTAGTGACGTCATATTGTTGACAAGCCAATACAAAATATTTGAAGTGATTGCGTTTTGTTAGCTCTTAAAAAGTATCTTAATTAAACTTGCCAGTCAACATCGCTATTGTGTATAATTAGAATAGTCTAGGAATCTAGGAAATCAACTTAATATCCTACTCATATTATGAATGTGAAAGTAGGTGATTTGAAAACGGACGGACATTTGGATAAAATTCGGCACAGGTTTATTACCTAGACATATGTAGTACTTTATCGTGGCGGGAAACATAAGATCACGGGAACGAAGTGCCAGCTACATCTAAACCTTTTTTTGCAGGAAATCAAAGAATTAGACGACAAAAGGGGCGGCAAAGGTAAAAAGCGCGGCGCAGATTCCGACGACGACACCGAGGAGGCGGGCGGCGTGCGCCGGCGCATCAAGGGCGGCGCGCGCGGCGGGAAGCGCGGCGGCAAGAAGAGACGGCCTTGAAACGGATAATAAACACTGTTACTGTAACGACTTGTTTAATTTACAACTCGCTAGATTATTGTCTACTATGAAACTACTATTATGATTTCTACATGGGCGAACCATATATAATCATTTCATCAAAACCTTATACAGACCGTATAATGCACGCGTAAATCTTGGTGTACTCCTTCTTCTGCTTTGCATTAATATTGGATGCAATGCATGGTATTATAAGTTGAACCGCAAGTATGATTTCCAAATGCATGTGATGCAGTTTGCCAATTTCCTAGATTTTCTATTAGATCTACTATGAATGTCAAATTGATCGTTGTTTTTAGGAAACAATAATTGATTTGATTGGATATCATATCAATTATTGTCATCAAATGTATCACAGTATCGTAAACGATTAATTCAAATACAACAAACCAATAATACAATAATAACTCCTGTAGGTTTTCAATAAATAAACATAGGAAGCAAATTTAAATAATCAAGCAAACAAAAATTTAAATGCTTTCTTAATATTTATTCTACAAAGTAAACAGTCATTTCTTTTAATAAAAAAAAAATAAATTAGAAAAAAGAAATGCGTAAACCGCGACCGCCGAGCGCGCGCGCCTCGGCGACGTACTTAAAACTAAGCGTAAGAAGAAATCACAACATGTTTTAAATTTTTTTAATCGTTATTTATTATTTCTATACAAATAGAACTGTACAGATAATTTTTTAAATTATTATTTACCACATTTCATCTGCTCACGATAGACTTTTTACAAAAGTGAAAACTATCAACATTACGCACGGAATAAACGAGATCGCGCGCTCAACCGCCACTGAGCCGCCTGCGCCTGCGCCGCGCCGCTGCGCCGGCGCCGTCGCGTGAAACCTGCTGTGGTCCAGCGTTGTACGAGGCTACCGTCTGGCAGTGTCTATTGCGGCCGCGTAACGCCCCGCCTCACCTCGCGCCGACTCTGACGCTAATAATTTATCACAAAATAAATAAGTACAATTTAAATATCGTAAGTCTAATCACCGAAATATAATACAAGAAGCGTGGCAGTGATTTACATACGTACGCTACGATTTACAAGCTTTTGTTCAATTTAAATGCACTAAATGTATAATATACACAACTCAATGATATCATTCCGTTCGTCGGGAGGTGGGAGAGTGCATTACCACAGCGTATCTAATGAAATCACACTGGAGATCCTAACTGTAGCTATATTTAGGCCTAAATCACGAATACGACTGCTGTACGTAAAAACTAGTAACAAAAGCATTTGTCTTATAAATCAAATTTTGTCAATTACATTGCAAAAATGTAAGCTTAACATTACGAGTCTAACTGCCACGCAGTTTTACAATAGTGTTCGATAAATACAGTCTATTACAATGTGGTAAACAATCTGTTCTTGTTAAAACTGTTGGTACAGGAGCGGTACGCGTGAGTTAGCACTTAAATTAATTCCAAACTATTCCGAATTGCTCACTATACACAAGATTAAAACAAAAGTCCCGAAGCGTCCCGGCCTGCGTGTGACACTTGTGGCTAACTTAGAGTAGGCACGCGGATGCGATGAGATACTACGACTAGCATTAATTACTACCCGCCGAGCGCTCCCGACTTATAGTGTTGGTTGCAGTTTTTTTCATGCAATGTTCGCCAGATTATATACAAATTGGTCTCAAAACTGGGGTACATGTTGGCCGTACAGCCAAGCGCGGTAAGGACTTTGGTCAGACGAGTGCACTTTCAAAACAGTATCGAAGCTAGTCATTTCAATGGTCAGCGATCAGATGACAGTTTCGGTGTTATACAACTGCCAAAATCGACAGCACTATGAAACCAAAACTTTCATAATTGACAATTTCGAACTCACTGATCGTTCATACTGACACAATTTCAGTGTCGGTATCCCAAAATCGGACTGGAAATCATGTTGCCTCTATCTACTACGCTTTCGCCCACACAGTGGTGAAATGAGAGATTAGATGCAACACAATTTGCGATCCCATTGGAACCGACACAAATTCGTATTGAATTCAACAGCACAAGCTCATCGAGGAAAATGCACTTGTCTATGCACTTGAGTCCTTTTAAAATGACAGCTTGTTCCTTCGTGGGCTGGATCCCCAATAAAATGTATAAAATGTTCATATTCGATTAGAGTCCTCGATGGACAGATTCGATGCAGGTAAAAGTAGGGTGCGATCGGAGCAAAAAGTGTTCGCAACACTCGGTCGGGGCGCGGGCGGAGCGGCCAATAGGCGCGCGGCAGGCGGGACGCCCCGGGCGCCCTATATCAATATCACATTGTTTTCTTTTAATAATAACAACCCGCGGCGGCTGAAACTAACCATATTGCATCACATGATATCTTTCGCGTACTCGAATGCTAATTCGTTACAAAACTCGTATCTCTATACAATATAAAAAACTGCCAGAAATGCGAAGTTCGTCCGACGAGCGGGACACCTGATGGGGGTCGATTTCACTGAGTCATCACAGAGACGGAACCGTTCGTATAATTACAAAAAATACTGTCGTACAACGGAATGGAGGCAAGTTTCGTCGTAAACACTGTAACGTTGGTGCCGTGCCCGCGCGACACGCCGTACACGACACGCGACACGCCGCGCGCGACACGCGACACGCCGCACGCGACACGCCACACGTGACACGCGACACGCCACACGCGACACGCGACACGCCGCACGCGACACGCGTCACGCCGCACGCGACACGCGACACGCCGCACGGGCACGCTAGCGAGCGCGCGTCCCTCACACAGTACACGGGCTCAGTTCAAGTCTCGGTCCTCTAAGTACTTATACTCGAACGTGAAGCCTTCCTTCTTTCTCTGGCCCCACTTTTCGTAGTCAAAGTAAATATATGTGCCCTGGAACAAGAAACAACAGTAAGAGTATGATTTGATCAAGTAAAAAGGAAAAATAACGTCTAAAATTGAATCGATAATAATTCCAGGACGTACTTTTAAATGTCTTGGCCATGGAAGCTGACTTAGAACCCGCGATCTTACTGTATACAGGAGTATATCTATGACCTACCAACTAAAACATTTATTATTCCACTGCATTGCTTCTAGAACTAATCAGTTCTAGAATCAAACTACGACAAGAAGACTAGACAGTGACCTGCTCATACTCCTCGTTGATGACCTTGGGCTCCTCGTGCCTCTGGAACCACATCATGTACTTGGTGTGGAAGCGCCAGCTCTGCTTCTTGAGCGCCTTGGCGGCCAGGTACTGCGCCTTCGTGCCCTCCATGTAGTAGAACACGAAGAATAGCGTCTCCGTCGACAGCCGCTGGAAGAACTCCACGCTGTCCGAGTGCGGGAGCAGCACCTGCGACATAACATATTATAAAGATTACCTATGTCACTATACCCTTTAACAATTTTACATCTAACCCAGCCCATCGTCCCATGATCATGATGGTTCAGGTAGATTTGATTTAATTGATTTTGATTTTCCCATCCTATTAATTAATATTGTTACTGTGAGATTTTGTCCCATGTTGGTCTGAGACTTAAAAAAAAAGTGCCAACTGTGATTCTTACATAGCATGTCGTAAAAGGCGACTAATGGTAAATCGGGTTTTGAGTATGTGATAGTGTAGGAGACAAGCTAGCCACTGACACTATTTTTGCCACAATTTTCCATATATTCCGGTCCAGTTTTATTTTTGGCTGAATGTGGGTTAAAGGGCTTGCTGCCCCTTCGACTCTGCCTACCTTCGGGGATTATGGGCGTGATGTTATGTACGTATGTATATATAATATAATATATAATACTCTTGCTTACTGCACATATGTATTTCACAGCTTTTGTGGGATTTACAAGTATATCATCATCACCAGTGGTAAGGAGAACAGAAATCCTTTACTTACCTGATTATAGTATATGGGCGTCTGGCAAATATTTCTGGGCAGATACACTCTCGTTCTCTCTGAGTCCGACGGGTGCGGCATGTGGTAGAACGATGCTTCCATCATTTGGAATTGTAGCTGATGCTCCTGAAACGTAGAGTCGTTATTATTATTGCTCGATAAACAAACGAAGTTAAGAGTGAAATGTTGTTTAACATTTTTAGTCGCCATCATAAACAACCACTAAATCCTACTAATATTATAAACACGAATGTTTGTTACTCTTTTATGCAAAAACTATATAAAGGATTTCAATAAAATTTTAGAATAATACAGCTCATACATAACATATATGCTATGTTTTATCTTTGTACCACGCGAGCAAACCCGCAGGCAGAAGCTAATATTAAATGTTGGGTACTCACTGAATTAAGTGGCAGGGGCCCTAGCGGCGCGACGCCCAATAACGGAGGGATATGCGCCTGCGCCACTGATACGCCTCGCCTGACATTCTGCAACATAAAAAAAAGCAATGAGGTGGGCGGTTTTTTTTTTATATTTCCGCTGATTTATTTACAAGTCCACGATAAATCAAAGTCAAAGTCAAAGTCAAAATATCTTTATTTACGTAGGCCTCAAAAAAGCACTTGTGAATCGTCAAGTAAGTACATAGTAGAACAATTTGAATCTACCACCGGTTCGGAATGTCGCATCTACCGAGAAGAAACCGGCAAGAAACTCGGTAGTTACTCTTTTCAATGCCAGATTGAATATAAAAATTAAAATTTACAGATTAAGTTAATATGAATACCAAGTCATACAGTTAATGTTCGTCAAAGATTCAGCCGAGTATTATCAGAAGTAAAAGGTAAACCAGAGCAGACCAGCCTCTGAAGGTGGCACCTGTTCACAAGTATGACGTATGTGTCAGCCATCGTTTCACTCGACCATATTTGAGGGAATGTAACGACCCGTCACATAACGCCACCACCCCCGAAGCAATTGAGTGAGCATGACTACTCAAGCTTCCCTATCATTATTATAAGAAAGTTAAAAACTAAACAAAACAACAAAAAATTCTTATCAGAATTCATTAAATGTACGAGATGGTGTACAGTTTGTAACAATAAAATTAATTCCAGACTGTTTTATCATTAAGATAATCGTCAGTCGTGTAAAAGCCCTTTCTTAACAAGGTATTCTTTATTCGTTGTTTGAACTGCGCAAGGGGTAGATTTAAAATGTCTGCGGGAATTTTGTTATAGTATTGTACACTTTGCCCAATAAAGCAGCGTGACAATCTTTGCAGTCTAAATCGCGGTACTGCGATTTTGTTTCTGTTTCTTGTATTCTTATGATGAATTGCACATTTTTTAGTGAACAGATGAATGTTTTGATGTACGTATAGAATGCAGCTGTACACGTATTGTGAGGCAACTGTTAAAATTCCTATTTCCTTAAATAGATCCCTAAGAGAATCTCTAGCATTAAGATTGTATATAGATCTAATGGCTCGTTTCTGAAGAATAAAAATGGTTTGAATTTCAGCTGCCTTACCCCATAATAGAATACCATAAGACATAACACTATGAAAGTAACTAAAATAAACTAAACGAGCAGTTGAAATATCTGTAAACTGTCTGATTCTTTTTATGGCAAAAATAGCAGAACTGAGCTTCCCTGCTAGTGATGTTATCTGACTATTCCATTGAAGTTTTGAATCTAAGTGAATCCCCAGAAAAACAGTCGAGTCAGTGCTTGTATATGGTGTCCACTGTTAATTTTTCAATTCCTTGTCCACCTTGGGGGCTTAAAACCCTCATCTGGAGAAGAGCTTTTCAAAGATTCACTTAAATTACACTTGATTTTTTTCCTGCAACCAGCAGTTTAAGAAGAGACGGGGGATTAATGTTGAGCCAAATCTTACACAATCCAAGAATAACTTGGTATTTCGCCTTTTTTTCTGATATGCAGATTGTGGTTGGTGAGCACATTCAATGTAGGTACCTGTTCGTGGTGCGCGTCGAGGCCCGCTCGCTGCACGGCTTCCTGCGCCATGCTCTTGAGCGAGGCCGTGCCGCTGTGCGCGTGCGGCGCGTGCTGCGCGTGCGGCGCGTGCGGCGCGGCGGGTGCGCTGCTGCTCGACGTGTTGCTCGCGCCCGACGCGGGCGGCGCTTCGCTCACGCGACCACTGCAAGGTAAAACGAGCCGAGTTATATTTTATAACTACTTAAATCGCCATCAGGGATGGATTGTAAAAGGTTAAAAACCAACCGGTGAAGTTTTCAATCTCTTCAAAATTCTAATCTCGGTACGATATCTAAAGGAAGGCGGAGCTGCTCACTTGTTTAAGAGGTGATGTGGCTGATGGTGATGGAGGGGCTGCGTGGGCCCGTTGAGCGTGAGCGGCGAGGCGCGCGCCGACGACGCGGCGGCCACGCTCGCGGCCAGGCTCACGCCCGCCGCCAGGCCCGCCGACAGGCTGGCGCCCGCCGTGAGAGGCGTCGAACTGCTGCACAGTTCAAAGTCAATTACTTCATAAGACTATTATAAAGTAGGACGAGGTCTTGTTAGGAAGTAAGATTTGAGTTTAATTTCTATATTTTATAACCAGTAATTGGTGACAGATATGTTAATACCTCTCCGTTGCTAATCTTAGAGGGTTCTATAAATTATTTTAGGATAAGATCGGTTGCAAGAGGTGGGAAGGGATATAGAGTGAACCTATTTTATACAGAAGTCTAAATCGGCTCTGGTCGATTGACTCCAGTCAATTACACGAGTCATGTGAGCGGCCCTTACTTGTTGAGGAGACAACAAGTAATTCGACTAGCCGGGTCGACTTCACCAGTAACGCAATCGCGAGTATCGAGGGGGCAGCGGGCCAGGAGGGTCGGTGAAGTAGAAACAAACTTGTTAAGGAGGTGGTGCGGCTGGTGGTGATGCAGCGGCTGCGTGGGCCCGTTGAGCGCGAGCGGCGAGGCGCGCGCCGAGGCGGCGCCGGCGGCCGCCAGGCTGGCGCCGGCGCTGAGCGCGGCCGACAGGCTGGCGCCGGCCGTCAGCGCCGCGCCGCCCGCGCCCGCGCCCGCGCCGCCCGCGCCCGCCTCGCCCGCGCCCGCGCCCGCGCCCGCGCCCTGGCTCGCCGTCGCGTTCACTACTAACGGCACTGATGAGCTCTTTGACGCCTGCGAGAGTAAAACCAACTGTTAGTTACTTTAGCGAGACCGGTTGGAGCTTAAATTAAATACAGCGCGATAAAGTGCAGTATTCGCAGTCTTCACATTCGAGATCTCGAACTCCACACTCATCGTTTGAAAACCACCCCATAAATCTTATATCAATTTATAAAAACAAGCTTTTTAAATACTGAGGATGTGTAGCCTTGATTCATTTTGTTAATCGAGTTAGTTGATTGTAATGTAACAATACCCAAACAACAAAATAAATATTTTAGTTCCACAGTAGTAACCGACTTCCAGCCGATCACCTAAGGATGCGCATGTTATCCTCAATTTAAATAAATACGTGCATCCAAGTAGCCTAGGCTAGCTTATCTTAGGAACGGCCGATTAAAACAGATCAAATCCGCTCACCGGCGGCGGTTGCGCGACGGGCGGATGATGCGTCGCCGTGTGCGCGACCGCGCTCGACACTGGACCATTCTCCACTACTTCTGCAACAAACAAATGCACATTCCAATCCAATATTCTAATCAATAATTACTATTATATTTTGACTATTTTCTGTCTAATTTAATTCAGGATTGGCGACCCGATAGTACACGTATCCTTTAAGAGCACAAATCCTTTACAATCGACGACTCATACACATGCCATTAAAAAAATATATCATTAAATCGTGTCTAAAAAGCTTTCCTATACATAAATTATGTTGTATTATTATATAATATAATGTACAGAATGTATCCGATTGACGAAAAAAAAAAATTTTTACACTAAAATAAAATATAATATCCTCTTTTTTTCTTAGATTTATTATAAACAATTTCAACGTTCCCATTCAAAAAAAGGTTTTGTATCACTAATACTATACTACTTCATAGTTAAATCCAAGGTTGGCAATAAACGTAAGCCTTAAGTAAACAAGATCTATTTAGTGTTTCAGTGCCGGCACGTGCACTGAGTCACTACATTTGTAGGCGCGGGGGTCGTTGAACTCAACTGCTTCTAGGACGTGTCCTGGAGCGTCATAATCGGATAGGAAAAATAACAAACAAGTTTGTGCTAAATTAAGACATTTTCTATTAAATACCGGTTGTTAATATAAACATCAGACTACATCACATACGTTACGGATATCAGAATCAACAGTGGTATTACAAATATATACTTAGGTATTGGATATTTATATTTAACACCCAGACACGGAATAAACACAGTCAGTTCGATCCCCACCCAGAACAGTTTGTTCTGGGTGGGGATTGAAGCCACAACTCTTGGCGCATGGAGCAGGGTCACTACCGAATGCGCCATCGAGCCAGTCAATGATGGATTACAGAAGAATTTGCTTTTTGATTAACTGCTCAATAAAAAGACTTAACTTTGACTGTAAACAAACACTAAATTACAGCAGATGCTTATGTCTTAAATGTATGCAATAAATGCATCGATATTTAATTAGAAAAGTTAACAGCTAAATTGTTGGACTATACTTTCAATTAGGATTAAACCAAATACTAATTGAAAAGCCAGTTCTTTTCGAAAACTTATTGTTGATCAGGTAAAGTATACTTCAAACAAGGTTAAGATGTGGTTGTTGATTTTGTGTTATTAATTTTATTTTTAAAACAGACTAATACAAGCACTTCCCTTATTAAATTGGTTTATAAAAAAGAAAATGCAATGCAACGTTTTAAACATTATTCAAATTAAAGCCGTGTCTTTCAGGGAAACGAAATACATCTTAGCTCAGCAAGCGTCACAACAATAGCACTTTGTTAATAAATTAGTCTCCACATTAAATTCCCCAGGGAACGTGTCACAAAAACATAACAACGCCACACATCACGTGACCAGAGACAATGGACTCAATAGTGACCTTTATTGTACCACTCCCGCAAATATCACAACAAACAAACCACGGACTCGTCCTTCAAACGTTAATTACATAACCATCATTGAACTTCGGAAAACGCACAAAAACAAGGAACTACGCAACAGCACAACATACCGCATTGTACTCAACAAGTCCACGGAAAACTCCACAAAAACACATGCACACGCAACCGACATTTTCAATTTACCATCGTCCATATTTTATCCGGCATTCGCGCGGGAAAGCATTGTTGTGTATTTTTTTAATTTTTTTTTTCTCAAATAAATTTAGACGCAGGCCGCGATGCGTGCAGCCTGGCGACTGAGTGGAAGTCGCCATGTCATCGCGCTGGCTCGCCGCCAGTGCGAGCTTCGTACGAACTTTGGATTCGCGCCAATTTCTTCGGTTTTCGCAATTGGCCGGGTGACGTTCCATTCACTCGCGGCGATAACGTTTATTTGTAAACAACGCCACGTACGTTATCTTGTTTGGTTCGAATTTCGATACCAGTTTTCGCTAATTATATCTTACGTTGGTTTGTTTAGGTGATTAAGTTCTTAGAAATATCGGCGCGGGTGACTAAGCAATCGTTACCGCGTAGGTACATATCGTTGTTTTTAAACAAGCCGTTTGTTATGATGCGAATACTACCTCTCACTCATTAATTCCGTAGTATTATGGTAATTTATTCACGCGTATTTTTATCACATTGTCCTCAACATTATCAGTCACTTTACCTTCAGATAACTGTTGCCTTATAAACCGGTTCAGTTACTAGTTTTATGCAACACTGGTTACCCAATAAACAAAATTCCATACACTTTTTGTATTATGTAACATTTATTTTAACTAATTGTCAGTTCTTGTCCAAGATCCAAATAAATAATTGGCGACTCTTCCGCATTTGGAACAGAATTCTGTTGACGTGTTCGGACATGCATGACGTCAGAGTCTCTAGTTACAGCGAATCTTTCAAGATTTTAAATTCGATTTAAACTGAATTGAATATTTTTAATGAAAAGTTAGTGGACCAAAGAATGTAAGTGAAATATTTGAGACTTTGAAATGTATATTCGTCATTTCAATAATGTGTAATGCGTTTTATAGGACAAATTATATTACAAATGTAGCAAACATTGGCAAACGAATCCAATGAAATTATGAACATACATATAGTCCCTGAGAAAGCCCTATTTTGTCCTATAACCTGGAATATATTACTATTATGAATATCTTCTTTTACACAGTAATTAAGTAGATACAAAATGTGGTCATTATCACTTGTAAAATTTACTTGAAACATAATTCATTATGGATTCATACCATTGGTGCGTTCACAGCAAATTGTATACCTGGAACTCCTATAAAGTCTAAATATTGTTTAACACTTTGTATAACCACCTGAATACCAAATCAGCTGGTAAACGTCAATAAAATATAATATGTTCAGATACTAACCAGCCGCGGGCTGAGGACGCGCGAGAAGCACGTGCGGCGGCGCGTGGGGAGGATGCGGCGCGTGCGGCGTGTGCGGCGCGTGCGGCGCATGCGGCACGTGCGGCACGTGCGGCGCGTGCGGCGCGTGCGGCGCGTGCGGCGCGTGCGGCGCGTGCGGCGGGCTGGGCGGCGCCGGCTGCTTGCTGGGGTGCACGCGCCCGGCAGCCCCGTCGAGCTGATGCTGCAACACCGCGGCGGGGGGTTACTACACTGTTCGGCTTTTGCGATCACCTGCGCGCCCTATTGCAAGCCTGTTCGATCATCCCCTCCCGAGTTGATCGTGAAAGTTAATGCCAACGACTTTTGTATCAATTAATATTAGGCAAGCGCCCTCAATTGTTGAGTTGCTCGACATACAGAGTACAATAAGAACAATAGACGCGAGAATTCCTTTAGCATATACCGAGCTAATAATATGCTCAGAATATTATAATGAATATACTGCAAGATTCAACATATGCCCAATGCTGAAATAAATAATATTTTAATAATATAAACCTGTATTACCAGCTTGCAAGCACAATATCTGTAACGCAAGCCGCATAGAACACCACAAGATTCTATAAAACATTGGGCTTATTGATATAACTGTTACGAAAATATCTGTGCACACCGTCTTCTGCAGCATTAATATCAAACAGACTTACAATATTGTTGCAATAAGCAAATAAATTAAACTAAATGAAATGATGAGGTGCAACAACAAAAAATCACCTACTTAAATTTTTATCATGCGTTCGAAAGAAAATATTTTACATATGGATAAATGGTGAAATGAAAGGTTTCATGCGACAAGTAAAATGAGAATAAAATACAACACTGTATTTTAGCCTCATTTCAATGTGAATAATTTACAATTTGATAATTTTTTACATTGACAAGAACAGTTTACGAATTATAATAAGAGCAATTTAACCACTTTGAATTGATATAAAAATCTATATACACATTATTGGCAAATGGTATAAAAGATAAAACTCGGTTTTGCAAATATAACGGAAATACTACTAAAATATACATTATATTTCCCGCAGCAATCTTTTTAAATGAAATTGATCTCTCTTATTGACAGTTAGGTTTGTAATGAACAGTGTCAATCATTTCTAATGTTCTAAAATAGCGATATGATAAAGCAACTAAAGTAAAGCGTGCAGGAAATAGTAATAGTTCGCAATAAAGGAACATTTGACACGAAAAATGAATAAAAAAAATATGCAAATTGTTGATTGTAAAATGCCAGTTTCGGCCCGCAGAGCAATAGTAACAAAAAATGCGCTATAGAGAAGATGTAACTAAAAAAAACACGAAAAAAGAAAACAAGCACTCATTCTTACAAAAAAAAAATTGTCTTTGCTAGTGATGTGTATTTTTTTTATTAAATATATCAAAATTAGGGACACGTAAAAGCATACTGCATTTATTCAACATTCCTTCATATTCGCATAAGACAGATCTCAAAAACATCAACTGCAACCAAAATGTAGCAAATTTCACATTGCATTATATTTGATACATTTTAGGGGCTACTTCTAACAATTTAAGGCCAAGAGGGCCCAGCTTAAAAGTGAACTAAGGATACATACTAATACCTATTTATTCTACTACGTTCGTCCTTCAAAACCCAGTTTCTTCCCATCTTAACAAAACTAAAAGGGGTCGAACATACCTGAGCGATCATAGGAAACTGTAAAGTACGCAACGTCACAGACCCAACCGACCCCAGTGAACTTCTCAAACATGTTCTAGATAGTGGCGTAATGTGGAATTGAGCGGGTCTAGGGAGACGGTTATATGTTTTCCAATTCAAGAACTGCATCTTCACCTTTTTAGCTTATGTCCCATTCCTAGTTGGGGTCCGCTTGTACTATGACTGATTATACCATTGTAGAGGCTAATTGAACTTTGTAAACCTCTCAAAAAATCAAGGGAGCCAAACAAATTGTAATCGCATTTAATAACTCATTGAACATGACATTAAAGAATTCATAGCTTTTGCATCCCTTCACTATATCACAGAGACCAATGACAACAAATCCACATTTATCTATGACACAATGTGACGAGTCCACCTCTGAGGAACTCAAAGTTGGGCACATGGTCCACCTTTGTGCATGCATGCATGTGATATAGTTACGCAACTGCAAGTTACGCATTATACACGATCGCTCAGTTACGTCCGACCCCAAAAACTGTTCTCATCAAAGTGCGTGCACATAAACCTTTACAAAATACATGTGTCAGTGGACTGACCTATTGGTGGATGCTGCGGAGTTATTGAGCAAGGAACTAACGTTAGGCGAGCTATTACCGACGATACTGGCGGTCGCCGCCCGCAGCGGCATCGGTTTGACCGGCTGCAAACACACACATCATTTACTCGTACCATTGCGATTAGTTGAGGGTTCGTTTTGGCTGTCAACATCCATCTTTTAGATACAACAAACGATACTCGGAAATAAACCCCAAATATTTGTCATTAGTCAAAAAGTTTGTTAGTACAAATGAAATAACGATAGCACCCAGTTCGCGATAGTATTACATTCATTCATCATTTCCGTCAGTTACACCACTCTTAGAAACTGAACGGACTGAAAATGAGCCGCGTCTTCAATGACACCTGGCGTCTGACGTCTTTGGATTTACTCTCCGCTCCCATTGAAGACGTAGCTTTATTATCAAGACGATCAACACTATAGCGTTTAGAACCTTTTAGCATTAGATCTGTAGGTATGCCAATGTGATAAATACCATAACTAACCATATGATTTCTGCTCATGGGTGAACAATAATTCGAAAATGAATATAAGAACAATATACAACATGACATACAATTTCCATCTCAATTAATAATAGAAGGATGTTACATTTTAAACATTTAAAGTCTTTAAGAGGGATTAACGCGTTCTGGTATATTGAAAAACAGTCTAAAGCACTTGAATTAACGAGTTCAAATAACTCACTGAATTAGTTTTAAACAATACTACAAGCCATAAACGAACCCAAAAGTAATCAGTCAAGGAAAAATACAAAATTTTGAAAAGTATCCACATCAACACTCCACATGACTACAGTCGACATTAGATCGAGTTATTGATGATGCGAGGTGATGGCATGACGGGTGGTAAACATGGATACTCACTTTCGCGATAACCTCCTCTTTCTTTTTCTTTTCAACGTCTATGGAGTCTGTCGAATGGTTGTGCACCTCTAACGCTGGTGACGTCACAGGGCTTGATGTGCCTGGAAAAAGAGAAACCGCATGTTAGGACTCACATCTAGATTCATAGAACAGACTACAAGTATATAATATAAGGGATATAAAACAAAGCAGGTGATATGGCTATCATAATAAAAGATAATATGCAGCAGTTCCTAGCATTATATCCATGTTTATTTAGGGTCCGCTTAGACTGCGATCCAGGATTTGGCATGATTCGTTATTACATTGCAGTGACTGCTTTCTAGTCTTTGTAACCCTTATATTCGGAAACCAGGCAATTCGGATCATGGTTATAAATGTGTTTGTTTGAATATGCGGGTTACCTCACGCTGCTCTTTACTATCTAGAGCAGGAATGGCGAACCATTGGCACGCGTGAAGATGTCACGTAATTCAAAATGCTGCGCACGCATTAGTCTAGTACAGGGGTGGCGAAAGTTTTAAAAAACATGCCAAAGTTTCTTAAATGTCAATATAATTGGTTCTTTAAGCGCCCAGGGAGCGATTGACGTAGATGTTATCAATCAATGTTCGTGCATTTGTAATCTCAAAGAAAATGCGCGCCTACTATTTTGTATAACGTGGCTCCTATGGCACGCGTGCCAATGGTTCCCCATCCCTGGCCGAGATGTGGCCCTCGTCCAGAGCGGACGTGCCGGTGTACCTGAGGGTATGCTGGCGGGCGAGCCGGGCGAGTCGTTGCTGTTGTTGCTGTCGGTGGTGGCGGACGAGGGCAGCCCCACGCCGCTGAGCTCGATCTCGTCCAGCCCGCGGATGTCGTCGTATATGTACTCGTTCTCCTCAAAGCCCGGCTCCAAGGACGAGTCTATGTAATACTCCACATCGTCTTTTATCCTTTTTATCTGGAATAATAATAACATGATCGTTAACCACTACTACACATCCTGTATCTAATAGCAGAAATCAAACCTTTTGACAACAATATAATCAGTAAAACTTACATGTTTACAAACCCATAATCACAAAATTTCATAAACACACGCTCCTATCGCTTTGCACAGTTTTACAAAGACATATCTCCTTTCATTAACGTCTAGACTGTCACACCAAGACATTTAAAGATGCAGAAGTAGTGTATATCCAACATACCATCATCATCCTCTTGCCCTTCTCAGCGCAGCATGTCTTCCTCTTTCATACGTCCAGGTCAGCAAGCTATGCACTCCCATTTCACTAATATCATCTTTCACACAATCCATCCATCTCTTATTCTCATATATCCAATATATATAGAATACGAATGCACAATGGCCAACGCAAAATGTGGTAGACCCCCGCTCAACTAACTAATTATTATACGAAACACTCTACTATGTTCTAACCAAACACATCACGGTTCATTTAAGAACCATCAAACGATTAATAATCTACTCCTTATTACTATTACACCATTACATCAGTTAATATTAATGTTTATTGGGTAAAAGCCTCCGCCATCTTTTTCCATCTGGATTTATCTGTGGCAATATAGATCCAATTTCTTCTACCTAATTCTTGTCTATCTCTACTCAAGACAACTATTATACCCAACACACAGTTCGAATCTCACCTGTTCAACTTCAACAGACATGTTGTCCAGCATCCGCAGCAGGGTCTCGAGCTTCTTTATGTGGAACCTGTGCTTCTCCAGCTTTAGCTTGAGCTCCTCCATGCGGTCCTGCTTCTCTTTGTCCAGTCGTTTTTTCTTACCAACTAACAGTGACTCTATTTCAGACTCAAATTGATCAACCTGAAATGTAAATACACATTTATTAGTATAGAAAATAGAAGGCAAGTTAGATAGGATTTAATTTACCTACTGCTTGAATCTCTATGCTCTAGTTTGGGAAAGCCATCGTTGGACATCACTCAACAAGTATTTGATATACAATACATACACACAGTGGCGTAGCTAGGTGACAAAGGGCCCAGGGGCAAAAAGGAAACTAGGGCCCATGGGCGTATGCAGCTTTGGGTCCCTAAAAATGTTAGTGCCCCCCCTACTGGAGGGAGGGCACTAACATTTTTCTTCCTATGTTAGACAGAGTCAAATCCAACTCAAATGAAGAGGTGTGCTTATCAGGTTTTAGGGCCCCAGGGCACTGCCCTGCCTTGCCCCCGGGTAGCTACGCCACTGCATACACATAAATATAAGGCACAAAGAACTATTGCTAAAAAAAATACTTTTAGGATGGAACCTGTAATAAATAGGTGTGGAATAGAAATTGTAATTTCTATGACAATATTAAAACTCCTTGGATTTTTAGCCTCTTGGCAACCTTGGATTTAGGGTTGCATATTAATAATAAGTAGCAAGAAAAAAGGAAAGTTGTCATGACCAGTTATGAATTATCTTGTCCTGGATAATTAGTGTATGATGTCCATAGAATGAGCTAATAAATATATCATTCAACAATGTTAAGTCACTAATTATTACTGCCCTGAAACCATGCCAACAGTCGCAAAACAGGCTAATGTGTTATTTATAATTTACCACAGTCCTTCTCGTCCAACTGATAACGTAATCAGTTCAAGAAAAAACAACAACTTGTGCTTTTTGGTTAATAATGAACAATGTCCATAACAGTTAAATATGATGTGGTAAATAAACCAGAGATTTGTATGCCATAAATATAAAATTTTTAAATCAAATTTTTTTTATTTGTTCATATGAATATACATTTAGGAAAACTGGAAAATCTTGGGAGTTAATTAATAGAGTAAAGAAGGTTCCTAAACTACTTAGATACAGATTGACAATAAAACATCAAATTCATTCAAAGGATAAGAAATAATACAAAAGGTAAATTAACTCCACTTTGTTAATAGAAACACTAAAATCAAAAAGGTGTGATTTTAAAAAATAAATAATATTTATTAGAATATAGAAGGGACAAACTTGAATGTTTCAGATTACTAACATTACGAAGGCGAATTAATGTTTTTACATTTGATTTTCAATTAAACTGAACAGTTAAATAATATTATCCAAGTTTTGGCACACTTATAGATCTGGACCATCAAAAATTTATCTGGCTTGTGTGTAAGTATAACTTTTAAGCAATTTAGTATTCCAATTGGATTATATTTCTCTATGGTTTATTTTTGAAGTCTAGACATATGATATTATAGATTGAAGTTGGTGAATTTATAGGAAAAATTGTGATTTAAGAAAAAAACATATCATCCTAATGTTTGTTTATATCTGAGCTTGAATTAATTAGTATACTATTACTTATTAGTGTTTAAATAACATTTAGAACCCTTACCTGTAAATTAAGTGCATCGATAGACGAGACAAGCCACGCAGACATTTCCTCTCTCTCCTTCTGTGCAGGGTCGAGCTTCTGCGCGGCCCCGAGCCCTTCTTTAGAGTATGCCTTCGTCTTCGTCTCGCGTTCCACTACTTTAAACCTCTCCATTTGCTGAAAAATAATAGCAATTTTATATTAAAATGGAAAAGGTAAATTTGTATTTGACTTTGAAGACAAGTTCATCAGGGCTCTTTATAATCAAGTCCTATTAAGAAGAAAATATCACTAATAAAAAATTGAAGGCCTTTATCATATTACTCTTAAGTTATATGTGTCTGGGGCACCTTTTTATTTATGTGTAATTGCATGGACTACTGTTATTATAACTATAATTTACAGATTGAAGCATTAACCTTGATTAAATATCATCATTAATTGGTTAGATTCTAGAAAATAGCCTAATATTAACATTTATCATAATAAATCAGTAGAAAGAATGAAGCCATTTATTATTACCAATGCAATACCAAAAATATTATTCCCCACTCAAATAAGAATTATATATGTCTATGCTAGGTTAGGTTATAAGAATTTTGAAGGTAGATTCTTATAATAAAATAATCTCTTTAAAAAATAATCACATAAGAAATGAATATTTTAATCTATAAATTGCAATATTATTACAAAACTGGAATTGGGAAGTAAACATGGATGCATCACTGTATTAAATATATATTTTAGCAAAAACCTATTAAATTATATTGGTTATTAAAAAAACTAAATATTTTGCCAGGGTTGTAGCAGCACACAATTATTAGAACTCCCATATGAATCTTTTACATCACATAGGGGTAAAGAAACTTTATTAAAATTTGAATCTTATAGGAAAATAAATATTATTATTAGCACACAATAGATAACAAACATCATATAATAATTTGTTCATAGATTAATTTTATTCAATGAGAGAATGCTACACCTTATTACTACAATGACAAGAGATAAGAAGTTATATTTATAGATACTCATAACATTGGTTGTTATTTAGAGTTGTAATTTAACAAGACTTCAATTAAAATCTTAGTTATTATAGTTTCGTAATTGTTAAAACAATCACTATAAACATTTACTACAATCCACTGCTAACACAGTAGTTGATTAAAAGAGCAAAAGGTGTTTAACAAACATTGAACAAAGAAAATGTGATAAAGTGAAAGTTTTGCAAAACCAATGTACATAAAATTAGGAGGCTTGCACCCATACTCAAGATGTATAATTCAATAGCCTATGGCAGATTCACTCTCAATATTACGATACCAATTTATTCATAGTCTAATGAATTGTAATGAAATATACTCCTCAAAATATATATTAAGAATCTGTCATAAATTAAATAGCGAGTTACATTAGGATTTGTCAAGATTAATAATTGCTAAAGGGGGTGAATATTGAATCAGATCAAACACTTACCGTTTCTATTAGTTTCCTATATTCTAAAAGTGTACTCTTATCCTTAATCTCCCCGGAGGCGATCCACGATTTGATCTGATCCCGTAGCCTCTGAAGCTTCTTAATCTCCTTCTTGAGATCCGCCTCATACTTCTCCTTCTGATTGCTATTCGTCGCATTATGTACTTTCTGCCAGATGTCTTCAAACGTCTCCACCCCTTCAGTTACTTTTTTTAAACACCTGTCTATTTCACCTGCAGGCAACACAATTGCATTAATGATCATGTTAAACCAGTTCTTATTGTGACAACAACACGCTTAATTAGTACTGAGCGTCGAAAAGATAACAATATCGATGCACTACTACTATGTTTCGAAACAGCCCCTCCGTATTGACGAAGAAAATAGTGTGAAAGCACGTATGAACGCGCAATCATACAATATTCATAACAACATAATCCTAACAAGATTTAGTGGGAACATCGTTAACCGTCGGGAATTGGCGCCAGCCTGCTCCTCATCAGTGCCACCAGCGCGGTGGAAGACTCGTCAATCTGACAATAATGCTCTAGAACACGTACCTACATCGGTTGGGGTCAATCAATCTATAACCTGATAACATGAAAAGTTACCTTGTAATTTCCTTGTCGCTGCCATAGCTATTTACACATATGGACGAACGTTCCGTACATATCCTAAACATACAAACTATTTACAATAAAATGCACAAAAATTATTGATAAACAGACAAACTACACATCTGAAGCTTTGTTCGATTCCAAGATGGCTACCGTACACCGCTCGTACTGAATAATAGTGACTGAACGCATCCAGGGCGACTGCCACCGAATTATCCAGCCTCACGCCTGGAATGGCAATTAGCACGGAGCTTTCATAAATAATTATAAATTATAGGTTGTCACTAATAACAACAAACTTCAAATTTTCCACAAAATGATTTTATGTATGTCGCGTAGACCATCAAGTGCGCAGGCGCAAAAAAATAATAGACCAAGGCATAGACAAAACTTGCGAGATAATTAGAAAATTAATCGAAGGTATTTTTAAATTATTAATTTCAAACCCACATTAGTCACTGATGAGTATAAATAAGATAAATTACGCTAATAAAAATATTTCGATGATAAATTCCATAGTGACATGTATGAAAATAAACTTATATGAATGTTATTAGCATCTTATCGATTTGATTGAATCGATTCTAATGTCAGTGCTTATAAGAATTATTATCGAATCAAGATAATAAAAAAGTTATAATTGTCTATGAAATAACCTCACTTTCTTACGTACAACTTTAATAGCAAGTAGTTTCGACTATATCTATTAGATGGCGTTATAATCGGTTTACAGACCATTCATCTTTTTTTTATCTATACAAAGAGATAAAAAGGAAAGATTTGATTGTTTGTTTGTATTGAATAGGCTCCGAAAACTACTGGACCGATTTGAATAATTCTATCACATTATATCAGCGAGTAACGTCTATAGGCTATATTTTAACCACATATTCCTACGTGATCTCTGCCTACCCCCATGGGATAACGGCGTGACATTATGTATGTATGTATGTATGTATTCCTACGGGTACGGGAACTACGCGGGTGAAACCTCTAGGCGCTAATTGTTTATAATAAGAAAAAATATATACTGTGAGTAACAATCTAAAAAATATCTTATTAATAGACATGTTTTAGTTACCACTTCAGTCTAGCAATTGTAAAATATATAAAATTGGTCTAAGTACATAGATAAGTAAGTTAGTTAGTTGAGCTTTTATAGTTGCCTTGCCATGCTACTAATTGCTTTGTTAGCTTCGCTCTTTCTTCAAAAGTTTATATGAGGGTAAGTCACGCAATAGGAACTGTGACTAGGAAAAAAGTTTGTCTAGTCCACGGTAAGTCACGGACTAGTAAAAAAAGAAGGACTCCACGCTACCATACTATAGCGTGAAGCTACGTTTATGCATGTGTGAGTGAGATACTTATGGATACCAGATATCGGATATCTGTTATGTGGACTTTGTCAATGTGTCAATTGGAGCACCTGAGGAGCTTCAATGTCTAGTTAGTGGCGCGGAGTCCTTCTTTTTTACTAGTCCGTGCGGTAAGTGTATGTTTTACTGAATTCGTAACTTATTAAGTACAGGTAAATGTAGGTATTTAATTATGTACATACTTTCAATGTTGATTTCCAAAGTTCTATGAGATTTTTTACGCATTTCCGCTTCAAATGTTAACACTAGGGTCTCGTTTTGGTAATGGCGCCATTAGTATAGAATACTACCGCTTTATTGCCGTTTTAACGACGCAGCCGTAAAGTCAAGAGTGGATTTATCGTTCATTTTGTTCACGGCGACCGAGTTCAAAGACTTAGTTGACAGTCAAGTATCTGTTCTATTGATAGTTTGCATTGTAAGAACATTGTAGAAATTTTATAGGATTGGACCAGATCAAACCACCTAATGTGAATTTATGGGTCGTCTTTTTAATGCGTTTGTGTACCTATGTATAGTGTACTTGTTTGTACATAAGTCCCTGTCTATCTACCTACTACCATTAGGCATGCATTAAATGATTGTTCCCAAAGCTAGGTTTAAGATCTTTATTTTCATAAGTGTACATAACTTTTCAATGAGATGTTTATCTCATAATAAATAACGTTACATTGACGACACGAGATGCTGCGTAGTACATTATTAAGAAGTAACTACTGATATATATAAAAACATTAAAAAAGTATTTAGGTACATAGTTGAAAACACACAGGTAAAAGTAAACATGATTTTAAAGTTTGTGTCTAAGTATTTCGACCAACAGGTATTGCAGTAGCCGTCGTCTGCCCTTACGACGAATACTATTTAATAATAAAAAATGTTCTGTGCATCTGCCTGTCTCTATATAAAAATATCTTTTTGTACACTTACTTAGCGTATCCTCTGGATTTTACGAGTCACTCGGTCTAAATATCGCAGAATTTAGGTACACCAGTGACCACTAAAATGTCGCTGGGGTGGTGGCGCTATGTGGCGGGTCGTTACATTCCCTAAAATATGGTTGAGTGAAGCGATGGCTGACACATACGTCATGCTTAGGAACAGGTGCCGCCCTTGCCACTGGTCTACTCTGGTCGGGTCAAGTTTTTGGTTTGTCATTTATATATTTTTATTTTGATACTTTACAACAGGCCCACACTAAAACGTGATTGAAAGTTAATTTTGATTCATACACCTTGTATAAATTGTATTGAAAAGAGTAACTACCGAGTTTCTTGCCGGATTCTTCTCGGTAGATACAACATTCCGAACCGGTGGTAGAATCATATAGCTGTGGCTTTGCCTGTATTTGACGTTATATGTACATATAAGTGTTTACTTGAAACCTATATAAATGAAGAATATTTTGCCTTTTTTTTTAAACAGGTAGATACTAATTAGTCCTAACCTAACCAAGATAAAAAAATAAATAAAAAGGATTCCACTTAATGTGGTCTAATCTATAACTATAACTACATATACATAGCTTTATAAACTTGTTCGAACGTAACATTTTATAGATTATAAATATTTGTAGCCCCTCTATTAGACGTTTGGGACACCCTCAAACTTCTAATTACCCAATAAGTATCTAGTACACAGGTACTACATTTGGTTAGAGACGTAGGTACATACCTACGTCTCTAATCAAGTAGTTGGTGAATGCCTATTTAGAAAATTAATTTACTTACACTTAAAACATTCATCTTGTTACAAAAGCTAACGAAGGTCAGCCTAGATTATTATTACACTTTTATGTAAGTAGCTATAGTCACGCAATGCATGTTGTGTAAAAAATACTTAATGATAAGCACGGACTAGTAAAGGTATTTTTTTTATTTGGTTGCAGCCATCTCGTGCTTAGCAAATTATTCGTCAAATAAAAGGTGTGAAAAAAATTGCATTTTAAGTGTTTTTGTATAAATTAATAGTATATTATTATTTTATCTAGATATTCATGAAAAATATATTTATTTATCGTCTATAATCCGTCGAGGTACAACTTCAAACCGCTATAAGAAGAAATAAAACCGTTATAAAGTTATTTTCTAATATTTATTCAATTGTATTGTACCTGTGCATAATAATTAAACTTGTTTTGCTTGCCGTGGTCTATTTGGACTCGCAACAATAGTGGGGTCACGCAACACACGCCACCCCATCATGCTCACAATGGATCCCCCTGAGCTCCGTAATGAGGGTGACCACACTATAAGCAGGTGCTATGCTATGAACAGTTGATATATTGTACCTATTTACTGCCAGGTTGGTTTATTGGTAGCAAGCGCCGCAAGAAGACTAAAAGTTTTTGGGTCCCATTGAAATGACTCAGTAGGTACTAGCCCTAAGTCTGGAAATTGGCGGTTTTTTTCTCCCGTAGGTACCACGGAAAGCACGTTGTTCCCCACTTTTTACGGTATAGATTACAAAATCTACGGTCATCAGATTGCCGTCTTATCGGACTAACAAAGAGACTCCCCTAGATAGTTAACTAGAGATTAGCCGGCGCACAGGTCCTTTTCCACTGGGCACTCTAGACGCGTTCCCAGGGCCCCGCGATCGAGAGGGCCCTCTAATGTAAAGTTGCACCTGGACACATTAGAAAATTAATTGTTCTATTTACCAATAGAACTATTAATTTCCTAATGTGGGCCTCTAATAGGTTAAAGACAGCCCTGCCGGCGCGTGCCCTAAGACGGTTAGGAGAACATTATTACTATTATTGTACGTTATTTCGAGTAACCGACCTAGCAATCCGATGAAAAGCCGATGCTGTGTGTGATTGAAGTTAATCGAAGTTTACAAGTTAGTTCAAACAACGTCGTTAACACTTCGCCAGCCGTGACTGTTATTTTTGACGCCTTGCACAGGGCTAATTCACGACCTTAACAGAAAGAAGCGGTTTTAAAAACCTTCATAAATAAAATAGTACAAATTTTATTCCATGGTTAGTACAATAACTCTAATTTTAAAGTTGCATAAGCTCCCTTTAAAAATGGTTCTATCGAGTTGAGAGCATCTTAAATACTTAGATCTTCGTCTGCGAAGGACCTTATTATAAAAAAACTTGTTAGTTTATTTAGCTTAATCCTAGTCTAAAGGAAACAAATGAATGACTGAACGAATAAATTCAAATAATGGGTAATAATTGTAGGGCGAATCCGCTTTCGGTTCATTGGGGTCAATACAAACCCTCTTCCTTTTCCTGGCGTAGTTCTAGGCCACTTACTATTTTTTTCCTTTTGATTTGTTATATTATTATTGTCATCGTATTACACCCTGACCTAGATTTGACAGCTAAATCCCTTAGATGGTTGTATAGATACAATTTAAAAACATTGGTTCCTATTAGGACTAGGGTTAATTAGGAGTATACATTTCCTACTTGAATCACCTCTGAGCCAATTTCCATATATTATTAAATAAACATTTTGAATGGTTTCTATTTCCAAATCTCATCAATGATATTGTCCAATATTAACTCGTTTTCTTTTTCAGTTTAGTAGAGTTAATCAAGATAAAATGGACTGAAGTTGTATGAAAATTGTATGAAAAACGTTTAATATATTTTTAAAGGCGCGTATGAGAATACTACGTATGTTACTCCCTGTGACCCTGTCCTGAACAATCTGCTCACAAGCGGGCGCTCTTGCTAAGCAAACCTCGAGCACTCAATCTAATGAGATGCTGGCTGACAGCGGCGTGTGTAGGTACCCTCACTAGTGCGGCGTGACGTCACGCTCATTAATCCACGTCGCCGTCTGCCATTGATTCTCGATTACCACTGTTTGACAAACAACGTGTACATTACACAATGTGCCGGGGAATTATGATTTTTAACAATATCAAAGCAAAGTTCCCCGTGGCGCTGGAATCTACCATAGCTAAGTGCTTTAAATACGAGTACAGGTACTAAAAGTAACTGCGCCTCGTTGGTCTAGTGGTGGCATGCGCCACCTAATCTGCTGTTTGAACCGGTTTATATTTATATTTATTTTGTTCTGACGATTTATAAGTGCTTTTTGTAAGCCTATAAGTATAAATAAAGATCATTTCATTCCCTTTCATTTCATTTCATTAAGGAACAAGAAGTCCTAGGTTCAAATCCCGGGTTGGACCAAAAATTTGTGGCTGGTTATTTCAATATTCAAATGACTTAGTAACAGTCCGGAGTCAGGAAGTTGGCGGTATAATCACCCCCGCGCCTCGGAAAGAACTATAAGCCGTTGGTCCCGTGCCTTATCTCTCTCCGGTCATGTCAGGTTGGCGTCTCACCGGATGCAAGTGAAGGAATAGAGAGTGCACCTGTGTTTGCGCACACACTTGTGCACTATAATGTCTCTTGCGCAGATGGCTAATCCTCGTTTTTATTGGCCGCCGCGGCCGATATCGGTTAGGAGGACATTATTATTACTAAAAGTAAACCTGTTAGGGCCTACCTGATGGAAGACATCTAAAGAAACTTACACAGTTAACTTAACTTACAGACACATACCATGTACAGCCGCAGAATATATTTTATGTACCGCGGGGTAGTATCCAGGACAATGTTCCATTGGCGGATGAAGCCGCGGGCTGAGGCTAGTACATACATACATAACTCCACGCCCGTCATCCCCGAAGGGGTAAGCAAAGTCCGTAATTAAAACATTGTTTACATTCTCGTTAATGCTGTGATAACGGATAAACTTCATCTTCCTAGCGTTATGGCCCGTGCTTAGATGGAGTCCGCTTAGACTATGATCCAGGATTTAGCGAGTCTGGTAATTAATTGAAGCGA
Source organism: Glyphodes perspectalis (assembly GCA_951394215.1). Taxonomy (NCBI): domain Eukaryota; kingdom Metazoa; phylum Arthropoda; class Insecta; order Lepidoptera; family Crambidae; genus Glyphodes; species Glyphodes perspectalis. The sequence continues at coordinate 1,926,968 of OX596209.1, read as the reverse complement.
CTGCCGATCTGACCTTCGTAACCCTAAGATAGGGGAACCAAACAATTTTTGGATCATGGTTACAAATCCAAAGTTGTTTGAATTTGCATGTTTCATCACGATGTTTTCCCTCACCGTTGAGCTAGTGGTATGAATACGTACATAGATTTGAAAAATTCAGAGGCACGTGCCCGGGTTTGAACCGGCACTCCTCGGTTAAGAGGCGCGTGTCCTTACCACGCTTACGCTGTGATAACGGATAAACATATGTAGATATTTAAATACATAGTTCTGAAGTGTACTTGTATCGATCTAGTGCCCTTTCGGATTGCCTGTTTGTCTAGGGAGCTTAGCCTATCAACGATAGCATTTATCAGTGCTTGTAAACCGGATATGGCAGTCCTTCTTTGCAGCGTCGGATGCTAGACAAAATGTAGGCACCGGTGGCTTCGCGAAGCCTCTTCCATTTACACTGATAAAGAGAATCATCATCACCTTCCTAGCGTTATGTCCCGTACTTAGACTGGGTCCGGTTCGACCATGATGCTGGATTCTGGTATTTACATTAAAGGTCAAATATCTTCGTAACCCTATGATAGAGAATCCAGACAATTTTGGATCATGGTTACACATCCATATGATACCTAGTTGTTTGAATGTGCAGGTTTCATCGCTTTGTTTTTCCCCACCACCAAACCATTTAAATAAATTAAAGCTCTTAGGGATAAAATCCGCATAGGGCAAATAACAAAAATAACATAAAAATTGTTTAAGTGAGGTTATCAATTCACAAGTACATATGGTAGGTACATTTTTTAGGTGGAAAATATTATCATCGTATAATTATTCTAGTTTGCCAGCATTATTTGCTGGAGAGCTAATCGTAACTCTCTACACCAGTGGTTTCCAAAGTTGTCTGGGCTACGACCCATGTAATACAAGTTTACAAACTCGGGACCCACCTATCGTCATCAGTATGAGTAAAGGATGGAAAGTTGGCCGGTCGGTGCGTCGTTCTACAGGTAGGGCCCATTCAGTACTCGCTCGCGACCACCAGTGGGACGCGACCCATAGTTTGGGAAACACAATAAAGAAAACGAAGAACAAAGATTAATATAATATTGTCGGCCCGATTTATTAAACACTTTTATGATTATATACCTTCTTATTAAGTAGATAAAATTTTTGGTGGAATCTTTCGGTCAGCTATATTGAATTGGACGGAGTTTATGTACATCTATCTGATTTAAAAAATACTTGAAAATGCAATTCTAAAAACGACTAACTTAAGTACATAGTTAGGTAACTTATAACCTTCCAGTATTATCTAACGACTTTATTCCATTTAATTATTTAATTGCGCCTTTTAAATTTCTAAATGCAAATCCAATTAATACTTATAAAATAATAAACCACCTTGTATACACTTACTGGTAATAAAACATTTGAATTTAATTGATTAATGAAATCATATAAAATTTTAATTATTATAATTGGGATGTTGACACCATTTATATTTAATTTTGAAATATCAATTCTGAAAAAGAAAGTATTGTAGTATGCTGTTAAGCCTTCTTGATTTTCAATAATATTAAGTCTAAGATTTTTAATTTTACAAAAACTGCTAAATATTAAGTCAGTTGACTATACAAACTAGTGACGTCACACGTTGATAAGCCCATACAAAATCTATGAAGTGATTTCGTTTTGACAGCTCTTAAAAAGTATCTCAATTGACTAGCCAGTCAACATCCCTATTCCTATATTGGATCATTTTCACTCGTTAATACTACGTCGTCAAAACTGTTGACGACTGGGGAATAAAAAGTTTCGTTTGTTCACGAAAGTCAGTTAGTCTGCAACACAGACCACAGAAATACTCCGTGGTCTGCAACTATAAGTAGGTATACCTATTCAATCACGTACCTATTCAATCTTAATCAACATTAAACTTTGTATTAAGTTTTATTTTCTCAGTAGTGTACATAAAACTATGAGTAGATCCTGTAGGGATTTCTAGCGAGCATATTGATTGATTTTTTTATTACCCAATATTATTTATCTACATAATAAACCTAAAAATAACTCGATAAGTCATGTAATTTAGCAATAAAGTGAGTCAGGACTTTTTAATACGTGTAGATATTGATTCATGATCAAAGTGTGCCTAAGTAAAGAATAACAAAATGACACGCTAGAACGGCATGTAGCTCAATCCTTTTTAAATATTGGTGCAATAAATTTTTTACATTCGTAGATAATTGTAATCTGAGCAAAATGTATATAGAGTAAATTGGTGCAATAAAGTCATTGACCCGTGACTTTGAGGCGGTAATTTTCCATTACTGATCTAAATATATTTTTAATGCTAACGTTTCTTTGTATATAAAATTTGCACTATGCACAACACAAAACTCAGTGAAAGAAATATTACATACAATAATATCTCTATTTGACTACAAACACACACATCATTACAAGTGGTTACTAATTCACTAAACTTCAAACCACTTCTCTAGCGGGGTAGGCAGACGAAACCGGATAATATTAGCCAAATAATTAAACTATTTTTTTTTACAATGGTGACAAATGGCTTGCTCGTCGCCTACACAACGAGAAACTCAATATCCTTAGGCGCCTTTTACGACATGCAAGGCGAGGTACACATTTGTATGGTATATTATTTTTGAGTCCCAGACCAACATGGGATACATAGTAAGAGTTGTGAAAAATTGTGAGTTGTATGTAAATTAAACCTCACCAATTTCAGTTAATTTCTAAATAACGATTATTTTGCAAGCTTGTGCTCTAAATTTTATTTGTAGTTAAAAGCAGACGGTAGCCTCTGCTGCTTTGTATGATTTTGGAGTGTGATGTGTTTTATTGGAGCGTCCGTTGATCCCAGGATGCTTTCTCATTTTACAAATAAATAATAAATAAATAAATAAATTCTCCAGACTGACACACCAATTCCCTAGTCCCAAACTAAGCTTATGCTTGTGCTATGGATACTAGGTGAACGGGTAGACATACTTAAATACGTTTATAAACATCCATGACTCGAGTACAACAAATGTCCATGTTCATCACACGAAACATTTGCCCCTAGCGGGATTCGAACCCGTGACCCTTGGTTTCGTGGCCAGGGTCTCTGACCACTCGACCAACGGGCCAGTCAAAACAACCTACTTGTCTTCAGATGGGATTACTGACGTACGGACGGGGCATGACGCCAGTTACAGATGTGGCCCTTTCAAAAGTCAAAAATTGTTTATTTAAGTTTGAAAAAGTTTAATATGTTCGTTCTGACTCAAGTATCGTGTCAGTGACTTTGTGAGGCATGAGAGGACAGTTTTGTTTGTAAGTACTCTCACGCTTCCTTAAGTTCCGCACACCTTGTCACTTACATTAACTTCATACTTTCATGGCGATAATCCTTACACTTGATATTATAAATGTGAATTTTAACTGTGTGATAAAATTTTGTACGTAAAATGTTTGAACCGTGAGGAAAATCATAGGATACTTTTCCATTCATCCAATATCCCATTAATAGTATTATCGGACGCATAAAAACGTCAATGTAATAAAATTTTACGCGGGCGGATAAGTGGACCAATAATGCTTGATAAAGTAAGTTTCCACAATATATGTTAATTTTTAATTTGTCCTTCCCGCTGTTTATTTGAAACACATTTAAGAACAAAGCCACTCAACAACACCGTCACTTCAAAATACACTCGCATGGCGCTCCCGTTACTCACACTGTTTATGAAAAACCTTTCGCGCTATTTGTCACGGCTTCCTACGGCCCACCAAGTGTCAGAGGATGACCAGTAGATTCTCCGTGTAAACAATTATTTTATCTTACATACATACATATCATAACATCACGCCAATAATCCCCCAAGGGGTAGGCAGAGTCAAAGGGGCAGCATGCCCCTTCAACCACATTCAGCCAAAAATAAAGCTGGGCTGGGTTAGATAGAAAATTGTGAAAAATCAGTGACAAGCGGCTAACCTGTCGCCTACACAAAAACACACCCAAAACCCGATACACCATTAGTCGCCTTTTACGACATGCTAGGCAAGAACCACAGTTGGCACATTCTTTTTTTTTGTCTTAGATCAACATAGGCCAAGTCCCAGACCAACATAGGTTATTTTATCTTACCTGGCATTTTCGGCTTCCTCGCCCACGTCTGCTCAGAATTCAGAATCGGAGGATGTGGTGAAAAAGTCTACTTCAAGCCTGGCTATTAGAAGCTATATTACATCCCCTGAGAATATGCATGTTCAGTAAGGAAGAGCGATCCTTACATAGGTTCCATTATTTAGCTTCAAATATAGGTATTTATTGCATTGATGATTAAGTTAATTTACGAGCTAATGATAAGCATCTCATATATTAATAAAACATTTAATTTATAACACCTTACAAATATGCACATACCATAATGATAGATAACACATCAAATCGTATCATTCAAATGTTATAAATGAATGTTGTGACAACTAAATCGACTACCTACATTATAATTATTTCAGATAAGTTTAAGTAACGATTTCTAGTAAAAATGCAAGAAACATTTGATATTTAATCGACAAGCTCGATGGCGCATTCGGTAGTGACCCTGCCCCATGCGCCAAGAGTTGTGGGTTCGATCCCCACCCAGGACAAATATTCGTATGATGAATACTTGTGTTTGTTCTGTGTCTGGGTGTTAATATCGAATATTTAAGTATATATTTGTAATACCACTGTTGATTCAGATATCCGTAACACAAGTGCTTAAGCTACTTACCTCGGAGTCAGATCAATGTATGTGATGTCGTCGGATATTTATTTATTATTATTTATTTATTTAAATAAAAACAGCTGATAACTCAGATTTGTTGTTTCATGTACATTTTGGCAGATTAAAAGGAGGTCAAGCACGTATCAGACTTGAGTGTTAAGGATTCTGTAGAAACACCAAATACTTGCTTCTTTGCACATATACTTTGTGCTTAAATGCATATACTTAATGCATCCTTTATATCCTCTCGTCTGACACGAAACTTTAGGATGCTGTCAGCAATAAATAAACGTAGTTCTTTCGCAGTTTACGTCACGAGCTGTCACTGTGGTGAGTCGGACTCGATCTGACTAAAACCGGAGGAATCGGTATCCCCACTACCGGGACTACGGCAGCTCCTCCAGAAGTCTAGAGGTGCGCGTGCCGCACGGCGCGGCTCACCTCGTGCGGTGTTGGTCAATGTTGTGCACCCCACGGTCGTTAGGCGTCGGATGCACAACACCGAGCACTCGCGCAACGTCAAGACGTGCTAGGTCACCCAGTACGTCTCAACTCTTTTGGTGTCAAAGACATTTCATCAATAAACGGGACACTCTTATTTTTTAACCACCACCTTTTTTCTGCTACTTGCGGCTTTGCTCGCGTGGTACATCGATAAAACATAATATAAATAATATTCGGGTGCATAAGCTATATTATTGTAAAGTTTTATTAAAATCCATTTAGTAGTTTTTGCGTGAAGAATAAAAAACATCCATACATTCTCACAAACTCTCGTGTTTATAATATTAGCAGGATATTAGTAGGATAGTAGCATTTGTAACGATATTTGTATTGAGAGATGGGAGAATTACAAAAGGATTAGCTAATCGAGAACATAGGTACTTATATTTGTTTATTTAAAACTAGCAGCGCCCCGCGGGCTCATCCGCGTAGTTTCAGTACCCGTAGGAATACGTGTATAAAATATAGCCTTAGTTACTTCCTGATATATTTTTTAAATCGGTTCAGAAGTTTCAAAACCTATTCAATTCAAACAAATAATCGATCAAATCTCATCTTCCTAGCGTAACTTATGTCCCGTGTTTAGACGGGGTCCGCTTAGCCCATGATTCAGGATTTAGCGAGTCTGGTTATTGTTAAAAAGTAGGTAAGTACCTAATCTATACTATATTTATATTATAAAGCTGAAGAGTTTGTTTGTGTTTGCTTGAACGCGCTAATCTCAGGAACTTCAGGTCCAATTTGAAAAATGATTTCAGTGTTAGATAGCTCATTTATCGAAGAAGGCTATATAATATAGGCTATATAACATTAACCACGAACGCGGGTGAAACCGCCGGCACATCTATTGAGAATAATTAATAAAGTGCTCACTGGCTTGGAGGTTAACACTAATATATTTAACACTGCGCTAATATAAATAAAGTTTCTATATAAGAACAAACAATGGAATATTCATATCACATATTGATTGATCGAAGAATCTAACTTACATTCCTGAAAAGCTTAATGATGGATCAATGCCTACATTTTACCACATAAACAAATGCAATGTTAAATTAGTACTTGCTGCTTTCTTTTGTTCTGTTAACAATCTGGTTTTGTTGCATTTTTGGTACATCTAATTTATAGATAATAGAGATCCTTTACCCTATTCACGGACTAGTAAAAAAAAAGGACTCTGGAAGGAAGCTTTTCAGGTGCTCCACCTTGACACGCACACATTGACATAATAAGTGCTCTTACTGACAGATATCCGATACCTATCTGGTATCCATAAGTCACTCACACATGCATAAACGTGGCTTCACGCTATAGTATGACAGCGTGGAGTCTTTTTTTTTACTTGTCCGTGACCCTATTCTACTTTTTTCTTATAGGTGGAGCTAGAGTTAATTTAATAATATATTCGTCAATACAGTATTCTCCGTCGCATTCTCTTTATTCTATTAAGAGCTTTAAACTTTTTTGAATTATAGATCTTACACAAGTACATAACATTACGCCTGCAATCCCCGAAGGGATAGTCACTCAGCCAAAAATAAAACTGGTCTGGGTTAGACAAGTGGCTAGCTCGTCGCCTACACAATCGAAAACCCATAACCAGATATACCATTAGTCAGTTTTTACGACATGCTAGGCAAGGAACACAGTTGGCACATTGTTTTTAAGTCCAAGCCAGCATTGGATTTTTTTTGGAATTGGCCAAAATTTTAATAATAAATGCTTAATAGGCGAGATGACTAAAAAATTTTGATTAGTCCGTCAGTTAGATTATAAAAAATATTAAACACGTATTTTTTATTTATTTGTCAAACAAACATCGACGAACATACAATGCATTCAAGTTGCGCGCGACGTCACACTTTCGTAATTTTTTTATGAAATAGAGACGTCGCAACTTCGCAAGCCCTCACTCCAAAACTTTGATGCTCTCTATATTTGTGATTTTTTGTTACTTTGATAAAGCGACAAATATGTATCTAGTATTTTTGTATATCTAACTAACGGACTAAATAGAATTATAGCTTTTTAATGCAGTCATCAGAATCCGGAATATTTGAAAATCCCTGGCATGCTGAATGTAACATGACAAGAATAGAAAAGACCTTAAATTAAATCATTGATTTAATCTATGGTCTTTTCTATTGAAAAGACAGACTAACTTCTGGCGATAAGGATTTTTTCAGCTTTTAAACCTCTAGGTATATTTTCCTCTTTTACGCAAAGGATATCTTAAAACAATAAAGAATGTCGTCAACATAATATGGACATACCTAATATGCAATTGCGTCAAAGGATGGCATTATTTTTTATGCAAACGCGTAAAAAACAAGGTTTATGGCACGTGTCCTCTAAGATGAACGACACATCTCATTAAAATAATTATTGTATTTATGTGATGTGTTGTTTTACAAATGACAATACCATTAGAATAACTGACAATCAACACATTGATGGAATTATATGATATTACCTAGCTAAATAAAAAATAACTCCCAAATGACCTAGATAGGCATACATTTGTATTGTTTTTATTCAAATATAAACAAACAGATATTCTCAAACATAAGAGCGATGGTAGATTAGTGAATAAGGCAAAGTAATATCCGAGGAGTGCAGGTTCGAATTTAGGCGCGTAACTAAATGCATTACGAGTTGCTGCGTTCAAAGAACGCATCATGTAGAAACCTGGCCTTTCGGACGGCTGTGATTTAATCTAATAGGACGGATTTCACTCTTGACGAGTGAGTTGTGAATAGTAGTCGCTTTAACTTATGACACGATTAAATAAATCTCAATTTATGGTCAAAGCTCTCCCCAATTTGGAATAAGTGAAACTAACTAGCTAGGTACTTGACTTTCAAAACTCATGCCAAAGGCGTAGTCAAAACGGTATCTGCCACGGCGCCAAAACACACAATAAAAGTAAATGTTAAAGAATTAAATGCTTATATTAACTAATAACAAACTAAACTTCACACCACTTCCCTAGCGGGTTAGGCAGAGAGAACCGAACGCCATATGGCACGAACGATCCTTACACACCTCACTCGCCTCTTCAACATTCATGATCCTTTTCATACAAGCTCTAATGGTTTTTATGGCTCCTAACATCACCTTCTGTCAATACACGACCCATCTCGTCGTGGTAGGTGAGCCTGGGCCTTTCGCGGCTCCTACATCCTTCCACTTTCGCATTGTATATCTGCTTAGTCAATCTTTCATCATTCTTCCTTTCCACATGTCCGAACCACTTAAATGCTTATTAGGTATACCTACTTATAGCCGAACACATAAAACTGTGGGATTCTCTAATATTTATCCCACTAGAACTGTGGTTGAAATCTTTCTACCACTCACATTTGAACTAAGGCTTTGGATATCTGCCAAAAAATCCATTCATGAGCGAGATATGTTGCGCACATTTTCCTAGTTTTATGGCATTTTCGATGGCAGTAAAATTTATATTAAGTAGGTAGGTATTTTTGAGGTTAAATATGTATCTGAGATCGTACGTCTGTGGGACCAAATGATACCTAAATGATAATTAAGTTTGAATCTTGGGGAACGCGAACAGTCGTAATTGAGTGGACATTTGGTGAATGAGATTTAATTTGATGTTTTCTATATTTACTTATTAATAATAAAAAGAACAAAGATTTGATCGAAGCGGTGGTAGCTCAATGGTAAAGGGATAAGGACACGCGCCTCTTAACCGAGGAGTGTGGGTTCAAACCCGGCCACGTACCTCTGGATTTTTCAAATTTATATACGTATTTATACCACTAGCTCGACGGTGAAGGAAAAAATCATGATGAAACCTGTAAATTTAAACAACTTTGGATTTGTAACCATGATCCAAAAATTGTCTGGTTCCTCTATCTTAGGGTTATGAAGGTCAGAACGGCAGTCGCTTCAATGTAAGATCCTAATGGGTCGGTTAACTGTAGCTTGGCTGAAATACCGGTATGGACACATCTATTGTTATATTGCGCATGTGTGCTTTCTGTTTACAAAAAATACACATCGTTTACTACAACTCGTTAAAATTTATTTGCCTATTAAAATTCCTGGTACCTAGATAGAAATTTAATAGGTTTCATGAAGGCGGGGAGCCCCGAGAATCTACAATGAATGAATCATATTGTAATAAATATACAAAAATATGTATAACACAATATATTTACATCTACCTCTGTTCACACATATAAATGCCATCACGTCGGCAATCCGCATTATTAAGGTAATTAATAACATGGAGTTGAGTTATGGGCGTGATGTTATGTATGTAATAATATAATATCTATAAATATTAGACTACAACAAATACATTGATCCGACTCCGAGGTAAGTACTTAGCCTAAGCACTTGTTACATAATGCCCGAAGGTCCGACTACTGTAGTCAGAGCCAAAGGGGCGGCAGGCCCCTTTAACCACATTCAGCCAAAAACGTATTACAAATATATAGGTACCTACTTAAATATTGGATATTAAAACCCAGACCCCTTAAAAATACCCTTTCCCCCTAAGCAGAAGTACCTACAAGTCCTTTCATAGAGTTTTATACTTTTTTACATAAAGTAGGACTCTTGCGATATGAAGAAGCAAATATTTGTCACCAATCACCAAGTATGTCCTTGTAATTGTATGTAAATAACAATTCTCGTATTTGTGTACCCACCACATCACGATCGCAGGTTTTAATACCCCAAACTGATCGAATATATACAGATATAGGTACGTGCTCGGGTTTGAACTTGCGCCCCTGATAATGAAGCGCGTGTCCTTACCATTGAGCTACAACCGCTCCTATTCTAAATTAATACGAGCACCCAAACCGCGCTATCGTGATCGTAAATCTTTAATGGCGATGTTATTTTGTTTTGAGTAATTTATCGACTCGGACCACAGGCCTACGGCCGTTGTCAATGTTTTGCTAATCGCCTCCTGAAAAAGGTTCGGCCGAGAAATATTGGCAAGAAACTTGCCGACAATTGACAGCAAAATAATCAGTCGCTTGCGAATCCTCGCGAGGTGATGACGCGTCTAACAGCTCACACAAACTTGAATTTGAAACAAGATTTAGTCGCGAATAGTCAATCGTAAGAAAGTTTACCTACAAAGTAATAGCAACAGTATTTTATCGACACATCGTGAAAAATTTACGATAACACCTGATTTCGAGTGATAGTGAACATTTTATATTATTCAGTGCCGGAAAAGATAAAAATAAAAATATGTCGCTTTTTATTGGCAGTGTTAATTATTTTTAGAAAAAATGTAAACTCGAGTGAAGTGGAGAATGATGTTTGGATGTTATTGAACATTGTGAAGTTTGTGTACGGAAATGTATTTTTGGAATCTAAATATTCTAAGCGTCTGCATCTTGCTCCTGGGTAAGAGAATTTCATATTTAATTCCAAGATTTTATTCTGAATTCCAGAGATTCAAAATTTTAAATTCCATTTTTGGCAATTTTGCCACTTTTTAAGGTGTTTTTTTTAGTCTATTTTATCAAATATATAAATGTTGTAAAATGAGCACAGAACAAGACACCAGGAAATAGCTATAATATTTGATAAGTTTATTAAAACTTCTTTCTTTAAAATCCTAGCGCTTTTTCGCGTGTTCGCTCGGGTGATTTGATGGTGTTAGTTAGAATCTTCTAAAAGTGAGAGCCTTTTCCAGGATCCTATATACTTTTTTGATTCCTTAGCATTTTTTATTTCAATATGTTCTGCGGGATAGTTAAGTCGTGAAGGTATATGGATAATATTACTTAATTATGAAAATGATATAATGTACCCTAAAGCTTTTACAACTAACTTACGTCCATTACTTCACTCGTGTACAGTACAATTTGCGAAATGAGACATTTTTATGCGGGCGTTTTATTGTTCCGTTTATTATTTAGGAATTAACAATTTTAATCCAGGTCAGAAGGCGTATTTGTTTGCAGAATATATAATAACCATCCTGCATTTTGCGTGAAGGTGTAATAAACATCCATCAATTCACGCTAATAAATGTTAAAGTTTAACAAAAAGTTTTACTTAAAAAAAATACACTGGTTTATTATTTACACGTTACAAGTTACAGTTAGTACGTTTGTTCTACGACTTTCCTAAATAGACAAAAATAACGGCTTTCCATACTTAATGACCAAACAGCTGCAGATCGTGCAGCAGATGTAAGTAGTTTGTATGAAATTTTTTTTTTTGTCCATTTAAGAAAAATCATAGAACAAATGTCAGTAATCTACTCCTACGAGGTTATTAATGTTTTACAAATGACTCTGTAGATAGAATGACATATCCTATTTATGTTTATTTTAACTTTTTAGCAAGGACATGTATTATAATGAAAGGAGCTCTCAAAAATTCCTAAAGTGCCCCAAATCAAGAGCTATTAAAACTATACTATTCAATACACATTGCTATCTATGCTTTACTGGTAACCATAGGTTTATTGTAATGACGTGGTATAACGATATGGTAAATCTTTCTGAGGGCCTACCTTAGAAAGAGAGGGTTCAAAGCATAAACAAATAAAAAATGGAATCTGTCTACATTAACGGAGGCCCTATTTTATTTTTATTTAATTATACGATGAAATTACCACGGACTCGGCGCTAACAAATATTTTTTGCCGGTTTCGTCTTTCAACTCATTCTCATTTAACGATTTGAGAAGTTAATACAGTACCTACTGAAAATAATCCGTTATTCCAAGCGTATGTCATTGATAATCTATTTCTAAAGCAAAATACATAACCATTGAAAAGTTCAAGTTCATACATTTCGAGTACCTACTTGTATTTGCAGTTCAGAATCAATATTCATAAGTTTGGTTTTGAATAAATTATTATATGGCCCTGAATATAGTTTCCAAACGACGATTGATGGGTTCGTCTAAAAAAAATATTTGCTGATTAGAGAGAGAAAAAAAAAGGAAGTAGAATAAATGGCATTAAAATGTTATATGCATTGCTCGATTGTGTTAAAAGGAGTTTATGAAAATTACTAAGGCTATTTGTTAGCTATACTATTGGTTGCAGGGAATCTCCCTTTCAGAGACCAGACAAAGTATTGGTAGGAGGTTTTAAACCCCCTAGGATACGTTGTTGTACATACCTACCTTTTAATAATAATAATAATCAATTTCTTTTAGACACTCGGTATGTTTTAGACACTTTTGCATGTCATGCGGGGAAGAAGGGGGAAGAGACCTCCTTCGCTTTTCTATTAATATCCTCCTAACCGATATCGGTCAAGGCGGCCAATCTCTACGAGGATTAGCCGTCTGCGCAGGAGATATTATAGTGCACAAGCGTGTGCGCAATCACAGGTGCACTCTCTGTTCCTTCACTCTCATAGTTCGGTGAAACGGCTATTCGACATGACCGGAAAGAGGCCAGGCGCAGGACCAACGGCTTAACGTGCTTTCCGAGGCACGTGGGTGATTAAACCGCCAAGTTCCTGACTCCGGGCTGTTGCTGAGTAATTTATATATTGAAATACCCCGCCACAAATTTTTGACCCGACCCGGGATTTGTACCCAGGACCTCTTGGTCCTTAGGCGGCAGCGTCACTAAGGACCAAGTCCAAAAAGGACGTAAGCCACTTTTAATCCCAGAATTCTGGAAACTTTGACTGTGACTCTGTCGTGCAAAGTCACTGCGACGCAAAACTGTTATAGTGTCAATTACCGAGAATCGTCAGAACATGATAGAGGTACTTTATCTACTTACACATAAAATATGATATAACAATTGTATATAAAATTCTATTTATCCCCGAAAAGTTGATAGAACCCACAAGACACGATGCATGTAATAGACCAAATGTCAACCGGGCGAAGGCGCTAGCAAAAGCTAAAGCAAGGTGACTAAGAAATTCTGTTTAGTCTGTCAGTTAGATTATAAAAAAATATTGAACACGTATTTTTTTATTTATTTGTCAATCAAACATTGACTAAGATACAATGCATTCAAGTTGCGCGTGACGTCACGCTTTTGTAAATTTTTTACTTAATATACTTAGTGACGTCGCAAGACCCCACTCCAAAACTTTGATGCTCTTTATCTTTGTGAGCGAAAAATATGTGTCTAGTATTTTTGTATAATATAACTGACGGACTAAATATAATTATAGTTTATTAATTAATGCAATCATCATTGCTATTGCCAATAGTCGTCAGGACATGAAAGAAGTGCTTTAATGATTCCTAAAAATAAAATTATTCTAACAAAAAGTCTCAAATCTGGTAAAATCCAGATTGCAAATGCCTAAGTATAGGAAGTTACGTCGGCTCTCTCAGAAGATGTTTTGGGCGTAACGAGTAGGCGTCGTCAAATATCACAAGTAGCGCGATAATCACTTTTTGACGACGAATTTAATGGGCATGAACAAAGTTATTGTGTTCATATTATTGACATTAGATAATGTTCGAGAAACAACGAATTTGGTATGATTTGTCATTGTCTTTCCCAGCGTTAAATCTCATATTGTAACACTTAACTACCTAGTACAGTTTATTAACTTAAGCCAATGGTATTTTTCTTACTAGAAAGCATTTCACGACAAACATTTTAAATCTACTTAGGTACTTTAGAACAAAAACTGTTGTTCATTTTGACAAGCTAATGTAAAAATACATATCAGACAAATGAATTAGGTCCTTGTATCAGATATGATTCCAAAGTGAGTAGGTAGTTTATTACATTTTTATTACCTATGGAAATTTAACAAATGAAAGTACCATACTATTCATGTTAATACGAAAGGTAGAATAAGGTTACACAATTAGGACAAAAAATCAAGATTAAAAGTGGTAACTTTCATAGTCTATAAGTACTTAGTCTCAAATTAAATTAATAATTATTTTTGAAATTTTTTCTACGGTAATAAATTCGGAATAGGCTTGCATTTTAATCGAGTAGCGAGTAATTTAGTAACTAAACGTGTCTGGACACCAATAATTTAGTCGACTAGGTAAATAAATAAAAATAAATGTCTGACGACATCACATAGGTACATTGATCTTACTCCGAGGTAAGTAGCTTAAAAGCACTTGTGTTACGGATATCAGAATCAAACAGTGGTATTACAAAAATATATTTGTCCTGGGTGGGGATCGATCCCACAACTCTTGGCGCATTGGGCATGGTCTAGGTTAGCAAGTAATTAAGTCGATTCGATCCATTTTATTATATGTCTATCGGATGAGAGAGTATTTTAGCTACCTACTAAATTACTTGCTACTCGCCTAGTCCGAACTAGCCTTAACGGGGAAACGAAAGACGGGAGTCTCCTTATAAATATAAAATATATGTAGCTTGACTGTCTCGATGGCTCATTCGGTAGTGACCCTGCCCCATGCGCCAAAGAGTTGTGGGTACGATCCCCACCCAGGACATACATTCGTGTGATGAATACTTGTGTTTCTTCTCTGTTTGGGTGTTATTATTGAATATTTAAGTATATATTTGTAATACCACTGTTGATTCTGATATCCGTAACACAAGTGTGTTACAAATGCTTAAGCTACTTACCTCGGAGTCAGATCAATTTACATATGTGATGTAGTCTGATATTTATGTATTTATATATTATGTAGCGGTAAGAATAGATGGAATAATTATAATAAAACGTAAAATGTCTAGAATAATAGGCTTACGTTTAACAGCGGCTTTATGTGAGGGGTAGATATAGAAACATGTTTCTTAGTGTATGCAGTGGCGTAGCGTAGGAACCTGTCACCCGGGTTTCTGCCCCCAGTTTCAAATACTCGGTTTTCCGCCGCCCCGTTGACATTGCAACCCAGGACCAATTTAATAAATAAACATTGAAAGTTAAAGAGTTATTTCAAATTTGCTGCCCCCAAAAAAGTGCCGCGCGGGGCGGACCGCCCTCCTTGCCCCCACCACGCTACGCTATGTATTAGATATGTTTATAGCTAGGTTCTTACAGTTATTATGGTAGACCGCTTAAGGAGTATTTGAAAAACCAAATCATTTTTAGAATCGGTAAATTTCCTGATACTCGATACGAAATCACCATACTGCGCATATCCCTGTGTGCTAACGTATAGTGAAAATTCTTTGTACAAACCGCAGTTGACACATTGTATCGTGACTGACAGATTACGCGTGTGCGCAGCGCTGGCTCTCAAGATAACGAGCTAACAAAGCCATGTCGATAGCGAGTCTTCACCGCGGAATTAGGAGGAATCGGCGACCGCTTGGCGGGTTGGTCACTACTGCCCAGATTTAAAATTTTATAGATAATTTATAATTTGCAGAAATATGGCTGTGGAATTTTTTGGTAATATGTCATCCTCTGAGCGTTATGTCCTGTGTTTAATCGCTCAGACCATGAAAATTTTATTCTAGATTTAAAGTGTCTTGTAATTACATTGAAACAACTGCCTATTACCGTATCCCCTATGGTAACCAGACGAATCATAGTTACACATCTATAAATCATTGCATACTTATGCGCTGGAGTTATTGTGTTTCCGTAAAGATCATTGTTAAGTTATCCACCTGGAAATATCTGGAAGTTAGACATATCCCGTTGATTCCCCTGATTTCAAATAACGCTGTGGAACTGTGTGAGTAAAAACTGTACTTTACAGTACAGCGATCCTTTATCTAGCAAAAGAACAAAGACTGTAATACAGTCACGAAATAGATTGCATCCTTGTGTTCAGAGTATTTTGTACCGAATATCTGTTAGTAAGTAGTTTTATAAGTAGTACCGTGAATATGAGCACAGTGTGGAGTGCAGATTAAAGTCTATAGATTAACTGGCGA
The DNA here is from genome assembly GCA_951394215.1 of Glyphodes perspectalis. Lineage (NCBI taxonomy): Eukaryota > Metazoa > Arthropoda > Insecta > Lepidoptera > Crambidae > Glyphodes > Glyphodes perspectalis. Next base: position 1,910,867 of record OX596209.1, on the reverse strand, counting down.
ACTCTGTAGAGAGGGAGGGAAAATATTTACTTACTTTAATACCTAACTGCTCTTTTACTTTGTCTTATTTGTCTATGGATCAGCACGCCAGTAGACAATTGAAACTTGTTCCGCTTAAAAACTGTGTAGATATCAATTTAAAATTTTCCTTGCTCATTATGGCTGAAAGTGGCAATATTCCAATGTTATGTAGTTCATATTTGTAGCGATACATTGTAGATAATAACTATGGTATCCCAAATAAGTAATTTGCCATCTGACCCAGCCCATTGCCCCGTGTTGGTCTGGGACTTAAAAAGAGTGTGCCAACTGTGTTTCTTACCTAGCATGTCGTAAAAGGCGACTAATGGTATATCGGGTTTTGGGTATGTGATTGTGTAGGTGACAAGCTAGCCACTTGTCACTACTTTTTCACAATGTTCCATCTAACCCAGCCCAGTGTTATTTTTGGCTGAATGTGGTTAATGGGGCCTGCTGTCCCTTTGACTGCCTACCCATTCGGAGATTTTGGGCGTAATGTTATGTATGTACTTATGTATCCCAAATATGGAGGCCTCAATGCAAATGGTGTTGGTTAAAACCCAAATATCTAGTTGTTAAAAAAACTAATAACAGGTTTATGCCACTAGGCCGGCGGTGCGAGAAAGCATGACATTAGATACCTAGGTATAAATAACTATGTAGAAAGAACAGAGCGGACCCCAAATGAGGAATGGGACAAATCTAGGAAGACAATGACTTCACGGCTTGCTGACGTTTCGGACACTAACTGCCTTTTTATCATAATGGGCCGTGCAGTATCGGACAGAATTCGCAAATTAATGTTAATTATACTTAAATCGTGTGTTAGTACTTAGACATTCATTGACCACAAGACAATAAGCGTCTTCTAAATAAAAAAGGTTCCTGTTTACATGTGAAATATCATGAACAAAATTCCACTTTAGTTACAATTTAATTATATTTACTTCAGTGCAGCATACAGAAATATGAATGGTTGTAATCAAGTTTACCAAATCAATCATGGACCAAGTACACAATTGGACAAAACACGGCAGAGAGACAAGCAAATATTAATATATTTATTAGTATTGTACATACTGCACTTGTCAACTCATTGATATTGTACATTTCCCTGCACATTGTTTGCCGTAAATAGAAACTCCGGGTGGCAAATTGATTCTTATCTCCTTATCATTAGATTCTTGTCTATTTATCTCTTGTGACTATAATCAAATGATCTGCGTGCGTTACCATGTAGTTATGTGATAAACTAATTAAGTTTACTTTGTGGTATTTGGCACGAATTTTAAATTAACATTATTGCTTTCGAGGTAACATTTTTGTATGTATAGACGGCAGCACATCCGGCTTTACATTTTTGTTGCGAAACAGCCCTTATCACAACGGAATAAGATTCCGCAGTGTTAAGCCTGAAGTGCTGTCGAGTGTACTATACATTTCTAACTGTTAATGGGGTACATTTGAATCCATAATGTTACTTATTTTAAATTTAAATTTTTTTCTTCTGGCAGTCATATTTCCAACCAGCTTCTGCCCGCGGCTTGAAACATATGAAATTATGAAACATAGCCTATATGTTATTCGAGTGTATGAGCTATATTATTCTAAAGTTTCATTAAAATCCATTCAGAAGTTTTTTTGTGAACGAGTAACAAACATCCATTCATACATACGAACTTTCGCATTTATAATATTAGTAGGATAGCAATCGTTCACTCAATAATGCCATGCTATCGCTAAAGTTGAATTAAATACAGCTACTCAAAACATAAAACCTGGTGAGAAAGTATGAAAAACATGGATGAATGAATAGAAAGCTGAATGTTCTTTACCTACTCATTAACACAAAACTACAAAACGAATAAAAATAAAACATAGTGGGTATATATAACCCGCAAGAACAAATTAAGTACAAAGTTATGATAGCTTAAGTAAGATAGCAATTTAAAACAGCTGACTTCCTAAAAATCGCAAATCATACAAATCTGTGAACTTCGTAAAACTTAAATAGAAACAAATCATTTTAAATGTGGTCCAAAAATATAGGCCACATTTCACATTTATGTTTGTTTTCCAATTTGAGAGTTAATTTACAAAGGTGAGGTCATAACTTCAGAATATCTTATATAATTACATAATATATATATATTATATAACTCTTTTTAACCATTCAACACAAACATTTAAATTGTTAAGTTATTCTTATTCATATACAGGCAAGTGGTTTACATAATTGATAATTTTATGGAATGCAGTACATTATTGCGTCGATCAAATGTGTATAATCTAGCAAGTTAATTAATTACACAACATCATACTTGTCTCAAGTGTTTACCTCACAAATACAATGTTATCCTCTTGAATAATAATCGATTAACTAAACAATGTAAGTCAAAGATGCAGCGTAGTTTTGCAACGTTTGAAATTGAAGATTATCAGCTCAGAGCATCATGCACCTTTAAGATGTTAGACTGGTGTTCTACAAATCAAAACGCAAGAATTAGAATATAACATGTATATATTACCTATGAACACTATTTAGCCTCATCGGTGCAATGGTTAATTAGATCAAAATTGGCTACGAATTTAGGCGTCTAAACTACAGCGCTACGAATACTACGCCATATCTACGGCGGACCACTTTCTACGAACTACGAATGACTACGAATTTATTTCTACTAATTCGGCGTAGTAAGTTATACAAATAGAAATACGAATGATTTCTATTTAAATCGGTATATTATAGGGGAAAAATCATATGAGAATCGCAGCAGTATAAAACCATAAAAAGAAACTGGGATCATAACCTTCGTATAACAGTAGATACGTGCTCACACGCTTGTAAAATTAAAAGGACAGGGTTACAGATATTTAAAAAGAGTCACAATAATGAATACGCAAATCAAATATCTGATACGAGCAAGCAGGCAATATATTAAGGAGATAAAGCATAATTCTACCGGATTACTTCGCACGTAACAGAAATCAAATCGTTTAATGCATGAGTAAGCAGTAAACACACAGGTGGCAAAACAAAACATTAAATTGTGTAAACATGAGTACCTACTGTAATATGTAGTATTTTTATATTAAATTACAATTACTGCGTACGTAATTACGTATGTATGTATGTTGCCTTTTTTTTTGTTTACCCAGGGGAATGCGTTACGCACCGGGTGTCCCCACTGAGACCAGGGGGGAATCAGTGGGGTGTGTCAGACTTCAGACTTCAGACTCTTCTAGGGACCACCAGGGTCCTCCTATAATCTATGATAGGAGGACCCTGGTGGTAGTGGGCGGGGTATACTGACTAAACCTAGGATGTACGCGACGCTAAACTACCGTGAACACCCTAGCGTCGGCCCTGCCAGAGCTGGGTCTCCCGCGCCTAGAGGGAGACGATCCGGCACCCGGAAATCGTTCGTCTGCCAGACAGGAGGAACCATGCAATGTGGGTGGGGGCCCTACATATTTGGTTCAAATACCTACACATATACACAATCATAGTAACGATTTTTTTTAATATTTTATTATTATTTACTCTTGTTAATTTTCTTTTTACAATAAATATGAATAAAATATTCACTTTAGAATTTAAAATATATAGGGTATTAAGTGTATTAATACCCTTTAAAATATACCATCTGTGTTCCTTGCCTTAGATATTCTGAATGGTGACTAGCTAATGGTATACTGATTGGAATTGAAATGCTAGATTCAGTGACATGTGCTGGTTTCATGGCGCTGGACTTCAGTCCCCCAACTAGGAATGCAATGCTGGCAAGCAATCCAGCTGAGTCCAATACAATTTTAGAAAATGCCGCATACTTTTACTAAAACTTCCCATCTTTTTTTATGTACGTGAGGAATGCCTTTACGCACCGTCCAATTAGACCTGAGTAAAAGCCTATAAGGGTGTGTCGGGCTCAGAACTCGGCTGACAACACCAGTACCCCTACCGACTAAACCTCACGGCTGCCATTCTTCGGACGCTGAACACAAAACTATCGGGGTGCCCTAGTGGGCACCCCGATAGTTTTGTGTTCAGCGTTTTTGTTGGAGCTAGTGCTCCAACGACCCCAAAAGCCCTTTTAGTCGCCGCCTACGACAGGTACTCATACCTCAGGAGTATTCGCAGCCTCCTCTCATCATCATCCTCTTGCCCTTCTCCCAGTTCATCTGGGGTCGGCGCAGCATGTCTTATTCTTCTATACGTCCCGGTCAGCCGTCATCAATCTCTTATTTGGCCTTTCACACAATCCATCTATCTCTTATTTGGCCTTCCTCTTCCTCTCCATCTACTAACATTCATACTCACCACTCTCTTTGTCACATGTCCTTCCTCTCTTCTCATCACATGCCCATAACAAGATAAACCATAATTCGCAGCCTGCCTTGCAGGGCGTAAAACTTCCCATCTAGCCCATCTCAATTTTAATCTCAGATAAAAGTGAATTGCCAATCCTTGGACTCTGCCTAACCATTCGGGGCCTGTTATAAACTAAAAATATTTATAAGAGAATAGCTGACCCGACGAACTTCGTTTCGCCTAACAGTTAATGACAAATAATCGGGTAAAATAAATTGAGATGTAAGCTATCCTATCTTTCAAGTTGGATCAAACTGCACACGGTGCGTAAATTTGATTAATATCGGTTCAGTGGTTTCGGAGACCATCGCGGACAAACAACGTGACGCGTAATTTATATATACCTAAATTTAAGATGTAAAAAAATTATTATTATCTCAATTAAAGTGTAATTTTAAAGAAATAATGTTTTGAAATTGTTTGTACATGGTGTTAAGTCGCCTATTATAGTCAAATCATTTTGTATATTCTTTAATAATTAATTTCTAATGATAATATTAGTAACTGATATAGATTTTGAGCCTTAAAATAGCAATATTCTCGGAAAGCACGCTAAAAAATTACAAGAATAAAATGAAAACACATAATCTTTCCCCAATCAATCAGAAATGTTGCACAATACAGATAACATCTGTGTACTTTCTTGCATCAACTTTTCTATTTATCTCAATTGCATCTATATCTAACAATATATCAGATACCTACAGTCACTTAGTTTATCATTGTTACAAATTCTACTTTTTTTATTTCTGAGAGATCGTAATATTAAAGGTTCGTAATATTAAGCAAAACTTGTCTGTAACCGGAATCAACTCCGATGTCAAAATGTTAGCCTAATAAATATTGTCAAATCATTATACATTTGTAAAATACGGGTAAACTAAAGGAGTCTTTAATTTTGCTTTTTTAACAATCCCGTAATGTAAACTAGCCGAAACCGGCGGATAGTCCGAAAAACCGTACCTACCCGTAAATATCTACATCCGATATCCGAATCCATAAATTTATATGACTATATATCCATAATACCTCTGATATAAGGTTTCCAAAATCGAGTTATTGGTATCTTTTGTATAATTTACGGAACTATCGATTGACTTTAATCCTACATAACTCGATGGGTTCTTTACGATTTAATAGCTTGGCGGGTCGCGTTGTGTAGAGTAGAGTTGTTCGAGAGTAACAGTAGGTATTTCCCAAACTTATCTATTGATCCAGTTTTTAACGTTTTGCCAATGTAACCCATCAAAAGGTTTTGAATACCTTAGTTCATATAGGGAAAATAAAAAACACATTTTAACGACACATATATAACGTGTATGAACGTAAAAAAGTTATTTTTTACAGGCAATGTTCCGGTTTTCATGTTTTTATTTCTTAGGTGCCGGTTGTTACCCACCAAAAAGGAAACCCTGTTCTCTGTGAGATGGGAACAGCTGAATTTCTACCAATGCATGAGTGTGAGTTAAATAGCGTATTCATATCATCCGCACAATTGGATCGTCGCATATAGGACGCGCAACGTAGGACAAAGTTACATTTGCGCAGCCGAACCGAATCATGTGCCACTGACGTCGAACTGAGAAGAAATTGAGTCCTTGTCGGTAAGTTCGAGTGTGTGCACAGTGTGTAATCGCGAGCAAACAGCATTCAATTAAAAACATCGCTATCAGTGACGCGCCTAACGATATCTTGATAGCGCCGACGCACGAGGCATTTTTGAAAGTAGGACTTTTCATCTACGTCAGCATCCTTCTCCTGTTCAGGGCTGCTTGATTTAGCTAGATGTTGCAATACATTGAACAGACTGCCATCTTATTTTTTAGGTATCTACCAAATAGTGGTACTAGAGAAAAATTTACAACAATTTGCTCCTTAGACAGGAGAACAAGATACATTGACTAATGCTTACACAATACACAGCCTTACCTTGATCTACCCATGAAAGCAGTCCCATATTTTTCCCCTACCTATTATTTTGGTGTTAACCCATAAGACTTTGACAGGTTCATTTGAACCGAAGCCTCTCGCGTGTATAAATAACTTTTAACTATGATCTCGCGTAGATAAATGACTTTTGATTATGCGGAAAATATCACCCTTTTCATCAATTAATTTTACGCAGTCTACTTGAAGTGTTTAAATAGGACACTGTAGGTATACTTACCCTCTAAATGACAAGCTACGCACAAAGGCAAACTAATTTCACTCTCCAAATTGATTTGTCGGCCTTCAGGAAGCCTTTGGGTGTAATCACAGCTTTGGTCGCGAAGGGGAAAATAGCGATCAAACTCCTGTTTGTATATCGGAGATATATACTTCCTATTTATTTAATACTATAATATTACTGTAAATTAGACAGGCATAAAATGGAATAAGTCGTAGTGCCAGCTCATTTACCAGCTATTTAGGTAAATTTCAAAGTGTATAGGTACATTATGTGTTTATACTAAGTAAGATGAATAATATTCATTCTTTGACGCCTGGACGTCTAGTGTCCCTAGCAGTGGCGTAACTATAGGGTGGCAGAAGTAAATAATAAATAATGATAAATTCTCCAGACTGACACACCAATTCCCTAGTCCCAAACTAAGCTTATGCTTATGCTATGGATACTAGGCGAACAGATAGACATACATAAATACGTTTATAAACATCCATGACTCGAGTACAAATGTCCATGTTCATGACACGAAACATTTGCCCCTAGCGGGATTCGAACCAGCGACCCTTGGTTTCGTGGTCAGGGTCTCTGACCACTCAACCAAAGGGCCAGCCACGTCAACGTGGCAAAATGCCACGGGCCCCGGAAGGGGCCCCGGATCCCATGCATTGAAATCGAATACTGTCCTAGAACGAGGACCCTAACCGATGTAATTGCCAGGGGCCTCAAACGGCATAGTTACGCCACTGACCGTGTCTCAAATGACCTGTGAATAGGTAATTAAGAAAATACAGCAATGTGATGATTTATGATAGTCGTTATTCATCTATTTCTTATCATAATAGGGCTGCTCTAAGCTGTACTCACCTGGGCAATAATGTATTTTTAACCGACTTCAAAAAAAAGGAGGAGGTTCTCAATTCGACTGATTTTTTTTTTTTTTTTTTTTTTTCTTGTATGTATGTTACTCGACTCCAAAACTAACTGATTATTGTAAATATTTAAATACGTTTTAAAGATTAATACTTTCATCGAAGCAGTCGAAAGAATTTATTTTATACTTTTTAGTGTTTAGACATTTAAATAGCTATTAAGGCAGTTTTTACTTGTTTTTTTTATAAACATTTTTTGCGGGGTTTTTTGAAGTCGGTTTTTATTTTTGTTAAAATTTAATTGTATAGGAACTTAAAGATTTATTAATATACCCACATGAAACCATTACAGTCGGTACGATGAAAAGTTTATTTCACCTCATCGTGTTTTATTTATACTTTACTCCGATATCGAATGGTATCGTAAACATTTTATACTTTTATATTTTACAGCGATTTGAATGTCCTTCACGCAATATATGTATTTTAAACCAAGGTCCTATGAAATATGTATTATCAAGTCATTTAAATAATACCCATTATTTATTAAACATAGGCACCTAATACTTGAGATTGTTTGTTTGTCGTGTATTCAGAACTTTTGACAGATTATAAATAATGTTATGCAGAAAAAGAGAAAGGTGTGCGAGGAACGTAGCAAATGGAAGGAAGTGATCTCTGTCTTTTATTTTAAATTGTTAGTAGAAATTTACATTTTATTTTTAGATTATGAAATACTAGCGACCCGCCCCAGCTTTGCTCGGTGAGCGTAAAACAATATGAAATATAGATATAAACTATATTCTTGAATTGCTCTACCTATTGGTGAAAACCGCATCAACATAATTTGGGTAGTTTACGTGATCTAAGCGAACAGACAGAAACGGCGACTTTGTTTTATATGATGTAAAGATGTCTTCGACGTGCAATATACCTACAAAAAAAATCATAGAAACAATACTATTTACACTGTATAAACAACGATGGTTCATATTTCGGGGATTTTTCCATTGTTCAACTCAATAGAATTACTGACAAAATCGAATACAATCTATTTTTGATCTAGAAGTACCACGACAATGAGCCAATATTGAAAATGTCGGCGCCACGTGTTCTGTCTCAATCTCCTTAATTGTTTATCCATCAGATAAACCATCTTATGACATGCTCTTATGGTCAACGTAATAAAGTTGAAAGTTCAGCTAAGAATTTTCCAGCTATTCTCACTTCTATGCCACATGTAACAGTATAGCGAGATTTACAGTAAGGTAATTAAAGCAATTGTTAGAAAGATTCATAGTACATGGTCGCATGTGCATGAAAATAAATTTCTTCAGTCAAAGTGTAGTATTTAATTTTGACACTGTACTAATGAGATATAATTAATTTGAGATACCAACCTCAACACCTCGTTTATTGTAAAGTTAGTTATAAACGTATTTACTACTGAATTTGTGCATGCCTGTTTGTTTCAACACGTCGACTATGGACGTATTTATCCTAGCTAGGATAAAATAAAGTGCAAATAGGTACTATAATTTTGGTGGCGAATTATATATTTTTTTAAATATATAATTAGTCCGCCACGCTACGTTATTGCGAAGAAAAGCCACCCCAAAAGCGGCTCCATCTTAATCAAGTCCATAGCTGCCGCTAGACGTCCAAAACCATGCGTCTCACTGTCATGCGCATCACTATGAAGCGTTCGTGACGGCTAGTGTTGTCCGTCCGATTAGCGTGGGCCGTGAGGAAGCCATTACCGCACGCGCCGAGGCGACAATGGGCCCGGCAAGCCCATGTTTGCCACTTTGCCACATTTGCCACGTTTGCCATTGCTGTTGCTCACAATAACCGTTGTCAGCTCTTGATCGGGTCAATGACAAAGATTAGGAGACACAAAATACAAATAAAAATACAGTTTTCACGCATTAATAATTTCTAAGATCGAAACTAGCTTTGCTTGATTTTTTTAATTCTAATGTATAGCATTTGCTTGCGGCTTCGCCCGAATGGATTTAAGTATGTTACATAGAGACTATCGCGCATACAGCGGGATCTATAATTAAAAAAGGCGTTTACTTATTTAAGTTATTTTCACTAAGTACGTCGCGCCTATCTATGGATCAAATATATCTATACTATATTTGAGTACCGATTAAACGTGTGAAAGTCCATTATCGTATTGTCTTGGGACAATGCAAATAAATAGCGATACGAATCACAATGCCTTCTATCATATTAGGTACTTATACGATTTGATTACGCTAACTTTAACTAACATCTTTCGTTCTGACTTGCTATGACAGACAACTTAACAGCCAAGCTTGTCTGTTTCTGCAAAGATCGCTAAAAGTATCCTTCCAGTGTGTTTGCCGATCACACCAGGATCCACCTGCTAATTGTCACTAACGGCTTGCTCCAACAGTGCCCACTCGCCGAAACATAGATCATTGCGCAACGACAGACAAACAGGATGTTTCTGTTAACATAGATATACAACTTAAAGCACTTATGTAATTAAACGCTTGGTTATAATGGAACGTGTAAGATTGAATCGTTTAATAGCTTACACGTGTGATTTCCATTCCATTTAACTAACTAACATTCACGCCACTTCCCTAGCGGGGTAGGCAGAGAGAACCGAACATCATATGGCACGATCCTAACACTGTCTTACACACCTCACTTCTTCTTCAACATTCCATAATTATTAACGACATTTATTAATTTAAATTCGAATGCACAATGCGAATGTGGAAGGATGTAGGAGCCGCGGAAGGCCCAGGCTCACCTACCACGACCAGATTGGTCGTGTATTAAAAGAAGGTGATGTTAGGAGTCATAAAAACCGTAGAGCTTGTATGAAAAGGATTATGAATGTTGAAGAGGCGAGTGAGGTGTGTAAAGATCGTGCCATATGGCGTTCGGTTCTCTCTGCCTACCCCGCTAGGGAAGTGGCGTGAAGTTTAGTTAGTTAGTTAGTTAGTTAACTAACTAAACTTCACTAGTTAGTTAAATTCGAATTAAAATGGATATTTATCTAACTAGATCCGTTTTTTTATGTCTGTCTTGTTATCTATATCTTTACTAATATTATAAAGAGGAAAGATTTGTATTTTTGCATTTTCGTGTGTATGTTTGTAATGAAAAAACTACTGTGCCGATTTCAAAAATTCTTTCACCATTGGAAAGCTACATTATCCGAAAGTAACATAGGCTATATATTATCCCCATATTCCCACGGGAACGGGAACTACGCGGGTGAAACCGTGGGGCGTTATTTATAAGTTTATCAAAAAAATATGAAAAATTTATTTGAATGCCTTAGCATTAAAAAAAAGATTTTAGTGAAATATGCAAGAAGTTCATGCTTAATTCCGAAGCTAAGTTAAGGCATACAAAGGCCATTGATTCTGATTACCTACTCGGAGACATAGCACTAAGAATACATACAAGCTTCGAAGGTTAGCATTCAAAAAAGTTTCTATTAACTAACATCAGCAGGACTGCACTATCGCACCCAGTCGCAAACAGCGAAGTAATAGCGCTAATAAATGTTTCGTTTATCGCTAACATTTTTAGCTTCCAATTGGACGATCTCGGCTTGTCTTGCATAACGGCATTATAGTGTTCGCGTATTTATAGCCTAAGGACAGCATTTAAAGGGTACACAATGACTTCACTTGTTAAGAGCACAGTAACTTTACAAATTCCTTATTTGTTCTAAGAAAATATGGAACATACATACATACATACATACATATCATGACGCCTGTAATCCCCGAAGGGGCAGGCTGAGTCAGCCTCCTCCATCACATTCGGCTAGAAAATAAAACTGAGCTGGATTAGATACAATAAGAAGTGACAAGTGGCTAGCTCGTCGCTTGTCTACACAATCACACACCCACAAGCCGATATACCATTAGTCGCTTACGACATGCTAGGCAAGAAACACAGTTGGCACATTCTTGTTAAGTCCCAGACCAACATGGGACATGTATACAACATTGATGAGATGTTCCGTTTAATAAGTAGAGATAAACATCGCCACTTTATGTCTGCATCATAAATTTATCGAGGACTGAGGCCAACATTCTTGTTAAGTCCCAGACCAACATGGGACATGTAGACACATTGTAGAGGTGTTCCGTTTAAGTAGTAGAGATAAACATCGCCATTTTATGTCTGCATCATTTATCGACGACACAGCCCATGTCGATAACTCAAATTAAAACAACATTGAACAGCTAAACTTTGCGTGGAATGTAAAGAAGATTAAATACATACTTCATACACTGCAGTGTAATTACATCACAAAGGAAGATGAAAGATGTTTACCGATGATTCGCAGCATCACCTGCAATCAACAAGCCTGCGCCGTCCTTTGAAGCTGTTTGCGGGCCGACGGACCAATCATAATTCACAAACATTGTACAAAGTTGCGAACACTTGTGCAGCACCATTCATTTATTTTGATTAATTATCTGTTCCATAACGATCTCGCGTAACTTGCTTAGTTTATTCACGTATTTGAGGAAAATAAACAAAGTTATAAATACCTGAGAGTGAAGTATAAATAGTTTGTGTAGTATTAGAGGGCGATGCCTTATGATTGAGATACCGCATAATGATTAAATGATAATGGATTGTATTCGCCTTTCTTTTTCGAACTTAGGTGATAAGGTTATGTCTCGTTAGATTAGGTACTAAAATGCCTAAAAGGCATAATAAATAGTACTAAAAATTGTAATTGTACTTATATTTATTTCGGTATACACGTGGTGCTACATTTTGGGTTAAGGCCAATCTAGGTATGTATATGCGAAATTGTATCTTATTGCTCATGCAAAGTTACAGCAAAATGCGTTAGGTGATATCAGGTGTTAGATAAATTGGCTGCAGTCACATAACACCTGATTTTACCAAAGAGTAATTTTGGTTGTCATACTTATTTAATATCGGCATATTGAGATATCAAGATGTATCGCTCTTTGAACTTTGCCTACCCCTTCGGGGATTACGGGCGTGTGATGGTATGTGAGATACGTCACACCACTTCTGACTTATTTAAAAAAAGTTAGACTTGAGACTCATTCGTAATAATAACTACACCATTTAAAAATGTACATTGCCAGCTCTGTTTTGTTGTTGTTAAACTAAAGTTCATTGCATTTTTTTTCCAAGATACGATCCTTGATTCTATAGACGTTTTTTTATAGGATTTATAGATCACCACTCTTAAGAGTGAGTTTTAAAGCTAATATGCTAAAATTGCCGTATTCTGTAGATAACTAAATCGACAACAGGCGTAACAATTTCGGTACAACAACTGATTACTTATCTACACTCCAGTTCTCTTTATATGCTGTAATTGATTACACTTTGTTACACCGCACTTTATGGCCTCGTAAAATTAAAACAACTCAAACAAACTTCGTTAGATAACAATATGAGATGGTCGGCCTTTTGTAGTAACCGATTCGGAATTTGCGACTAGACGCTGTTTAAGGAGTTAATAGACAATGAACTGAATGCTTAATTTATCCATTAGGTAAGACTCTGAGAAGAACGTGAGTTCCGTTAACACACAAGTTTAACAAGATGATGTTAGATGAATGATCATCCTCTTTCATTCGTTCTATCGGATGCTTAGTCAGGTTCTGCTTAGACCTGAATTTTGCAAGTCCGATTGTAACATGGAAAGGACTACTCATTTGAACCTTTAGACAGAAGAACCAGACAGATTGGGTCACACATCACTAGTTATTTGATTTGCAGATTGCAGACGTTAAGTACTTACGTATTATATTCCTACATAGATAAAAAAACCATATGTGACCAAACTCCCACTAGACGAAACGGCCATTGGCCCCAAATACTATAGTTACGGCGCTTTAAGAAGCTTATATGAAACAAGTAGTACAAGCAAGGATTAATCATTAAATCAAATACATCAGCTATCATCCAGGAACCATGCGCCACATAATGTTTAATGTTTTCAGCATTGGATTGGCAGTGACGGCTTTAGGGGTGGGTGACAGTGGCAGTCGCCCATGGCACAGGTTAGGGGGCGCTAGATCGAAAGGAAGAGACGTCATAAACTTAAAGACAACCTTTTATCCTTGTCTGGTCAGTCGCTTTATATAATATTACTGTAAATAAATCAACCTGTGTAAGTTCACGCCCTCATTATATCTGCTGGTGGATAGAGACTTAGCCAGGTTAGGCATTACGACTTTCTGTGTTTACACGGGCGCCCTAAACATCTCGCCCAAGACGCCGGTAGCTAAAGCCGGCCCTGTTTACCTTCGGGTCGAGTGTTTCGTGTCCAAAATAGATTGATCGCAAGCGATGCGCCCTTCGCGCTGAGTTATCGACATATTTTGATCGACTCAGCGAGCCACTTGGAAATTTTTAAACAACGAGATGAAGATGGAAACATGGCTTTTCATCTTAAACAAAAATGGACTAATACTGGTAGGTATTCTATGTAGATTTTTGTCCTAGTTTATGTCCGTGACTCCGGCTGCGTTAATTTCTGTCACAGAGACCCTCGTGCGTCCAGTAATCATACCTTATCTTTTAATAAATCAGACCTACAAAGTAGATCAGTGCCAAACTTCATTGTATACGGTGAAGTGGTCCAGACATACACACACAGTTACTTTCTCATTTGTTAAGTACATACTCAATTAAATTTTTGGTAAAAAGTGGTTTTAGGAGATTATTCAAAGTCAAAGTCAAGTTGAAAAAACTCTTTATTTATGTAGGTTTGAAACAAACACTTATAAATCGTCAATCGGAATGTCATGACTGGCCCGTTGGTCGAGTGGTCGAGTACAAATGTCGGCCACGAACCGACATTTGTACTCAAGTCATGGATGTCTATAGTCGTATTTAAGTAAGTCTATCCGTTCACCTAGTATCTATAGGACAAGTTTGGAACTAGGAAATTGGTGTGTCAGTCTGGAGAATTTATTTATTTATGTTTAGGTAATAAAATAAAAATTATTAATGCAGGCGTGTTGGTATGTACAAATGTTTGTATTATTATTTGAGGGCTACTTGTTGTACTAAAATAAATGTTGTTATTGATCTGCAACAGTGTCGATAGTTGTTGGTTCTGTTTGCCAAAGCATTACAATTTATAACGAGTATTGTTCTACTCGTTACGTCCCGCAATAATAGCAAATAAATGTTACGAGCCATTTTCTCAGCTGTCTTGTTTATAACGTTAAGTAGGAGGTGATTTATTGGAATATTTTTGCAAGAAATATGCACATAATATTTAACTATGTTTAAACGTCATTTTTATATGTTTACAAAATCATTAAGTAAATAGAGCCGTCGGGAGGAAAAGACCTAGACGGACTTTCCATGACAAGATTGGTAAAATTTTAACAAAAGGTCAAATAAAGAGCAACCTTAACCGACGACCGTGTATAAAAATAAGAAACGAAAGGTGTAGGTATGTCAGGATCGTAACAAATGGAAGTGTGTGATCTCTGCCTACCCCCATGGGGAAAAGGCGTGAAATTATGTATGTTACAAAATAAAATTCCAATATAATGCATAAACATAACTAAAGAATTAAAATTTAGAATCTAAACTTGTTAATTTTGCGGCTTATCAATCCAATGTAGAAGATAAAATTAACATCTATTAAAAAACATACCTAGTTTATTTTCCGAAACCATATGTTTTTTGCCACCTTTTGCAAGTACCTAGAGTTTTGCAAGCGTTTTATGTATATATAGTTTTTATTTATGTGTGAAAATAAATGAACAAACAAAATAACTCCCGTTTTAAATAGTTCTGATAATTAAATTCCAGTCTGAATCACTCCAGGCCATCAGAAGTAAAATGTATTTATTTATTTCCAGCGAGGCGGTCATCATGCGAAGAAAAAGACGTTGTGAAGGTGGAGCTGGTGCGCACCAATATCACCGTGTTGAATGAAAAGGCGATCAGAGAGAGCGGCTCCGCCAATTACGAACTGCAAGACATAGAACATCTGTTAGTACCATCATCTTTGTTGTCATTAAGGCATATAAGGACACGCGCCTCTTAACTGAGTGCAGGTTCTAACCCAGGCACATACCTCTGGATTTTCCGAATTTATATTAATTTATGCCACCAGCTTAGTAATGAGGGAATACATCGTGATGAAACCTGCACATTCCAACAACTATGTATGTGTAACCACGTCCAAATTGTCTGGTTCCCCTTTCTAACCGTTACGAAGGTCAAATCAGCAGTCGCGTCAATGTATGCACGGGACATAACGCTAAGAGGATTGTGACTAGAAGGACTAAGGGTCCGACCGAAGATACTAACATCACCGCTCGACGAGAAGGTGGCCAGAGAAAGCGGCTCCGCCTACTCCGAGCTGGGAGACGGCATCTGTTAATAACATATCGACGATGAAGTGACAATACCTCCTAACTGTATATTATATGCTTATTTTATAGGAGAATGAAAACCTACCAAACTTTTAGGTTTTGATCATTGGAATTTTATATAACTTTTAATGTAATGTTTACAGGATTTCTTTATTTCTTAATAACAGACGAGAAAAAAATAATAGTCCACGCGAAATTTTATTTTAAGGCTATTCAGTCCACAGACCACAGAAATACTCAAAAAGTCTATTTCTTAAAAGATATTAGTAAGGAAGACTTCATCGTGGATATTTGTCATTATCACCACTAACGTTATATTAAGCATCATCGCCTACTCTTTTAACATCATTATGTTATGTCCCGGGCTTAATCCGGCTTCAGTTAGACCATAGGCTTCCAACGGGAACGGTACCGCCCCCTACAGGGCGCTGGAGATTTTCGAGGTGGTAGTAGCGGGCCCAAAGGCAAATGGGGAGGGGGGGCGTTATGACGGTTTAGGGGACGGTCTCGGCGTACTAACTAATTAGAAATTTAACAAATTAAAAAGTTGCCTCTACTTTTAGGAAAGAACATCTTATCTAGCTGTTTAAGAGGTTTTTCCCACAGCTCACTTGTTAAGGTTTTGTGTACATTAGCTAAAATATAATTGGAGGTGTCGAAAAAAATATGCCGCCACGCTGGCGGAGCCGCGGGAAAAAGCTAGTAGATAATAATACACAGACATATAAAATTGAAATATTATTAAAGAGGGGTTTGGATGTTTTTTTTTTATAAAGGAGGGTAATACAAATAAGGTTGGGAACAAATGGGTTAGACCATGGCCCAGAATTCAGCTAGTCTGGGAATTATTGAAGCGAATACCGATACAATCGTTATCCTAAGACCAAAGATAACCACACAATTTTTTGTATTATTTTTTTTCCTATTGCCTTACTATTAGCCTTATCTTAGAGGGAAAATAACACTCTGGATTTTTTTTCATTAGTGCTATTTTTATTTATTTTGCAGAACTATTATCGGCGCGCCCCGATTAGAGCATGTCAAAATCGACGATCTGGCCAAAATGATAAAACTCAAATCATTGTAAGTATTCACCTTTCCTTGGTTGTATAGAATCACATTGCACTATATGTACTATTTAAGTCTTGACAGTCGGACAGATGAAACGAAGAGATCCCATAAGGCACCTTTTTAAAATGTTCCGTTATTAATTTTTTAAAGAAAATGAATGCTCTAGATTCCCACGTGCCACCTAGTATGGTACGCGTGCCAATGGATCTTCATCTTATTCTTAACAGAAGTGCTTACGCTAATGAGCTCGGAAGCAGATCAATGTACATATGTGATATTGGATGATTCCAGTACGTTCACCTGGGTGATATCACCCGTGAACCGTTTCACCCAGGTGATATCTTTCAGGTGAAATGATTACAAATAAGCGGAGTCCTTTGTTCACCTCGGAATTGATTCACCCATGTGAACAAAAGCGACTTTCTTATTCGTCTTGTAGACCTTTATTACCCACTAAAGCATGCTAGAAACTCTCAAATTAATAAACATTGGATATTTATTTATTGGTTCCAGCTACATAACGCAAGCGCCACTCCTGCGCAAACTGCTGCCGCTGCCCCCGCTGCCAGCGCTGCGGACATTGTACGTATGTGTCATATCTGTGTTTTACAATTCGTTTCCATTACAGCACTGAATAATGAAGATGTCAAAAAAGCCCTGCTCAATAACTGCTGTATCTGCTGTAATAAAATACAAAACCGATTTCTAATTTTGACATATCGCACTTCAGATATTCTCTGAAGTGGGTAGGTACTTCAGGTATTCTCTAAAGTATCTAAGATATGATTAAATTATAAATCGGAATGTTGAAATTAGATATAGGTAAGTTGATCTTATCTGAGTTTTGTGTATTAAGTGGTCCAAACATCGTGGTGCTGATAAAATCAAAATTTTACAATGCTTAATATTTCTGTCTCATGTTGATCTAGGACTTAAAAAAAATGAACCAACTGTGTTCCTTGCCTAGCATGTCGTAAAAGGCGACTAATAATATCGGGTTTTGGGTGTGTGATTGTGTAGGAGACGAGCTAGCTTGCCACTGCTTTTTTACAATTTGCCTTCTAACTCACTCCAGTTTTGTTTTTGGCTAAATTAAGTTAAAGGGGCTGTCTTGCCCTTTGACTCTGCCTAACCCTTTAATTACAAACGTGATATTATATATTTAATATAGCTGTCCCGGGGCACTTCGTTGCGCCTCGCAATGTTTTTATATTTTCTTAACCTTCCCTGGAGGATTACATATATTTTTAAACTAAAATCATCCAAATCGGTCCAGCCGTTTTGGAGTTTTAGCGCGACTAATGAACAGTAATTCATTTATATATAAGATTTTTGTGTTCATTGTAAATGCTCAACGTCAGGGAGAAACAGAACGTAGTACTAAATAGACTGTTGTTAATTGCAGCATTATCACAACATCAGGATTGACAGAAGTTCCCAACTTGAGCCATATACATGACACCAAGACCAGCGGAATGGATACTTACCTGCAAGCCATGTAAGTTAAAAAATAAAACAAGTAGGGATTTGAGCGCCTAGGTTACGTAGTAACTACTTATTCAGTAATCTGTGGCCTATGTACCTACCTAACTATTTAATATATTAAATATGATATATTTATTCAAACAGTTGCCAAGTATATGAGTTTCCTATTTTCAACAACATTTAGATAAAGATAGCATTGCTGTTGGCACAGAATTTCGAACAAGTTTGGTGCGGCATATGAAATACATCATATTTGTCACTACAGCATCTCGATTGCTCAAAAGTTTGTAATATATAAGTGTCGAGTCAGATACAGAACATTAAGCAACTGCGTATTATGGTGAATCTTTGTTCATAATAACATAATAATATGGTCTTTATTTCTCTATAAATAAAGCACTTTTATTCATCTGCACTGTTCTGATTCGAACACGGAAAAAACTCATGAACCTTTTATTTCTATAACTGTTACTTTACCTAATAAAACCTCATTTCATTCCAGTGATCTTGAGGCAAACCACATAACGAAATTGTCCTCTCACGCACTCCGGGTGTCCGCTGATCAAGTGTAAGTCCCTAGGTACATGACGTTTATGATGTTTTTTAACCTTCGCCTTTAATACTGGATATCGATGTGTGTGTGACAAATTGCAAGAAATGCGTCATCTCCTATTGTAGTGTATAGTATTGATTAGTAGATATGCAAACTCTTTTGACAAAATGTTTAGATATGTATTAACTAACGGGAATTACTAATTAGGTACCCGTAACATAAAGTTAAAAGTTATTAGAGGAATTTCATTTAAAGTTTCTAGCTTCTAGTCAAGAAAATTTATAGAAGTAAATCAGCTGACCTGTTTTGTGTAGCCCAAATCAGCAAAAATTGCTGATTCTCTTTTCATATTTTTTTTTTGTTTTCACTATGCTTCTTTGACAAAAACAAGGCTATTGTTCGTACAAGAAACAATCAGTGTGATACCGAAAGTATTTTGTTATGCGGAATAATATCATTAATTGATAAGTTAGGCGCGAACGATGTCAGTGACCGGCGACAGCCTTGCCCCTGTATGCAGCAGTGGGACCGTAAATATTTTTTTAAGACCAAAAAGAAATAGTTGTTTAGATATCTACACTAATGCGCTCTGTTCGGTAATCGTACCAAGTGTTGTAGATTCTCAGCGCCGACGACGTAACATTTAGGCTGTTTGTCCACCGCCGCCGTCACCGTCACGTCACCGAGAACGAGATGACGGCGCCGAAGTAGCGGTACATACATTTACTTAAGTCGCGTGTCCACCGCACATCCGTCACCCGAGCTCCGTCATCCCGGCCGACGAAATTGCGAGTAGATCGGCGTGACCGCTAGAACGTGGCCCGAGATTTTGACGGGCCGATGTGCCGGCAATACAAAACACGTATGAACTTGTCCACACACTGCCGTCGCCGTCGCACCGTACACGAGCTTAGTTCACTTGTCTGTCATCAATTATCATAATATATCATTGTAATAAAAATGGCCAAAAAATTTAAATACGATATTTATATGAATAAATATCGTATTTAAATTATATAATTAAATAATAATAGAAGTTATAGAAAGTAAAGGATGTTTGTGGGATAAAACCAAGGAAGTGTCCAGAGATAAAATTTTTCGTAGAAATGCATGGCGACTTCCACGCATGACAGTTGGAACAAACTAAACCATCGGTGGCGCTGGACA
Source organism: Glyphodes perspectalis (assembly GCA_951394215.1). Taxonomy (NCBI): domain Eukaryota; kingdom Metazoa; phylum Arthropoda; class Insecta; order Lepidoptera; family Crambidae; genus Glyphodes; species Glyphodes perspectalis. The sequence continues at coordinate 1,890,760 of OX596209.1, read as the reverse complement.
AACGATCGCCGTCACGTCATATTAAACTCGGCCCTCGTTCTCGGTGACGTGACGGTGACGGCGGCGGTGGACAAAAGGCTTTTGGGTGTTTGTCTTGTCTCATAAACTGTCAGTGAATGATGAATCCATAAGACAGCACTTTAAATGGTCAAGGTATCAGTTAGCTATGGTAATCGCTTTGCATCAGGCCAGAAATAAGCGAGTATCCATCATCGCGGTAAGTTTAAAAAAAAAGTTGATATTTAATAATAATTTCAGATCGCTGAATTTCAACCTGATTGAGGATGTGCCTGCGCACGCATTCAAAAATGCACAAATATCAAAGCTGTAAGTGAAAACTGTGTCTGTTATTTACTACTGGCTGTGTCTGCGGTTTCATCTGCGTTTATGGTTAACGTTATATAGCCAGCCTTCCTCGATAAATGAGCTTTTTAACTCTAAAAGATTTTCAAAATCGGATCGGACTTTTTGAGATTAGCACGTACAAGCAAACAAACAAACTCTTCAGCTTTACAATATTAGTAGATATAGATATCATAATAAAGCCTAATGCCGACGCCGTTGCTACAAATTCACTTCGAGCGCTCAGGACGCGGATTCAATTTTCGACCGTAATAGTTGTTATTGTAACATTTATTAAACTAGTTTTAGAAATACAATTTCTATATTAACCACAATCTATAGCTCATTTGAACTCACAATTTGTAACATTGTAACTCACAATACATAATGTATTTCGTGTACCTAACATCACTCATTGGTTTATGTCTATATAAAACGATTGCTAAGACACTTAAATTTATTTATATTTCAGGAGCTTTCGAGGGAACACGAAATTGAAACATCTGGACGATAATGCATTTGCCGGCAATCTTCTTTTAAGACAATTGTAAGACTTTTTTACATACCTATATACATAACATCACGCCCGTAATCCCCGAAGGGGTAGGCAGAGTCGTCGCCTACGCAATCACATACCCAAAAGCCGATATACTATTAGTCACCTTTTACGACATACCTAAGTACTAAACAAAGAACACAGTTGGCACATTCTCTGTCAGCCCCAGACCAACATGGGATTTTTTTACATACAATTTAATATGTGGTTAATTAGCTTTTTCGTAAGTCCTTTAGTTTAATCAGATAAGAACTTGTGCTTTTTTGGGCTTTTCAATTGTGAAATGATGATATTTCATAAAATAAAAAAGTGAACCAAATGAAATTAACCAAAGGCTTCCTGATTATTTCCAGAGACCTAAGTAATACCGCTATCACATCTGTGCCTATCAAAGGACTAGAAAACTTACAAGTGCTCAAGATAGAGAAGACTCCATCTTTAAAGTACATTCCATCTATATATAACTTCCATGTAAGTATTACCTAAGCTCTAATAAAATATAAATACATACTTAATTCCGAGAAAATAATAGGTTATTACTCATGCTTACATTTTTTTTTCCACAAGTTTATAAAATCTGAATTCCCGTAATCACATTTGTTCATTTTTCTATGAACGAAATTGGTTGATGGATTGATTTGTTGTAAATAACTTTAGTAACCTTCATTTTTGGAATAACTAGCGGGCACCAATTTTCCACTGGGCGCTCTGGGCAGCCCATGGCCCCGCGATCGAGAGGACCCCCTAGTTTCACAAATTACCAGAACTCCATTATGTATTATCGAAACACATATTAATTTCCTCATTCAATTTCCTTTAACAGATTAAAGACGGCCCTGATAACTAGTCATGGCCGAAGTCATCCTGAATATCTGATTGACCCATGGACACGTGATCTCTTAGCTACATGTTCGATATAAGCTGCTTGTATAATACCTAATTTCTCAATGCACAGCAACTTAAGGAAGCTCACTTGACGCACCACTTCCACTGCTGCGCTTTCGCATTCCCCGAGAGGCACGACCCAGCCCGGCACAAGGCTTTTAACTTACACTTGGCCCTCATGAAACAGGTAAGCAAGCATCGGGTTTTATGGTCTTCTATCTGCTAGGAGTTTCCATTGTATGTGAATCTCAACCTTCGGCAACAGCATAGCGAGGCGTTAGCGGAGGCGCTTTTAGAGGTCTCTTAAAAGACCTTGTCTAAAAAGGGACCTTAATGTCACAAGTCTAGTTGTCCTCCCCGCCACCAGTCTCCGCCATACAGAAATAATTATGCGCGAACACATAAAAAAAATATATGTATATATATTTTTTTTTTCTCAAATATATGTATATATATATATATTTTTTTTAAATATATGTATATATATATTTTTTTTTCGATCGATTTAAGGTCGATTGAGAACCTCCTCCTTTTTTGAAGTCGGTTGAAAATTATAGATATCTTTCGTTTCAGGTTGTACTACTACAGTATCGTATAGAATAGAATCTTTTTATTTCGACCAACAAAGATCATGGTGTTAATATACAAAGACTTAATTATACTTAGTGTTAGTAGATATATTAGAAAAAGACATGCATCACAATACAGGATAAAGATATCCTCTCAGGATGTCTTATGAAGCGGTACAGGCCAGAATAGTCCCGTCGAAATTTTCCACAGCTTTACACGCCGCTTATTTATATTATAGGTATAGTTAGAGTGGACTGATCAGATGTAAATAAGGCTCTATTAAACCGTTGACATTTTTGTTATCAGAAATGCGGCGACTTGGAACAAACTTTAGAAACGCGAAAGCGCAGATCCTTGCCACAGAACGAAACTCGTAATGTAACGGATGATGATTACAAGTAAGTGATAATAATTACCGTCAGTAACTGGCTTGGTATTTATTAGGCAGAGCAAACAGGCAAAATACTCTAACTTTGATGACTCAAATGAACATGAAAAATTTCACTTAAAAATAAATATATGAATATCTACCTTGACAAGTATTAAAATTATTTCGCTAAGCAAAACTCGCCGAGCTTTTAATTTCAAATTTAATATAATCCTCTTTTCTTATATGTAATACTTTTAAAAATATATATTTTTTTAATAATCTCCGTACTCTATTATTTTAAAGGTATTACTCTACTCCGGACACTAGTGGCGAGATGTACAGCGGCGAGTTCGCTGAAGAGTTCGACGACTCGTCCAGCTCTGAGGGGGACGAGATGTTCCACGAGGTTGTCGCCAACAACTTGTCCACGCCGCAGGTCGCTTACAACTGCGACAACTTTCTGGCCAAGTAGGTGGAGTGGTATTATAGGGTCTAAAGGATCTACACCAAACCTACTACCTACGTTTTGCTTATAAAAAGGCTTGAAGGACTGCTAGACGACATTCAATCAATTGCATCAGAATCTATTTCAAAACTGACGCTAACATTTCGCTTTTAAGACGAAATAACTTACCTAATTTCTATGAAAAACTGTTCACAGGAAACCCAAAGTAATCTGCACCCCGCAGCCAAACGCGCTGAACCCGTGCGAGGACGTGATGGGCTGGGCGTGGCTGCGATACTGCGTGTGGTTCGTGATCGCCGCCGCCGTGGTGGGCAACGTAGCCGTGCTGATGGTGCTGCTCACCAACCAGTCCGAGCTCACTGTGCCCAGGTTCCTCATGTGCCACCTCGCCTTCTCCGACCTCTGCACCGGCATCTACCTCTTCATGGTCGCAGTCATTGACCTCAGATCCTTCGGATCCTTCTTCAACTACGCCTACGACTGGCAATACGGCGTCGGATGCAAAATCGCTGGCTTCCTATCTGTATTTTCTGGACAGCTATCAGTTTTCACGCTCAGCATTGTCACATTAGAGCGCTGGTTCGCTATCACGTATGCCATATATTTAGAGAGACGGATTTCCCTATTGGCAGCTGCCAAAATCATGGTCATTGGATGGCTGTTTTCAATCTTCATGGCAGGACTACCTTTAGCAGGCGTATCAGACTATTCGTCTACATCTATTTGCCTGCCCGTGGAAAGCCAGAACATTGGCGATGGAGTATACCAAGGATCTCTCTTTATGACCAATGCTGTGGCATGGCTAACTATAGTGGTTTGCTATGTTCAGATATACAGATCTTTGGGAGGAGGAGGAGAAAAGTACGGAGGGAGAGGAGCCGCGGCGGCCGCTGAGCGGCGTATAGCGAATAAAATGGCTTTGCTTATAGGGACGAATTTGCTTTGCTGGGCGCCAGTTGCCTTCTTCGGGGTGACGGCGCTAGCTGGAGCGCCTCTAGTCGACGTGAGCCACGGGAAAGTGTTACTTGTGTTCTTCTACCCTTTGAACGCATGTGCGAACCCCTTCTTATATGCGATACTAACCAAACAGTATCGAAGAGACTTTATGTTGTTAATAGCAAGGACTGGAAAGTGCAATTGGTTAGTAGAGAGGTATAAATTGGCGACCACGCCTCCGCCTACCGCGCACACGAATCCCTCGGGGAACCCTACCCCGCTTTTACCTCTAGTGGACTATCAGAGAACTCAGTCACAGGTTAGCAAAGGAAACGGTGACGCTATGTTTTAAGTTTTAGTGTAAGAATAGTTATAACGATTACTGGTATTATTATAAGACTATGCTATTTATTACAATTTCGTGTTTTATTTATTTTGGTCATAATTGTCATAATATGTTGAACTATTTATGTATATTATATACATTAAATTAAATTACAACTATTAAATAAACAGTAATTTAAATGTAAAAACATCTTACTATTTGCCTTAAGTGTTGGTAAATTAAAACAAATTCTAGTACCCATTAGAAGGATAAACTTACTTAGAAAGTTTAAGTTCCATCTTTCAGATACAGAAATGCTATATCAGCAGGTGATAAGTAGTCTTGAATAAAAGATAATTATAAATTTATAAAATGATTGCTTATTTATTTTAATATCAACTAAAGAATATTTGTGAATTTTCATTTAATTTACTAAGAATCTCATTATCTATATACTCTATTAACAATTTGTCCCCTTCAATCAAGACTTCTTGTTTCATCAAGTCTCCAATATCAACATCCATTTTCAGAGGACTAATACAGTAGCCATCCAGCTGCCGGAACAGTCGTAACTTCACGCATCCCATTTTATTATTATCGTTAGTAATATTACACGAGTCACAAATACTGTCTATAGCCCGACCCAAACTCCATTTGGAACTGACAAATACTCCAACAGAGTCTTTCAAATCTGGATCTAATGTGACTGTTTCTATATTAACCAGATGTTTAACATTATCAATAACTTTTACAGGCTTAGCGTCCATGTTCTTTGGTTTGCCGATTGCAAAGTAGACTCTATCTGCGGCAGGTACACTTTTAGGTCCAACCGCTTTTTGTTTTATCCTCATTAGATGTATCTTAGATGCTGTCTTGACTTTGGCTGAAGATTGAAGGGCTTTTCGGATGTTTTCTGTGATCTAAACAATAAATACAAAATGTTGAAAATTACTATATTGGCTTGAAAAATTCCTCATTTGAGTATTAGGTGATTCAATTGTATATATTATTTTTTATTTTAACTGGCTAGTAACAGAAATTCAAAAAGTTGTTTATTTATTTTACTATACACAACACATAAGTATATCAGTAAAAAAAGATATAAGTTACTTATAATAAGAAAGAGGTGTTAAGTAATTGCATATTGCATGTATGGTAGAAAAATAATGGAGGACAGAAGGCATAATTATATCAATAGTCTATACTCACTTTTTCTTGTAGATGCTGGTTGACCTCCTGGAACTGTCTCCTTGGTGCTTCAAACTGTTCAATTTTGGCTGCCATAGTCTCATCATCAATTTCTGGACAAGTCCTACAAGAAATTTTAAACTTCTATTAGAGGTTTCTAACGATTCCGTAAAAAATAAGAAATATCACATTTATAGCAATACGTTTGGATCATATTATACAAAAGAATACTGAAAAACAAAAAAGCAAGCAAAATATATTGACTTGAGCAATCAAGTTAATATAATTTGGCAAGGTACAATATCTTAGAAGCGCACTTGGTAGATCAGTGAAGAGCTAATATATATTTTCATATAAGTACACAAGAACTATTAACAATATCATTTCATCAATTTTATAAATCATGCTCCAGAAGAAAAAGTTAGGTAATATAATAACTTAAACTTACGGATGAAATCTATGTTCAATACAGTAATGCTTATTACACTTTCCACACAGCATTTCGTGTAAATTCCCTTTCCGGCATCCTTTCTCCGAGCACTTGAAAATCAGATCGTCACTTTTAAGGTTAACTTCGCGAGGTTTTGGCGCCAACTCGCACTCACTTGACTGGCAGTGGCCAAGGAAATGCTCGCGGCATAGAACCTTCCCGCATTTACACTGAAGAGGTAAGAAGTCGGTTTGGTTGCATCCTTCTTGCTGGCAGTGGTCTCCAAGAGTCGGAAATTCCATTTCGATTTTATTGAAAAATACTTTTAAAAAATTGCTCTTTAAAATTGGTACTCCTTTCTTTTGGGGAAAGTTTTTTTTGTTTATAGAGTACCAGAGTAAGATTTAATTTATCCAATTCAAATTGGAATACTGTTAAAACAAGCAGGCAGAGCAAAATTAAAAACGCTGACAAACGCCAGCTGTCATGAGTCAGCTGATTGTCAATGTCTATCTAACTATCAAAGTCATAATGCGTTTCGTTTTGCTCGTGAATTGATTGTTTGGGGTACTTAATAAATTTTTCATACCTTTACCATGACCTTTTGTCCCATGTTGGTCTGGGACTTGGCCCATGTTGATCTGGGACAAAAAAAAAAAGAATGTGCCAACTGTGGTTCTTGCCTAGCATGTCGTAAGAGGCGACTAATGGTTTACGGGCTTTTGGGTGTGTGATTGTGTAGGCGACAGGTTAGCCGCTTGTCACTGCTTTTTCACAATTGTCCATCTGACCCAGCTCGGCTTTATTTTTGGCTGATTGTGGTTGAAGGGGCTTGCTGCCCCTTCGACTCTGCCTACCCCTTCGGGGATCATGGGCGTGATGTTATGTATGTATGTATGTATGTATGTACCATGACCTTTATACACACGGGATTCCCGAAGGTGTATTCCAATGAGTAATAATAAGATCCATAGATCACATTGCGCAAAAAACTTACTAATATTATAAATGCGAAAGTTTGTATGTATGGACGGATGTTTGTAACTCTTTTACAAAAAAACTACTTAATGGATTTTATTAAAACTTTAGAATAATATAGCTCATACACCCGAATAACATTTAAGCTTTGTTTCATCGATGTACCACGCGAGCGATGCCGCAGGTAGAAGCTAGTAAAATATATTTGGAATAATAGAAAATTATGAAAAAGTAGTGGTAAGCTCGTCGTACATAACGGCAAACCCAAATAACTATTAACCGCCTTTTATGACGTGTCAGACAGGGAACAATCAGTACATTCCTTTATAGGCTCATGAATCCACGTGGATTTAGTATTTAGCCTGCTATAATAGGGTGAATAGTAACCCCCCAGATCTCTTTGAGATTAATTACTTTGATGTCATACTCATACTTATTAGATAGTAATTTATTGTAGCAAATAGGAATCGATTGCTAAACCACTTTTTAAGTGGTTTTGAATATTTAATAAAATTATTATATTTTTGTCTAGCGTTATTCACTACACTAAGTAAACCAGAATAAATAATAATAAATTCTCCAGACTGACACACCAATTCCCTAGTTCCAAAGTATGCGCTTGCGCAATGGATATTAGATGAACGGATAGACATACTTAAATACGTTTATAAACATCCATGACTCGAGTACAAATGTTTATGTTCATCATACGTAACATTTGCCCCTAGCGGGATTCGAACCCGCGTCACTTGGTTTCGTGGATAGGGTCTCTTACCACTCGACCAACGGGCCAGTCAAGTATTTTATTGTAAATTTTTAAAACTATTGGAATATTGGTGTCTAAGTTCATCTTGATGAATGAAATAAAGGAAAATAAATTCAAGACACGAGTCCAAAAAGCGATTTTATTGCAAAATAAAATAAATAAGACCCTTGTAAGAGGTAATTGTCGGTACAGCCACAGTCTTATAAGCAAATCTGAGATACACTCCTTACAGTTACCTCGATTGACAAGAAATATATGAAACTTAGAAATAAATTACATTCGAACTTTACATATAATTATACGCCTTAAAATCTCGTTAAATAGTGTTTTTCCTCGTGGCGTATATCCAAAATACGCTTAAAAGAGAGGAACTAAATTTAAAATCATTTTTCTTACAATCTGGAATTGACAGATTATTATTATTTGTTCGGAAATAAATAAAATAAATTACAAAATACAAGAAGATACATTACATAAAAGTAATGTAAATTAGCTTATAATAATCCTGGCTGGAAATATAGTCTTAGACAAACATATCAGTGTTACCATTATATAATACTTTCGGTGTTACCCGTGTCGTATACATACACTCTACGAATAAAATTATCGCCATAGAATAAACGAAATTTACACCATTTTTTTCTGTTTCATACATTTCCAATCGATAAATTTGTATATAAATCGGATGTCCTGTTTCTTTTTAAATACTAGAAGGCGTCACTTTTTGACTAAGATGTCTTCACACGAAATTAAGTAGGTCCCAAAACTTTATATCTTTGTTTATCAACTAGCTTTATTCACTTTATTTTTTTTAATAAATCTTATTCAACATTTTTCTTTATTTACAAACTCAATACGCTTACGCGGCATTTTCTGAAAACGTGTATTTTATGTCTCTAGTGGCGCCATCTATCCTCAAACTGTTTACATGAGTTGTAGCGTCTCCATAGCGGCTTCTAACCGCTCGAGCTCTCCTTGCGACTGGATCAGCTTCTCGCTGTTCGCCTTCTGCACCTCAGCCGGGACCTTCGTGGCGTAGTCCTCGGCTGCGATGGCTTGCTGCAGCTTGTTTATCGTTTGCGACAATGTCTCCTTCTTTTTTTCCAGTTTTGTTATCTCTTTTTGGGGGTCGATGAGGCCCTGAAATTTAGGTATAGATATTAGGTTAGAATTACTTTTATACATATTGCTTGTGTTAATATGGTAGAGGCGTGAAAAATTATGTTATCAATAATGGTTACTACATTATTTGTATATGAAATATTGTAATACATGTATCTGTTTTTCTTGCCTAGCATGTCGTAAAGGGCGACTAATGGTATATGGGGTTTTGGGTATGTCATTGTATAGGCGATGAGCTAGCCACTTGTCACTACTTTTCACAATTTTTCATCTAACCTAGCCCACTTTTGTTTTTGGCTGAATGTGGTTAAAGGGGCCTGCTGTCTCTCTGCCTGCTCCTTTGGGGATTATGGATGTTATGTTATGTATCTTAAAATATCCTTTACAATTATTTTATGTAACTAGACTAGACTGATAAGTATGTTCTTTAGAATACAGATTAGCCGCAGGCGTCAACTACCCAATTAACCAGTCTGAAACCAGCCTTATTCACTGAGCATTAACGCTGATTTCAGAGTTACGTTTACGTGAGCTCGGGTCACGAGGATATTGCCTTGTACCGCTTCACAGCGAAACACTTTAGCTTGACACTGTCACCGCGTTTTGACATAATCTGATCAGTTACCTTGAGCACCAAGTGCACCTCGATCTTGTCTGACACGGTGAGTATGGAGCAGCCGGTGGGCGGCGCGGCGTCGTCCAGCTCGCTGTTCGCGAGCGACTGCAGGCTCCGGAACAGGTTCCGGAGCTCGTCCGCCTGGGAACAAGACAGTATTAATCTGAATGCTGTGATGCTAGGTACAGCAAGAGCTAAAATTTGGTATGCGAAATAGGGATGTTGACAATTTTTTTTGGAGTTGATTTTGTTTCATAGATAGAATAATATATTTTAAAATGTTATTAAAGGTTTATAAATACATACTGTCTTTAGTGTATAAAACATTTCTCATTATTTTAATGTGCAACAAATTAGCAAATGTGCTAAGTGAGTGGTAAATTTCACAAAAAATTTTGGTGCCATAGGTTTTCACTAGGACTTTGTTATTTTTTATTACCAACTTCAAAATTAAGCTAGGCTTAAAATGCATATTGCGCACATTTTTTATTTCTCGCTAAGAATTTACTCGTGTAGTATATTTTAACCTCATCATCCATCCATTCGTAATTTCCGTTTATCAATTTATTCGTCTAATCAGTAATTCGTCCACCTCTCTAAGCGTCAATCCGCTTATCCGCTCATAAATCCATCCAACCGTCCACCCATCCATCCATCTTCACTTGATCATTCATTTTAATTCATACATTTCTTTAGACGCTAAATACCTTCAAGTCCGAGGAGATGATGAGGTGCGCGGTGGTCTTCTGCTTGTTGGCGAGGTTGTACTCGGAGCGCGTGGAGCGGATCAGGTGCACCATCTTCATCACTGTCTCCACGTCCGCTTCAAGCTCCTCGCACCGCCATGGCGCGTCCGACTCCTGCCGATAGACATAATATTAATGCTGTAGGTACATCATATTCCAAAGCCAAAGTTATCATCATCATCATCTTAGCGTTATGTCCCATCATCCTAGCGTGTTTAGACGAAGTCGCGGCGCGGCAGGCGCAACAGCTCCTCGGTCACGAAGGGGGTCAGCAGCTGCTGCGAGGCGACCGAGCGGCCAGGAGACCCTCGCACTCACCACGGGGTAGCTGGCCACGCAGATGGAGGGGCAGGCGGCGTCTCGGCGCGGCAGGCGCTGGAACAGCTCCTCGGTCACGAAGGGGGTCAGCAGCTGCTGCGAGGCGACCGAGCGGCCAGGAGACCCTCGCACTCACTACGGGGTAGCTGGCCACGCAGATGGAGGGGCAGGCGGCGTCTCGGCGCGGCAGGCGCTGGAACAGCTCCTCGGTCACGAAGGGGGTCAGCAGCTGCTGCGAGGCGACCGAGCGGCCAGGAGACCCTCGCACTCACCACGGGGTAGCTGGCCACGCAGATGGAGGGGCAGGCGGCGTCTCGGCGCGGCAGGCGCTGGAACAGCTCCTCGGTCACGAAGGGGGTCAGCAGCTGCTGCGAGGCGACCGAGCGGCCAGGAGACCCTCGCACTCACCACGGGGTAGCTGGCCACGCAGATGGAGGGGCAGGCGGCGTCTCGGCGCGGCAGGCGCTGGAACAGCTCCTCGGTCACGAAGGGGGTCAGCAGCTGCTGCGAGGCGACCGAGCGGCCAGGAGACCCTCGCACTCACCACGGGGTAGCTGGCCACGCAGATGGAGGGGCAGGCGGCGTCTCGGCGCGGCAGGCGCTGGAACAGCTCCTCGGTCACGAAGGGGGTCAGCAGCTGCTGCGAGGCGACCGAGCGGCCAGGAGACCCTCGCACTCACCACGGGGTAGCTGGCCACGCAGATGGAGGGGCAGGCGGCGTCTCGGCGCGGCAGGCGCTGGAACAGCTCCTCGGTCACGAAGGGGGTCAGCAGCTGCTGCGAGGCGACCGAGCGGCCAGGAGACCCTCGCACTCACCACGGGGTAGCTGGCCACGCAGATGGAGGGGCAGGCGGCGTCTCGGCGCGGCAGGCGCTGGAACAGCTCCTCGGTCACGAAGGGGGTCAGCAGCTGCTGCGAGGCGACCGAGCGGCCAGGAGACCCTCGCACTCACCACGGGGTAGCTGGCCACGCAGATGGAGGGGCAGGCGGCGTCTCGGCGCGGCAGGCGCTGGAACAGCTCCTCGGTCACGAAGGGGGTCAGCAGCTGCTGCGAGGCGACCGAGCGGCCAGGAGACCCTCGCACTCACCACGGGGTAGCTGGCCACGCAGATGGAGGGGCAGGCGGCGTCTCGGCGCGGCAGGCGCTGGAACAGCTCCTCGGTCACGAAGGGGGTCAGCAGCTGCTGCGAGGCGACCGAGCGGCCAGGAGACCCTCGCACTCACTACGGGGTAGCTGGCCACGCAGATGGAGGGGCAGGCGGCGTCTCGGCGCGGCAGGCGCTGGAACAGCTCCTCGGTCACGAAGGGGGTCAGCAGCTGCTGCGAGGCGACCGAGCGGCCAGGAGACCCTCGCACTCACCACGGGGTAGCTGGCCACGCAGATGGAGGGGCAGGCGGCGTCTCGGCGCGGCAGGCGCTGGAACAGCTCCTCGGTCACGAAGGGCATGAAGGGGCTGAGCAGCTTGAGGCCCAGCTCCAGCGCCGTGTACAGCGTGCGCCGCGCGCCCGCCTTCTGGTGCTCCGTGCCCAGGGCGAACACCGGCTTTAGGGATTCCTGATGAACACAGACATGTTCTATTAGTATAATCACACAATGTTGATAGCTAATAATAATTGCGATAGCTAATGTCATCAGGTCGGTAAGGGAAGCATTCTGAAAAATCGTCCAACTAAACGAATGCAACATTTCGCGACACTACGATGGGTATGCCCACAACCTTAACCTGACCCGGAGTACCCCGGAGCACCGCGGACTGGACTAGCTCTTAACGGGAGTGCTATACATTTTGTAAACGTCTGTAGAAGATATGCAATGGGACGTATATATTAGTAAAGGTCATAGCACACTTTAACATCACCGCACTAGCACTGAATCTTTTGATTCGGCTCAGTGCTGTAAAAGTGTGCGATGACCTTTAGTCGCTCCGACTCGGGCTTGTCAGATCGAACTCAAAATTTTTTTTGAACGTTAATCTATTGTGAGGCACTTACCAGGTAGACATCACAAAGGTCGTACAGCCACAGGTTGTAGCAGTGCGTGGTAGCGGAGGGGAAGTCATACGCGCGGAAGCCGGCGTTGACCTTCTGCACGGCGAGCGCCAGCCGCGACAGCATCCAGCGGTCCATGGCCGACAGCTCCGCGGGTATGCTCGCTGAGTGCACCTGGATTACAACGGGGTGTTAAGGTGATCTTCTAGCGAATGACGAGTTTTAGTTTAATTTTCCTACATTTTAATCATATGTCTGATAGACAAACCGCCTAAATAAAATAATACACACGCCCGAATGAGGGTTTTTTGAATTAAAACATCAGATAGATGGCGTAACTGTGACGTACGGTCTTGCCCCCCTTCTCATTGGTAAGTTCTCAGAATAAACTGACATGCTGTAAACAAAGAGCTAATAATGACAGTGATAAGAGCACGAGGCTCCCTCGTGCCCTCTGGCGGTTTTTGTATTTTTGAAAACCCTCATTATCCGAGATTGGCAGAGTCCAGCGATAAGCTCATTTAAGAAAACGTAGCCAAAAATAAAATCGAGTTGGTTTATACAGAAAAAGTAGTAACAAATCTGAAAATCCGCCATTGGCTAGACAAATGGCTAGCTCGCCGCCAAAAAATAAAATTTGTTTAAGATTTATTTCCTAATACCTAGATCACTTTCTAATAGGCAATTTGTACTATTTTTGAGAATAGCAATTAAACCTTTTTTAAGAGATGCAATGTGCACAACAAATTTGTAAAATTTCCATAACACAATAATAATAAATAAATATATATCAGACGACATCACATATACATTGATCTGACTCCGAGGTAAGAAGCTTAAGCACTTGTGTTACGGATATCAGAATCAACAGTGGTATTACAAATATATACTTAAATATTGGATATTAACACCCAGACACAGACCAAACACAAGTATTCATCACACGAATGTTTGCCTTGGGTGGGGATCGAACCCACAACTCATGTCGCATGGGGCGGGGTCACTACCGAATGAGCCAGTCAATGAACCTCAACTAGTTGCTAGTTACACACAAGCCTGACCTCGTAGACGGTGTCGGCAGGGAAGTACATAAGCGCGAACTTGGCCGCGTTCCAGAGCTTGTTGCAGAAGAAGCGGTAGCCCTGCACGCGCAGGATGTCCAGGTTCAGGTCGCGGCCCTGCGTCATCGCGCACAGCGCGAACCTGGCGGCAACACATGTTTCATTTAAGTTCTTAATTTAAACCTTTCATTCGCTGACATACTTATTTAATCTTTTTATAATTATTATTTAACTTAGGCTAGAGTTAAATTCCCAACAGGTCAATTATAATAAGATTACTAAGGTCTGCATTAAATATTATCATAAATTTATATTTCTTGCCACAGAGGAAGAATAGATAAAAATCATTTTGTTGGGCAATTTTTTTTTTTTTTTTTAAACAACATACTAAAAATAAAAAGACTTACAATATGCCATATAGGGGTCAATCTGGTTTCAAGGACCCCAACTTAACCCTAGAAAACCAAATTAATCCTAAGAAGTAAAGTATCTGTTACCTCAAGGCGTCAGTGCCGTATTCAATCAAGAATGCCATTCGGGTAGTTCTGCTTGCGACCCTGCTTTCTAGTACCCCAATTTAACTCGAGGAACCAGATTAAAGCTAGAAAGTATCTGTTACCTCAAGGCGTCAGTGCCGCACTCAGGGATGCCGTTCGGGTAGTCCTGCTTCTGCCCCTGCTTCGCCTTCTCGATCTCCTTGGGGTCCAGGTTGGAGTCGGCCAGCTGTTCGTGCAGCGTCTCCAGCGTGACGCCGCGCACCACGTCCACGGGGTCGATCACGTTGCCGAGGGACTTGGACATCTTGCGGCCGTGCGCATCTCGCACCATGGGGTGGAGGTATACTTCCCTGTAAAATTTTGAATGTGTTAACAATTTTTTTATTATTTTTATACTCGTAACGCGACGTTTTACTATCAGATATATTCAATATATACTCAGTATTTATTGTAAAACATATCCGGACTCATTTACAGCCAAATACATATTGTTATAAAAAGCTGCTGTATTTCTTTTAAAACGTATGACTCACTTGAATGGCAACTTTCCCATAAGACGCTGGCCGAAGAAGACCATCCTCGCGACCCAGAAGAAGAGGATGTCGTGGCCGGTCTCCAGCAACGAGCCAGGGTAGAATGCCTGCGACACAGTTACATGTCAAAAGTGGTGTAATAAGTATTTCACGCCGTCAATGCCAGCTTCTATGACAGCGCCTACGTATAATCCAGGTCAAGTCTTTGAGTCAGGTCTTTTCTGTGGTCATCCAAAGTCGCCGGTGTGTCAGCACTGCTAACACCGCCCTAGATTAATCATTGCATGTAAATATCAATAGCCGTTCCTACCAAGGACAGGTGACAGTTAAGTTGCTAAGTATAACACCACGGTCGGGGCAGCGCCTGGTCTGGTAGATGGCTTTATAACAAATCACTATACAAACAAAAAGGTATTCGTATTTCTACACGATTACTAGAATTTCTAACTGGTTGACAAAAAAAAAAGAATTATGCGGAATTATAGAGAGTGACAGAGAGCGGTGGTAGCTCAATGGTAAGGACACGCGCCTCTTAACCGAGGAGTGCGGGTTCAAACCCCGGCATGTACCTCTAGATTTTAAAAAATCTATGTACATATTTATACCACTAGCTCGACGGTGAGGGAAAACATCGTGATGAAACCTACAAATTCAAACAACTTTGAATTTGTAACCATGATCCAAAAATTGTCTGGTTCCCCTATCTTAGGGTTACGAAGGTCAGATCGGCAGTCGCTTCAATGTTATTACCAGACTCGCTAAATCCTGGATCATGGTCTAAGCGGACCCCGTCTAAGCACGGGACATAACGCTAGGAAGATGATGATATAGAGAGTGACAGAGAAAGAGTTTAAGAATAAAGGGGTTGGTAAGTAAACCACAAAACAAAAAACAATAATGTCTTATATTTGTAATGTAGGTAGTAAGTTATTTAGCTATATAATAATTGGGATGTTGACACCATTTATATTTAATTTTGAAATATCAATTCTGAAAAGAAATTATCCTAGTATGCTGTTAAGCCTTATTGATTTTCAACCATATTGAGTCTAAGATTTTTAGTTTTACAAAAATTGCTTAATATTAAGTCAGTTGACTAAACAAACTGCAAACTGTTCAAATGCAAATATGATCTATACACCCCTGTAAAATATGTTGTTGAAAAGAGTAACTACCGAGTTTCTTGCTGGTTTCTTCTCGGTAGAAGCAACATTCCGAACCAGTGGTAGATTCATATTATTAGTTGATTTTCCTATTGAATTGACGATTTATAAGTGTTTGTTTCAAACCTATATAAATAAAGAGTATTTTGACTTTGACTTTGAAAACTAGTGACGTCACACATTCACAAGCCCACACAAAATCTATGAAGTGATTTCGTTTTGACAGCTCTTAAAAAGTATCTCAATTGACTAGCCAGTCAACATCCCTATTATCTAGGTAAATCCACAGTGTTCACCCCAGTCTGTGAATAAACGAATAGACCGCAAGACGTGTTACTTTGCTCCTACTGTAATAACCAAAACCCCACAGTACCTTCAAGTCATCAGTCTGATCCGGCCACCCGAATATCGAGAACGGGAACAGCCCTGACGAGAACCACGTGTCGAGCACGTCCTCGTCGCGCGCGAGCGAGATCTGCGCGGCCGGCACGTCGTACCGCAGCGCCGCCTTCACGAGCGCCTCCTCCTCTGTGTGCGCGGACACCCACAGCTCCCCGTCTTTGTGCTGTTCAGGTGAAGAGGTTCATTCAATTTTGAGTGCTGGCTGGTCTTGTCGAGTTTTAGACTGTTGTTATTGGTTAATTTAAATAGCTTTTAATAATACCTATGATACAATGGCTGGTTTTATTGAGTTTAAGCTATTTTTATTGTTTGCAGAGGTCATATGCGTGTGTATTACATTTTAATATTGTTTATTCAATGTCTTCAGAATTTATTGATTTGTTACTAAATTAAAGCAAAGCACGCATAATTTGTTAATGTTGCTTTTATTAAATCTTATATGTGTTTTAGCTCCAAGTAACTATTAGATCATGTTGATAACTTAAGTTAAAACATTCAATGTATAAAATTAAACAGAGTAAACATCACAATGGTTTATAATGCAACCAATGACATACACATAAGTGAAGCTAAATGATGATGATGGAAGATTCATAAAAATTATTTAACATGCTTTTTTACAAACTTTACATAAATGTCTACATATCGAGATCAAACAAAAATATATCATGCTTAAAAGTGCAACATAAAAACGCAGCTTTATTACAAAACCCAAAAAAGTATAAAATGTAATAAAAAAAGAAAAAAAAGAACACATTGATAGCTTAATTTAAAAAAAAAGATTTCCAATCAAACAACAAGTTACTAAAATATTTCGGATTCTCGTATCTCGTTAACAAGCCAGTGCTAAAAGACTGTTGAACAATTCGCTCCATATAAAAAAATATATGAACGAATGGAGTCACGGTTCATTCATTCACTCGCTGATGAAAATACCAACTTAATGTGAAAACATCGTAGTGTAACGTTTCAGAATTTGTACATTTTATCTGGCCAAATAGGCTATAGCTGCCTTTGTTTTTTTATATAAACTTATAATAAATCTGTAGAGAGGTCAATTCTGTACATGAAATATATTTTCAAAATAACTATCAGGGGGTGATTAGTGATCGATACTGATGCCAAAAATGCAATCAGTAAAATTTTTGTCTGTCTGTCTGTCTGTATGTTCCTAAACTACTCGACGGATTTTAACGAAACTAGGTACATTTATTCTTTATACTCCTGGGCAGGTTATAGTATACTTTTCATCACGCTAAAATCAATAGGAGCAGAGTAGTGAAGGGAAATGTTGAGAAAACGGGAGAAATTACTCCATTTTTTAAGCTTCCGTCGCGTGTGCAGCCTTAATGGTTAAAGTTACATAGAAATCATGTATGACGGAAATAGTCTTTATAATATTAACCATAAACGCGGGTGACACCGCTGGCACAGCTAGTTACAAATAAAACAGTGCTTTTGCAGTACGTGGCATACTGGCATCGATTGCGGATGAGACTTATGGCTTCAAATCCCGCAGTATCAGATACTGTCAGCGTCACAATGTTACCTCGTATGACGTAAACATGCAAGTTGTAAAGAATAATATTGAGAAAACACAAAAAAAAACGAAATAGCGATCTAATGATGAAATAGATGCTGCCAAACGAAAACAAAATGGCTGACAACAACCATGCGTGTCTCGGCGATAGCGTATTGTTAGTAGAGACTGTCTGTGCTTACATGCCACGCGGATGAATCGGTTAACTTTTGTCATTACATAACGTTGCGAGAATAATTTCGTCAAAACGTTGCTCTCTTCTAATTGGCTCTTTAGATTTGCCACGTTTAATACCAGATTCTGAGTCAGATGATTATTCATTGTGGTTTTTATTGGACATCAGCTGTTAGCGATAAGCCACTGACAAACCAATGTTCTCTTTTTACTTTTGACAACTGGTGTCGGCATACAACAAAGGCGTAGCCATAATATTGATAAAAAAACTAAATATTCTAATGTTACAATAACAATTATCATGTCTTATGTTTTGAACAATCTGACTTTTCTCAGTGTTAGAAAAAAGTTCCAAATAGTTCCTTAAGTTTATTTTTATCCCGGAAAAAATACTAAATGCCGCCTCCCCCAGACCGAATTCAGCGGTGGTATTCATGGTGGTATACACAAAGCGGACTAGCCAGCACCGCGCGGCAGGCACACAGACAAGTCGCGACGTACGCAGGTGTCGTGCGGCAGCGGGTCGTGCGCGCGGCGGCGGATGCGCGGCGCCTTCTTGCGCCCCGAGCGCGTGCGCCGCCGGCGCGGCGCCGTCTTCGTCGCCGGCTCCAGCGGCGGGACCTCCTTGGGCCGCACAATGGGACGTCAGTGTTACAAGGACGGATCCAAGGAGGAAAGTCATAATGGTGGACAAATTCTAGATCTACGTTTTGTGAATACTATTCATGAATGGAGGATGGACCCTTCTTGAACATTAGAGTCTCTCCCCTCTGGGCTAGTTCTAGGTCGATTGCCGACTTGTGAATACTACGCGAGAGGAGAGGGGTGACCTTTTCTGTTAATTGGGGTCATATTTCTCTCCTGTGGGCTAGTTCAAGGTCGACTACTGGCTTGTGAACACTCTCAATTAATTGGTGTCATAACACCCCCTTGTGCTAGTTCGATTGCTGATTTGTATACTACCAAAGAGTCCCCCCGCTGATTTGAAAGTTGGATCTGCTCTTTACGTGTAAGATATATATAAATAACGTATATAAATAGGAGTTTAAAATATTTGACTCATAATTATAACACAGCGTATGTTAACATTCCTGACAAAGCTGAGATCTAATAAAAATACGTCCTTTATGATATGCAAATTACATAAAAACCTTTAAAATATTAAATTTACATATAGTTTTGTAAATTGCTTTTCGACAGCACCAAGGACTACCATAATTCGTATCGAAATCGAGTAACCGGTTTCCAGGGTCAATGGTCAATGACCTTCACAACTGTGCATGAACAACTAGAAAAATCCAACTTGAACCCAATCGACTTCCTTCACAACTTAAACCACTGGGTGGGCAATACTTTACGTAAATCGACTGATCAAATAACTGATAAATCTCTGGTCAATCTCAAGGTCTATGACCCGGACACCTCTCATTTATCACCTCCTTGAACCTAATCGACTATCTTCACAACTTAAACCACTGGGTAAAGTGACACTTACGATAATCGACTTATCAATAATGAAATCTTAAGGTTAATGACCTGGACTAACTCTCACCTCTTCGTTCAGCGTGACCCTGTACGCCGGTATCCTATGCCCCCACCACAGCTGCCTGGATATGCACCAGTCGCGTATGTTCTCCATCCAGTGGTACCAGATCTTCTCGTGCACGTCCGGGATGATCTTCAGCTCGCCGGTCTTGACGGCTTTGATGGCTTCCGAGGCCATGGTGTCGCAGCGGATGTACCTGTTACCATAAATAGAAAAGGTCTATATGATGATAAATGATGGATGATTATGATGATAATGACTTTAATCATTCAAAACTACCTGAGGCTGTAAGGCTTCAAGTACACGACGCCGGAACCGCACCGGCGCCGCGCTGTAAACGTTGTTTAATTCAGCATCAAAATTGAACACACGGTTTCGATCCGGCGCCGGTGCGGCGCAGGCGCGGTTTTCATTCGTATACACAAACATGCGGTCCGGCCCTGGTGCGGTTCCGGCGTACTTAAAGCCTTAATGACCTAAGAGACCTTGGAAGCCTGGCAGCTCTCGCCCAACGCTCAAACTTCTCTATCACGCTCCCACTTTCGAACGACGTTACGACACCAAAGTCAAACACGGCTTGGCTTTCAGCAGATCAAAATTCCACATAAGCCTGACTAGTACTACAGCATGTTCTAGCTGAAATACCGGCTGCTGACCAGACTCATAATCACTGCCACAGTATCGGCACCACTAAACCCCTCAACAGTCAGGCGGAGCAGCCTCGCTCTGGTCCTCTCGCACTCACCACTGCGGCTTCAGCATCGGCTCCACGACGTCCTTGGAGCGGCTGCACAGTGGCACCACCATGGCGTGCTCGGTGGTCTTGCGATATAGCTTCAGCTGCTCTAAGCTTTTAAGGATGTTGCGTCTGCAGTCGAACCTCTTCATACCCTGGAGGAACGAAAATTATTTTGTTACCCACTAGTATTTTTTTATTATACATACATACATACATAACATCACGCCCATAATCCCCGAAGCAGAGTCAAATCTCTTTTCTTTTTATTATGATGTTCAAAAATTGTCAGTTAAAAAATTACAGGCCTACTGATAAACATTCTTAAGTTAGTCGTTTATAATTTATGCGTTAATGAATTTTTATCTGACCATTGAATGGCCCAAGTGTTGATTAATATCTGATTTACTTAGGTGCGTGATTTATCCAACTTTTTCCTTTATAGACCTTACTCGGATAATATAATTAAATACTAGTAAAATATGTAATTGTTCGTCTTAATTAAGGCGTCAAATAACTAAATTCACTAAATTGGACATGGCTCACCGCGAACGGCGCACAGTTGTCCAGCATCTTGCCCTCATCGTCGAATATCGTGATGAAGGGCAGGTTGTGTCGCTTGCCGATTTCGTAGTCGTTCGCGTCGTGCGCGGGTGTTATCTTTACGGCGCCTGAAACAATTATATATAGCGATATATTTGATGTTAAGGCAATACAGGGTATTATGGATATCTAGCAACAAAAATAAACTATGTATTACAATAAGGTAACATAGACATCGCACAATAAGGCAACATGAACATCCTATAATAGGGTAACATGAATGTTTAACCATACGGTAACATATACGTCTTACGACACATATTACGGTGACATAGATAAGAAAACATAGACATCTGACAAGAAGGTGACATAGATTTTTAACCACAAATTAATAAAGAATTCTAATCAAACAAACAAAATAATTTTTCTTACCTGTTCCGAAGGTCATATCAACATATTCATCAGCAATGACTGGGAGTTTCCTCTGGCAGTATGGATGCAATAAGCTCTGGCCAATTAAGTGCTTGTATCTAAAAAGTAAAAATATTTCACCATAATAATTTCAACCGGAACACGTGCACTGACCCATTCATCACTCCACAAATCTAAGGCCGAATAAATTTATTACATACATAAATACATATTATCACGCCCGCCATCCCCGAAGGGGTAGGCGGAGTCAAAGGGGCAGCCCTCTTAACCTCATTCTTCAAAAATTTTAATACAAGGCTTGGTTAGATGAAAAATTGTGGAAAAGTAGTGACAAGAGGCTAGCTCAGAATACACAATCACATACTCAACCCGGTATAAACTAAATTTATTTATTTTAAAACTGACTTCCCACACCCTGAACCTAGTATTTTAGGAGCTAACCTTAAGGGAAATAGTCGGTAATTGGGATAATCCTACTTTATATGGAGATTGGTATTTATTTGGCTAAAGTTTACAAAAAAGATAGAAAAGAGATCTTACTGTAGCCTACAAGAGTAAACGGTTGTCAAACCTGTCGTCTTTGGGATTCACGGCGACAGCCACGTCCCCCAGCATGGTCTCCACGCGCGTGGTGGCCACCACCAGCTCCTCGTCGGAGCCCTGCACTCTGTACGCGAACAGCACCAGCACGCCGAACTCCACCTACATATCACAGAGATATTAGTAAATATCCGACTACATCGCATACATTGATCTGACTCCAAGGTAAGTAGCTTAAGCACTTCTGTTACGGATATTAGAAACAACAGTGGTATTACAAATATATACTTAAATATTGAATATTAACACCCAGACACAGAACAAACACAAGTATTAATCATACGAATATTTGTCCTGGGTGGGGATCGAACCCATAACTCTTGGCGCATGGGGCAGGGTCACTACCGAATGCGCTATCGAGCTTGTCGATGGCGCATTAGTAGGGGATGAAGTATTAAATACTAGCTATTGCTTCAGGCTTTGCTCGCGTAGTACGTCAATAAAACATAGCCTATATGTTATATGGGTTTATAAGCTACACTATTCTAAAGTTTCATTTCCAAATAAATCCATTCAGTAGTTTTTGCGTGAAAGAGTAACAAATAATAGAAATATTTCGTGTGATGATCATGGATATTTGTACTTGAGTCTTGAAAGTTTATGAAAAATACTAAGTATGTCTCTAACCTTTTTTTTTTTTTTTTTTTACTTGAGGAATGCATTTACGCACCATCCAAACAGAGTTCTGGGTGGACCTATAAGGGTGAGTCGGGCTCGAAACCGGTAGCAAACTCCGGAGACCCTACCGACTAAACCTCAAGGCTGTCGTTCTTCGGGCGCTAACGCAAAACCAACGGGATCCCCACTGTCGGGATTCATCTCGAAAAGTCTACGCAGCGCGCGCTGCCGCCTAGCGGCCCATCTCGAGGGAGTGGTATTCTCCCCCAGAACACCTAGGGTGGTGTTTCACGACCACATAGACAGCTGTGTACCCTATCCTGACGGACCGGGTGTAACACCTGCAGTCGGCTTCTCCGGGGACGATAGAGGGCCAGAGGACCGCCTCCCCTAACCCCCACGACCCCAAAGGCCCTTTTAGTCGCCTCCTACGACAGGCAGGGACACCTCAGGAGTATTCGGAGCCCCCCCTGCAGGGCGCCGCCGGGCTAGACACCATCGCCACGGCGGCCTCGCCTACGACGTCGGGCGGGATCGTCCAGCTCGCGCTGGCGCTCGGCGCTCTCCTTCTGCGGCAGTGTCATGTCGCAGAAGGAGAGCGCCGCGTCCCAAGACCCCTCACTACTCACCATGGCAGACACCACGGTCGGTAGAGAGAGGTCCTGCCCAACAACGGCGGATAGCGCATTGCGCTCTACGGCAAAAGCCGGACACTCCTCCAACGTGTGCTCAGCACTGTCCTCAACGGAGCCGCAGTGATAAGTATGTCCCTAACCTAGTATTTATAGTACAAGCTTATAAACTTAGTTTGGGACTAGGGAATTGGTGTGCAAGTCTGGAGAATTTATTTATTTATTATACTTTTTATTGCACATTGACATTGCAACTAGGGCCGTGTGCACGTTGCGGCTCTTAGTGCCTATGCAAATGTATTGCATTCGCGTAAATGCCGGCCTGGTTGTAACGTCGATGTGGACGCATTCTTTCTTCTGTGTAATAAATAATAAATAAATAAATATCCGACGATATCACATACATTGATCTGACTCCGAAGTAAGTAGCTTAAGCACTTGTGTTACGGATATCAGAATCAGAACAGTATTATTATCAACAGTAGTTATTACAAATATATACTTAAATATTGGATATTAACACCCAGACAGACACAGAACAAGCACGTATTCATCATACGAATGTGTCCTGGGTGAGGATCGAACCCAAAACTCTCGGCGCATGGGGTAGGGTCACTACCGAATGCGCCATCGAGCCAGTCAATCAAGTTATTATTGTTGTGTTTTGTTATTTTTTTCTACTTTTGATTTAGTTTGTCTAGGATATGTTAAGCAAATCAGGTCTGTACGCCTGAAACTGGCCCTTATAACAAAATTTAACTACAGTCTCTTTACTACATATTTATTGTACCTTTATAATATGTGTGCTGTTGGTTTACCTTTGATAAATAAATAAATAAATTTATTTAGATTTTGAGACCCACAAACTATATCTCCATATACATACATTTAGTAGGAATAATAGCAAATTTTCTAACGGCAGTTATAAATATTATGATACACACCTTATGGTCATACCCCGGGATGGACAGCATTGTCCTGCCGGTGAGCTCCACTTTGTCCACCTCGATGTCGGAGATGGCACTCTTGAGCGTGCAAGACCAGTTCACCAGCCTGGACATTATTAATATTAGGACTCAAGTCTATTAAAATTAAGACTTGTAAAAATTTTTAGAATGACAGTACTACTTATATATTTATAGATTTATCACATGTGATATGAACAATCAATCAAAATCTATCTATTGATCGATACGCGTCATATACCACACAAACCTTCAATATTTTTCGATATTTTTCAGTGTCAGTATGCCACATAGATGTTGCTTTTAGACAAAAACTCGGAACAGGTGCAATTCCTCATGCATATTCTTTGCTATGGGACTCTGAGGTTACAGTATTTACCCAATCAGAGCTGGGTACTAATATATGAAGTTTCACCTGTTGGCGCGGTAGATGTCGCCGTCGTCGTGCAGACGGATGAAGGCCTCGTTGACGGCGCGGCACATGGACGGGTCCATCGTGAAGCGCGCGCGCGCCCAGTCGAACGACGAGCCCATCGAGCGCAGCTGCTCGTAGATGCGCACGCCCTTCCTGAAGGACAACCGCAAAAAGGCTTTACTAAAGGTTCCTTTGCCACAAACAAATATTACTAAAGGTCTATAAGATTTGGTTTTTGAATGTTGAAGTATAGGGGTGTAAATGCGGACGTCCTCCCTAAAGGACGCACACAAAAACAGACGTTACTAAAGGTTCATCAGCATATTTTGCTTTTTAACTTTGAACTATGTATAAAAGTGTAAATGCGTCCTTCTTAATGCAAAATAAAAAAATAAAAGTCTACTTGGCTTTTTGTTTTTTAACTTTTAGGTATGGATCTATATCCATACCTAAAAGGTGGTCGTCCATACCTACATCCATAGGTGTAGATATGGACGTCTTTTCTAAAGGGCCCAACCAGATACAAATATTGCTAAAAGTTTATTTTTGATTTTTAAACTTTGAAACATGTATAAGCCAAACCGTAAACAAATTTTACAAAAAGATCCTAACGAAGGTGTACCAGCGAGATCTTGTAAAGCAAAGTGGTGAAATAGGTTCATTCATGTAACTCACTCATTCTTCCAGTCCCAGACGCGCTTGATGAACTCCTCGCGGCCGAGCTCGTGGCGCGTCTTCTTCTCCTCGCGCCACAGCTTCTTCTCCACCACAACTTGAGTGGCGATGCCGGCGTGGTCGCAGCCTGGGTTCCAGAGAGTCGTGCGGCCGTTCATTCTAGATAATAAATAATTTGTTTACACATATTTTTTGTACGTACATACACACCATTACACCGAAAATCACCAAAAGGGTAGACAGTGGACAAATATTAGTAATTATAAATAAATTATGTAATGTTATGTGGAAAACTATAATTCTTTGTATGTGTTCATCTAATATACTTCACAGCATTGACTTTTTCTACAAGGTTGTGATTAAAATAACAGCAAAAAAATATTTATGAATATTTCTTAATTTGTTACATATTACATTTGTAGAGGATTGCAAAAAAAATTATAAAAGTTGACTTAGCATTTAGCACAGTGATGGTGATTACATTAAAAATACAGCTCTTTTTTTTAGCAAATTAACTTACCTATGCCATCTAGTAAGTGCATCTTGCACAGCATTTGTAAGTGCATGCCCCAGATGCAAGCTGCCAGTCACATTAGGAGGCGGGATCACCATCACAAACTTGCCTTTGGGGTTTGGTTCCAGTACAGACTTGCGCTGGAATTTAAATGTCAATTGTGAAAAAAGGTTGATACAAAAAAGGACGGATAACAGTTTCACATTACAAAGTTTTAAGACTAAAATAAAATAAAAAAAATTGCATTAAACCCTAAAGGAATATAATTTTTTTTTTAAAAGTGCATAATTACCTAGATATACACTAACAACAAAAATTTATAAATATATGATACTCTGTTTTAAAACTTTACTTGTTAAGAGGAAGTTAGTATTCTAATTCTAACCAGCATTTAAAATGATTTCAATGTAAATGTTTTGGTAATGTAAAAAAAGAAAATTTATTCTCGTAAATTTGTAAAGCAGATACAAAATAGCCTTGACAAAAGAGATAAGGCTTGTTGTAAGTTTTTAGTACATACATTTATTTCCTCTCTTAGTTACTTCTTTATTAACAACCTTTTTTTTTACTAACCCCATACTCAGGAGTGAAGAATCCCTGCTTCTCCCACCATGTGTACCAGGCTGCCTCGACAAACTGTGGGCTGTACGCATCTGGCATAGCCCCAGTAATGTCCTTCTTGTCACCTGGCGCCGTGTTGGCTGTATACTTTGCACTCTCTTTTGTTTCCTTAGCTTTTTTCTAAAATTATTTATTGATTAGAAAATGGAACAGAAAGATTTGTAGAAAAGATTTTATTGATTACGTTGGAGAAGTAGTTTTATTAAGAATCTATAGTTGAACCTCCTTCGATGGAGGCTGCACTCAAACGTCCAAAAAAACCCCAATTACCTACCATCTGGATGGAGCTAAAGAGGTTTGAATTATCACTATAGTGGTACAGTGACCATTTACACACAATGGCCCACTTATGAGGCTAAGTGCGGGAAACACATGCCCAACTAACTAACTATAGTTGAAGTGGCTCATAACTTTTCTATTGGTAAACAAAATCATTCAAATTACATGTACATAACCATAACATATTGTTAAGGTACTTTTGTAAAATAAAAATGATAAGCTCTGCTGTGTAATAAAAGTCATTATGTCATTGCTTATTAGCTAGCCACTACAATTACTGACGCAATCCTCCTAACAATTGCAGGTATACTTTCACCTCATCAGCCTAACCTAAGCCAGGTAAAACTAAGAGTAATAGGCACCTGCCTTTCAATGAAAATCAGACAAGATCCAAGGAATTACTAGGAATAATCAAATTACTGTTTGGATAGCCGAACAAGTCCGGTAAATAATTACCTCAGGCTTATCTTTCTGCACAGCTGGCGCGCTACTCTTTTTATCCAATTTCGCTTTTAGTTTTTCCAACTTTGCCGCTTTTTCGGCTTCTTTCTTGAGCTGCTTCGCGGTCTTCTCCTGGGGCTGGTCCCCAGAGGGACCGTTGGTAGCATCAGTATCAGTCATGATTCTCCAGTACTAGCTGAAAACTAATTCACTAGGTACACTTTACACTACAAATAGCCACATTCGCAGTCTGCGAAATGTGGATATGAAATTGCAATGCTTTGACAGCTGACAGCTATCATAGTCAACTTTTTTTTTTATTGTAGACTTGGAAGATAGTTTTAGCTTAACTAAAATTTCATAAAACTTTACTAACTAACTACCTAACTAATTTTTATTTAAGTAATAAATTAATTAAGTTTATTTATTTTCATGATTTTTAGCAAAGTATTCGTCAATCAGCAGTCGTAAATAATAAGTTAACCAATCATATACAGGTACGTCACTAGTGGTTATCGTCTTGGGAGGGGAAGGGGAGAGGTAGCGTTGCCGCCCGACGCCATCTTGTTTTTTCAATTTTACCGAACGCGTTGTGTGCTCGTGTGAATTTTATTTTAAATTGATTCCGCGTCTGGTATTATTAGAACTAACACATAAGTGTTTTTTATTTCGTTTTTGTGTTATTCACTGACGTGCACATCATGTCTGATCGAGAGGTACTATATTTGTCTTGTCGTTCGTCACTTCGGTAGTGTGCTGCGTGCATTTTATTTGGTGTGCTCGTTTGCTATATTTATTCACGTTGGACACGCTTGGCCTTTTCAGAGGAGTCGCTCTAGGACCCGGAACGGCTCTCGAGAGCCAGTTCCGAAGGCCGCAGTGATGTCGCGAGGACACAGCCGAAGCCGGTCCCGCACGCCGCCCCCGCCAAAAGCATCCACCAGGAAATATAGAAGCCCGTAAGTACATAATGAAACAAAATTCTAGAACAAATTCGCTGTCATAGTAACGTAACTTATGTTACTTTCGCAGTTTCGGCCTCCAATGTTTGTTTTATGTGTTTCTATAACCTTGCTTCCAAGGGTAATGACGAGTATGTGATTGCGCAATTTTTGCGTATTCGCATCATGTATCGCGCTCAATTTCATATTTTTTGTTGTTTATCAAGGCTGAATGTTGATGGCCGCACGTATTTTTGACGAACAGGTAATAGATTTTTAATGCTAGGTTCGTACAGTTTGATCGATATCATTGTTTGTTCTTAAATATTTGATCAATACGGTGTTTTGTTGAAGGAATGGAAACCATGGATATGCTGATAACAACTGGTATTTGTTGGTTCAGCACCAATAAATAATTAGCCTGAGTAACAATTACTGGCAACTTGAGGCACTTGCAGTTGCCAATTTATATTTACATAAATATTTATAGAGTAAATGTTAGAAAAATTTAAATAGGGATAGGCAGAGTCAAAGAGGCAGCTCCTTTAGTTTTCAGTGTTATTGACATTGGTACATAATAAGTTGTAACAATGTTTTTACAATTTAATAATCACCGTCACATGCTATTTTATCTTTCTGGTTTTAATGGCATAGTAAAACAGGCGTAGGCGTTCGGTTCTCTGCCTACCCTGCTAGGGAAGTGGCATGAAGTTAGTTAGTAAAACAAAAATATAAAACTAATGTTAATAAATAATAAATTCTCCAGACTAACTAACTAACTATCAAATTCATTGTATATTGACAAGAATGTTATATTGGACCCAAATCAATATTTTTTTTATTGATAATGCCAGTTTTCACAACATCACAATAACATTTTTGTAGGAAGATTAAGATCATCTTTGGTCTATCAAATTGTTTATTGTTCACACGGACTTAAAAAACAGAAGGACCCGCCACTAACTAGACCTAGAAATCACCTTTGGAGCTCCAACTTGACGCTCAACTTACACCACACACAGACATAAGCGCTCCAAATGATAGATTCCGAATACAATATTTTTTGGTCCCTGGCAATACAATATTATTGATAGTAAATAGATCAGCAGATATCTTGGCACACTAGTTCCTGAAACAATGGTTTGTTTGGTGTTCGTGAAACGATGGTTGAATCGCATCGTCGTTTCCAGCACCCGGTCACGGTCCGGGTCCCCGCGGCGCGGGTACCGCTCGCGCTACTCGCGCAGCCGCTCGCGCTCGTACTCGCCGCGCGGCTCGTACCGCCGCTCGCATTCGCACAGCCCGATGTCGTCGCGGCGGCGCCACCAAGGAGACAGGGTGAGAAACATTCCTGTATGTGCACTGTGTTTTACGCTCACGGGGCAGGTCATATTAGCACTCACTTGGCGGTTTATATTTGTGCTATGTTCCACTATAGTCATTATAGGACTTTATCTGAAATGTGATTCACAAAAATGGACTTAAGCAGCAGTATAAAAATACATAGACATTACTAATCATTTTTTAATTAGTGGAACATGCAAAACACTAAGTAATTGCTTTTGTGACATGACCTTACGAGCATATTTTTTTATTATAAATTTTAAGTCAATGTAACTTGCTCATCTCTTTAGTATACCTAGTAGAATTGTAATTATTAATTGTTTTTTAAACAGACAATTTTAATAAAGTAAATTATTTAGATTTTCATTAAATACATTTTATATTGCATCCTCCCCTACAGGACAAGTTGGTGGTAAAGACTTGCCAACTCTGAAGTGTTGTTTCCTTGTCCAAACAGGAAAACCCTACCCCATCGAGGTGTTTGGGAGTGTTTGGATTGAGCTTGTACACCACTGAGCAGCAGATCAACCACATCTTCTCTAAATATGGACCGGTTGACAAAGTGCAAGTTGTCATTGACGCTAAGGTAAGTGCTCCTTTATACATGCGACAATCTGAACATCTATATTACGTTTACATTATTTGTCAGGCCCGTTGATCGAGTGTCGCGGACACGAATCCGCGAGTCGCGGGTTCTCATCCTGCTAGGGGCAAATGTTTCGTGTGATGAATATGGACATTTGTAATCTAGTCATGGATGTTTATAAACATATTTAAGTATCCATAGCAAAATCTTATAAGCTTAGTTTAGAACTAGGGAATTGGTGTGTTAGCCTTGAGAATTGATTTATTACACCCAATTTGCAGAACACAATGAGCCGTTTAGAAACAATTTAATGTTACATCTAATCCTATATTTAGATAGTAAGGTTGCAAATAGTAGCTTTATAAAGTTTTTTTTTGCTAAAGATCAATATCGATCAGTGAAACATAGGTAATCAAACCAAAATAACAAATCCCATCCTAATTAATTAACAATACATTTTTAAGTCCTTAATCTTTTTTGAAATCAGTTAAAAGATAGCATTCCAAAGCACACAAAGATTGCGATTAATGTTCGCAAGTCTATCGATTCTTGATTTCATCATCATCGGCCTATCGCCGTCCCCTGCTAGACATAGACCTCTCCCAGAACACGCCACTCAGAACTATCTGCGGCTATTCTCATCCAGCTCTTACCCGCCACCCTGCGGAAATCGTCTTCCCACCCAGTCTAATAAGTTTGCCGATACGTGGTCTCCCCACTCCAGAACTCGTCTACCCCAACGGTCATCCGTTCTGCAGCTGATATGGCCGGCCCACTACCACTTCAGCTTGCTAACCCGGTGGGCTATGTCGGTTACTCTTGTTCTCTGAGTACCCTTGCAGGGTATCAGCGTAAAGTGAGCTCTAATAAATCAATTTTATCCACGGACTAGTAAAAAAAGGACTCCACGCTGTCATACTATAGCATGAAGCCTCGTTTATGCATGTGTGAGTGAGATTCTTATGGATACCAGATAAAGGATATCCGTCATTTGGAGCGCTTATTATGTCAATGTGTGACGTAAGTTGCGTGTCAAGTTGGAGCACTTGAGGAGCTTCAATGTCTAGTTCGTGGCGCGGACTTCTTTTTTCACTAGTCCGTGATTTTATCTACAAGAATGGACACTTTTTCTAATCGATTGCTGCTTCTAGTCGTATTCTAATCTCGGAGAGCTTGTATGGAAAAGGTAAACGATGTTAAAGAAGCGAGTGAAGTGTGTAAGGGCCGTGCCGTGTGGCGCTCGGTTCTCACTGCCTACCTCGCTAGAGAAATGGCGTGAGTCTAGTATTTCTGCACATACATAGCGTCACGCCTGCCAGTCCCCTTAACTACATTCGCTCAAAAAATAAAACTGGTCTAGGTTAGATAGAAAATTATGAAAAAGTAGTGACAAGTGTCTAGCTAGTTGTCTAATCTCGCGATTTTCCATCCCCCAGACGGGTCGGTCGCGCGGCTTCTGCTTCGTGTACTTCGAGAACCAGGAGGACGCGAAGGTGGCGAAGAACGAGTGCACCGGCATGGAGATCGACGGGCGGCGCATCCGCGTCGACTTCTCCATCACGCAGCGCGCGCACACGCCCACGCCCGGCATCTACATGGGCAAGCCCACGTAAGTGCCGCTCTCACACTAGTTCTATAAGTACCTATACACTACGCTGCCAGTCAGTGGCGGACTAACCGGGGGGCGGAAGGGGCGGACCGCCCCGGGTAGTGTTGCCGAACTATCGATAGTTGACCTCGGAAATCATCTATAATATCGATAGAATCTATAGTATCGATAGTTCAGTTTGTTAAATAGTATCAGTATACTGCAATACTATCGATAGTATTGAAGCTCAATATCGAAATTACTATCGATGGTATCGGCCATGACTATTATAATAATAATTAATACTATCGATAGTATCGATATGTTTGCGCGTTCGATTTTCTGTCTTCCATTAGACTATTGTATTAGCAATACTATTGAGGAAAAGGTCACTATCGATGGGATAAAACTATCGATACTATCGATAGTATCGATTGTTGTTGCAATATTATGTAGCAATAGTCTATCGATAGACTATCGATAGTGGACTATCGAGCGGCCACACTAGCCCCGGGCCTGGTCCTGGGGGGCCTAAACAGTGGAACAACCCAACTCCATTTCTTGCAAGCAACACTGCTCGTATCCCTACTAGGGATCTCGTCCAGCTCTTTGCCGCCCCAGACTTTAAACAGGCTTAATTAAAAAGGTGTATGGATCAGTGGTTTAGAAAATGTTGGTTGCGACTTCCTTAGGGGTCGTGAAACCTTAAGGAGGTAGGGCCCAGTTAATAAGAAAGATAAATTTGTAGTGTTTTAATTTTATGAAAAGGTTACAAACGAAAGATAAAACCTTGATACGATTATTTTCATTAACAATTAAAAGTTTCTAGGTACAACAGAAGATAAAACCGTTAGTTTTATATTCATTGACAATTAAAAATTAATATATGAATAGAATATAAAATATTTTATAACAATAATTAATTGGGTTGTCATGAAAATTTGAAAAGTAGTGGGCAAACAAGTGAGACTTTCTCAGTGGTTTGAGTGTTGAAGTAATGATGCAAAACAGGTGTCATTTGTTTAGTTGAAAATGTTGTTTGCTTATTTTGCTTTTGTAGATGGAGAAAAATTTAATAGAACATAAAGTATGGCTTAATACTCAATACTCAATAATTTATTGCTTCCATAATGTTTACATGCTTATAAACATAATACATATACTATTACGAATGGTCGGAATCTTAAGCAAGCTATGTTGATTTTATTTTATTTCAGCGAGAACCGCTTTTTATTCCGTAAGAAATGCATGTGTGCCAGTATAATTGTGTTCTGTTATTGAGTTTGAGTTAGTGTATTTTCACTCAACAACAGCGCGGATCGAATACATATTGTGATTGCCATGAGGTGCAATTTTTATAATTGATTTCGCTTTTGAACGAGTTCGTATTCGTTCTGGTAATAATGCGTTCAATGACGCAAAATCGATTACAGTCAATATCATGCTTACTGAATAGGTTAGAAACTGGAGTAGTGACCTTTTAAAAATGGAGTCCGATTATTGATGTTTTTTTTGCGTTAGTTTGTTAATAGAAGTGCTGCTACATAACGAAATAAACAGTACAACTGGGATTATTTAGCGTGTCTTTATTAGATATCATCGTCATAAGCCTATCGTCGTCCACTGCTGGACATAGAGGCCTCTCCCAAAACACGCCACTTAGCACAATCTGCGGCTATTCTCATCCAGCTCTTACCCGCCACCTTACTCTTTATTAGATAGCATGGCAATAATTCTTCAATGGGTATTGACTTGAGGCACACGTCATAAAGAAATTCTTGTTAATTTCCATTATCAACAAATGATAATGAAAATAAATTACAATTACATATTATGCAACAATTATTAACAATTATATATTATGCATATATAATTGTTAAGCGGTGGTAGCTCATGTAAGAACACGCGCCTCATAAACGAGGGGTGCGGGTTCAAACCCGAGCATGTACCTATCGATTTTGCAAATCTATGTACGTAGGGAAGTTTAGTTAGATAGTTAGTTGTGTACGTATTTATACCACTATATTATACCCTCACACTTTCTGGGGCCTCATAAGTAACCTGTAAATCTTTGACCGTCTCCGATGCGACTTCGTCCACGTCGAAATCACTTCGCCCTACGCCCTTAATAGCTAAGAATAAAATGATTGTCGTAAGCCTAGTACCTTATCAATGCAACACTCCAACTACATGACACTTAACTACTTGTGTGGTTTGAGGAAGTGCAGTTGGTATAGTAAAGAGCAGTATTAGAGTGAGCCAGCCGCAAGCCTAGCTGATTCACTAAAGGCCTGTTCGTACATTTTATTTTACATAACATTTTATGCGTGTTATTGTATTGAGACTCGAAAAGTTAAACCTGCATTTACCAGCTTACTTGTCCGGATTGCAGATCCGTCGACGGAACCTTGAATCCGAAAATGTATTTTTGAATACCCTCATTACCTAAAAGCCGCAGCCAAACGCTAGTTAGTAAACAATAAATGGTTATAGCTGAAAATATCAAGGCTTTATACAAAATAAACGTTAATTCTTCATGAATGAACACCATTGTGTTCCATACTTGGTCTGTCCTTATCACTCTCTTATCGTAGTTGTGCGAGCTAAGGCTCGTTTGAACGTAATTTAAGTTACAGTACCGGTTTTATGCGGCCGCGGTAAATTGAATTTATGTTGAAGTTGTTCAAGATATTTTTTTCTAGAATATCTTGCGTATAATTGAATAATATTGTGAGAGGGACAGTTATAAAAATATCAATGAATTGAATTTCAATTATCTCATACAAGCATTTTCCCAAGCTTTGCTTGTATTGAGGTTTTTATCCCTCGAAGATTAGTATTCTGCATAAACATACACTATGTTCTTACAAAAGTTTACAATATTTACTCGGTTGTTGTATTATAATCGGTTGAGTAGTAAATATGTGAAAAACAAACAAACTCACTTTAACATTTGCAGTATTACTGAAGATTTTCAAATGATTTGATTAAAATGTTACCTTACATATAAAATTTGTCATTTAATTAAGGACCAAATCCTTCCACAGCAAAGCGCCATTTTCCATGGCACTATTTGGATATAAAGAGTATAGTTGTACACCATGATCATAGGTGCAGACTGTGTCTAAGCTATAAATTAGTTATTTTCAGCATATATAGCATATCAATTAATTTAATATAGTATAAACAGGGATAAATAGGTATTATTTTCTTTTATCAATCCCTAAAATAGCATAACAGTACTGATAATAATTAATGTATCTTATATATTATTTTATTTTTGGACTAGTGTGATAAATGTGATCATCAATGTTAATGAACTTTGATTCATTTATTTTGTTTGTTTCGGCAGAAGCGTCAGCAGCCGAGGAGACAATGGCTACGATAGGCGCAGAGACAGAGAGTAAGTAGAGGATTTTATACATTTATAATAAAATACATACAGACATAATGTCACGCCTTTTTCCCATGGGGGTAGGCAGAGATCACATACTTATATAATAAAATAACAAAGATTATACAGATACTGAAAAGAACTTTAGTATTTTGTCGCCAAGGAGTATAGATCAGATAACAAGATCAAATGAGGTTGGAGGGAAAAAGTTACAGAACTTTATATTAGTCAAAATGGCCGCTATGTTAGAAATGTTATGGTTTTAATCTATGGTTAAAATCTAGGAAGCGGTCTTGTTTTAACTGCTGTTAAAACTATCTCGAGTGACTTGACTGTCAATGTTCCTATACTACTTCGTACCCGCGGGCCAGCCGGGTGGGAGCCCGAGTGGCCCGCGGCCTTACGTTGCGAGAGCTGTTGTTTTTAGGCTGTGTGTCCACCGGAGACGTGCAAGGATGCGATAGCCTCGCCAAGCGCTAGGTGAATGAAATTATTCCATTAGTTATGAACAAAGACCGTTTGGTACGCATCCTCGCGCACCCCCGGCGGACACGCAGCCTCACCCGGCGGTGTGTTGCAGCGAGTACTACTACCGCGGCGGCGGCGGCGGCGGCGGCGGCTACCGCGAGCGCGAGCGCGACTACTACCGCTACCGGCACCGCTCGCCCAGCCCGCACTACCGCCGCTCGCGCCGCTACGACCGCGAGCGCTCCTACTCGCCGCGTAAGTCCGCCTCCGCCTCCTACTACTACCCGCGGTAGTGCCGTCCGCACCCCCCGGACGCGCGCAGCGACACGCGCGGCGACACGCGCGTGACTCCCGATTGCGTTTAGTATCGAGGTACACGCGATCTTCCCAACGTTTCATTAGCATTGTCCCCATGTCCCGCGGAATTTGGTATGACAAATTTAAATTTGCTTTTTGCGAGACCGAGTCTTATTTTCATTATTATTATTATAATAGCTTCAATAAAAATAGCAATATACGCAATTGTCGTCTCAGCTTAAAACGGCAAATACCAGTTTGAACGAAAGTGAGAAATTTTCGTTTGTTTCTATAAAAAATACTTTGAATATATGAACTGCGCGTGTCCATGTCCTCTATATCCTACCCGTTACCCATACCCACGTCCAACAGCGTAGGATTATCATATTTTACTATTACAGCCATGGTTAGTTAACGTAAGTCTTCGGACAGGGGAATCACACTTGTCTCTGCCCGATATTAAGTATTTTTAGACTAAAGTAGAACACTAGGACTACTAAAAACTATGACTACTCTGTTGGAATACCATTCATGTTTTTAATTATTGTATTGTTTAATGTTCACGACATATTTCATGAATAGACATTTAAATGATCACCAATTTGTCGGTTCACTTGTTTTAGGTAGGAGCGTGTTTCAAAATCACCCTACGTTTTGTTTTAATAATAATTTAAGGCATTCGCTGCCTTTCTCATGTAAAATTCATTTTTCTCTTTTGTTTTTTGTATCAGTCATTTGCTCAATTTTGAAATTTTGTCTTCAAATTAAACCAAAGACAGAACGCCAAATAAACATCGCGCATCTCTCACACTTCAATTGACATTTTAATTTGTACATGAAATCTACATTTGGTTAACTTTTTTAGTTTAAGATTTTTCAATTTCGCTCTGGCTATTTATTGGGAAATATATTTTGATTTTCAATACACATTTAAATCTTAATTATTGTCGAATGCACAACTTTCCCTAAGAAACCTTAATTAATGTTGCGGCTTGTTGTACTAGAATTCCTAATTAGTTTAGGTTCCTTATGAAAAGTTGGCCAGTGTGTAAAAAGATTCAAGTAAAAATTCTAATAAAGTCCGATTTTTGATTTCAGGCAATGACATGACAGTTAGATCTATCACAGTAGAGCGACCACGTGGCCGACCATATTAGTGATGTCGGACAATGCAAATAGTCATAATCTTAGTTTACGAAATTTTTACACTTACGGTAAATTTGTCAGTCAAAAAATCCAAATACTAAAGACATCATAGATTCGTCTTTAGGCTAAGCTTCAATGAATATGATGGCCATCCCAGTATTTTATAGATTGCATAAGTGTTTAAACTACTTTAGAAACTTGATAAAACCCTTCTGTTAAAAAACAAATTAATCTTACTAAGAGAGATTCCTAAAAAGTCTTTAGTCAAATTATATATTTTGGTATGCAGCATACCAAAAGTTAAAAAAGGGAATAACTATAACTTCCCAAGTCTATGGCATCAATATATAAATATTTTTTGGTAAATGAAAGTAAATAAACATAACATCAAACCAGGGACAGTGATAATTATTTATTTGCCTGAAATATAAAAAATTGGACTTACATTTTTGTATGTTCTACACCTAATTTTTGATATTCAAAAAGAAATATTGAGATTAATATTGTAGAAATTGTAACTGTTTTAAAAACTGTCCTGTATTATTATTTGTATATCATTAGAGTTTTGGTAGCAATAAATTGCCAGAGAATTATTTGTTTGCTATGCCGTCGCTATGTTTCACTATGTCCATAAACACCATGGTTACTCCCCTGTTTGACTTTGCAGGTCGTTATTAGTAAGTTCGTGACGCTGACGTCAACTACAGTCATAGTTTTTTACACGCCACCTTCCCAAATGTCTCCACTGGCCTTATGCATTTATACTGTACCTGGACAGGCCGTTTAGTTTTAACGTTTGTTTATATAACGAATTTGTAAAGTAAGCCAGTCTCGGTCGTTCTGACCCCGCCGCGCGCCTTCGGGGCCGCCGGGTGCTAGCGTTGTCGCAGCCTCTACCGACACTTTAGTCACACATTGTTTGTAGCGATGTTGCCTCGATGACGGCAACAATAAAATTTGTGTGGTCGCGGTACGGACCCGTTTTTTGTGATTGTTATCGAAAGAGTAGAACTTGGATTAGCGGGAGTGGGAGTCACCAAATGTGATATATGTGGAGGAGAGTTGGAATTTGTGAATAAAATGAAGTCGTTTTATGCTAGGGTAGTGTTTAGATTTTAGTGGTTAGGCATTTGAGTTGTACCGTACTGGCTGCGAGATGTTGGCACCTCGCAGCGAGGCCCGCGGCGGAGCGCAGGGCGGCCCTCGTCTGGACCGCAGTGGCGAGGACGCGTTTATGTTAACTACTCGACGTGATACAAAGGGTCTTAGCTCTAAGTTAGTTTGTAACTGCCCTGTAGGGCGTAGATGCCTCTAGAATGTAATACTAGCTCTAATAAAGATTTAACTCTAAGTCTAACATTGATTTTGTTTGTTTGAAAAGGTATTGAAACAAGAAGTAAAGGATGAAGTTCCTTGAAACTAACTGTGTTGAAGTTTTGAAAATGTTTGAATTGAAAAGTCCTTTCGAACGGGCGAAAACCGAAAACGTCCGGCCGGTGGGCGCCGGTGCGGTCGCGTCAAGTCGCCTCGCCTTAGCGCTGTCGAAGCGAAAAGAATATGATCCGCCACCAGCCGCCCGCCCCGCCCCACAGAGCGAAGAGAAGCGCACTGATCATATTCTTTATCTTCCGACTCGATACATACACACTACAGTATTTAGTACTTTATCTACGTGATCCTTTGCATTTTACGAATTGATAGTAATATATATATTTTATGTATCAGATTTATGGACGATGACACCATATTTCACATTCTTATTTTTATTAGTGTAGTATTGTGTTGTGAGCGACTTTGTTATAATAAATGATAGTTTTGTAACATCATTACGGTTCTTCTTCATTCATCCCACCTTATCATTTCCATTATCCTATCTTATCCATGTGTGATCTCTATTTATATTCTATATTATATCTTTTTTATTTACATAATATAATAAATGGGGATTATGTAGAACATCTAACCAGGGGTAAAGTGTAGTTACATTATCCTATTCTATTGTATTTATTTTCTATTTAGCTGTAGTTAGATTATGTAATTGAAACAACTAATCTGGATTGTCAGGTTTTATTAAAATTCTTAACAATGTCTATGTATAATTATTATAAATAAATACCACATACATTCGTATTGGCACGCCTTCCATATGGCAATTCGACACAGACCACCTAAACAAGTTATAATAAATATAAACAATAACATTATAAAAATAATAATTAATTATCAATAGCTGCAACAAAACATAAATTGATAGCATGATCGTATTGGACGCACTTTGGATGATATTAGACAGATTTGTACATTTCTTAGACACTAAACAATACCAGAGATTTTATTCTATGGAAGAACAAGAAAGCATAAAATATTTGGAATGATTACAAAATGCCTCGGGGACTTAAATAAAATTAAATATCTCTAAATTAACCTGTCAACGATAACACTAAGGAATGCTGTGTAATAATACTGTGTAAAATTATCACTGTATAAACATAAATTAAAACCATAATGATAATGCGTCTATGGCGCAACTAAAAAAAATCTAGCTTTGACGCGTGGCGAAAATGTGCACGGCGAAGCACATACTGTCTACGCGGGATTTCATAAAGATGAGTATCGGCGCTAGGTGAGAGAGACTTCTGGATGTCTTAGTCTTATCTTAGTTAATCATAGATTATATTTTCCGCGTGTTAACCGCCAATAATCGTCACGCATTTTCAAACTTCGATCTGTCGGATTGCGAACTTTTAGCGAATTGTGCTAGACAGATCTAGCAGTGTGGATTCCCAACCAATAAAACAAAATTTCAAGGTACACTAGTGTCATCAAAATCCAGATAAATATCTCGCGTTGGGAATCCCCTGGTTTAACAACAAAAAGTCGACCTTCGCGTTTTACCTTCTGGTAAAATTACACTTGCATGTTGGCAACACATTATTTGGCCTTCATTGTTTACTTACTCAACAACATATAGTGGGTAAGAGGAGGAGCACAAATGCATATAAAAGGTGTATAAAGGAAATCTTGTCCGGCATAACATTTAACAGTTCCAGAAGCGCGCACAATGGTGTAGATTTATAGATACATTTGATAATGTTTAGTACTTTAGACGGATGTTACTAGACCAGTCTGTGCTCCTTCCTACCACCCTCCGTTACAATCTTTTACAATCAAAATTTGGCCAAAAGCGTCTCCACCTTCACGTAACCTTCCATCTTACATACATTGGGTTTGATGAACACAGTTACTAACGTGTGTTACACTAAGCTTACAGACTTATCCAAGCAGACTAATTACTAACAGCTAGACCCTTCGGGGTCGGAGGGACGGGGATGATTCCTACGGTCATTGAGCTGCGAAAATATTCTCATGGGCGGAAGGCAAATTGTCAGGAGCCGACGGAGCTAAGGCTATCGTCGACACATTACACTGTTCACTATAAGAAAATATATTACTTCTAATACATACTTTTAGAGATTATAGATTGCTTGATAAGAGCAGTGTTAAGCATTGAACCACGAGTAAGAAACATGCAGAGATTCGAATTTTTCAATTTGCGATGGAATAACAAAAAAAAGTGGTTTACTTTAGAATAATGTACTTTACACATTAATGAAACAAAATCAGTAATACATATCCTACTACATAACAAACACACATTGATCTGATTCCGAGATTAGTAGCTTAACCCTTTCAGTGCCCGTCCATCGGCAGGTGAAACTTTTTAACTGACGCGCCAAGCGTCAAACTCCGGTATCTAAGCCAAAGAAAGAAAGAGAAAGAAATACCTTTTGAAAAGGAAGATTTTGTGGAATGGTCGAACAGAACTATAATTTTAGTTAATCTGTTCCAAAAAAACATAAAATCCCAACCAATAATTGTGTAAAAACGTGTCTACTCTCTCGTTCGTCTCGTTTCTTCCAAAAAAGTAATAAAATATGATTACTATTTTACTACCCTAAATATCGGTACTATTCCAGCTTATAACCAATAAAACTGTCACAATTTTGCCACAAATATCGCAGAAAACCACACATACACGCATCACGCACGGTATAGAACATATTAAGCGGTTCGAAACTTATAACTATACCGAAAACGCCGATGGGCGGGCTGTATATCTCAATATGACGGCACCTGGGTAATGGCGTTACTTTTCAGGAAGGCAGTGAATTGGTTAAGCACTTGTGATACGGATATCGGCATCAACAGTGGTATTACAAATACATAGTATTCGTCACACGAATGTTTGTCCTGGGT
The DNA here is from genome assembly GCA_951394215.1 of Glyphodes perspectalis. Classification (NCBI taxonomy): domain Eukaryota; kingdom Metazoa; phylum Arthropoda; class Insecta; order Lepidoptera; family Crambidae; genus Glyphodes; species Glyphodes perspectalis. Next base: position 1,849,749 of record OX596209.1, on the reverse strand, counting down.
GGGGCTCGAACCCACAATTCGATTGTTTGATTGGCGCATGGGGCAGGGTCACTACCGAATGCGCCATCGATCCAGTCACTAGACATTATAAGTTCCTTTTGAGCGGATACATAATAATATGTAAAATAAGGAAATTTATTTCTACCAGTATTTCCTGCATGACTTCTTACTCATTAACCTTATTTCATTTCATGTACAAAATTATTCTTCTATTGAGGTTTATGTTTTCTAACTGGAAACTATACTAATACCCATAACTTACTGGCTAATGGCAAGATAAATGAGCAAAGGGAACATAATATACTTCCATCGATTTCATAGCCTAACGTCTAAGACGTCGAGTAGATGCCAGGGATTTTCTATTATTTTAAAACTACAATTATTAATCGACTGTAAAATGGAGTTCAAAATTTTACAAGCACTTGATCTCATAAGCATGTAGGTAATTATTACTTTGAATTGGCGACCTATGTTTAGTAGTAGGAGGCTGGCACCATTTTTGAGTAGGTACTTGAGGCAAACTAAAAACTTGTCCCATACCTCCTATTATACCCCAAGATATAACTGCAGATCTGCCTGATGAGTAGCGGGGCTAAATCAAGATAGATAATTGTTAGATCACCTGGCAGGCAGAAAGTCCCAACAAAATTCTGTCTTTTTTAAAATCCTATTTTTTAGTTATAAATGTATTATTTATTATATTTCAAGTTGCCTAAAATTTTTTTTTTTTATAAAATATATTAGCACGAGCCTTGCAATACCCCGACTAAATCTGACTTATTTCTTTTTAATTCTTTAAAAATTGAATTAAGACATTAAAATTGCACATTGACTCAAAACATATTTAAAAAAATAAATAATTATAATATTTAAAAATAAGCCCGGCTACTCATCAGTCAGGTCTGCAGTTCTGTGTTGGGGTATAATAGGAAAGGTATGGGACAAGTTTTCAGCTTGCTTCAAATACTTACCCAAAAATTGGTGCCAGCTCTGACCAGAAGTTCCGTTATTGATTTCTGAAAGCGTTTATATAAAGTTAAGATATCATCAAAGATCTCCCTATTTTAAAATTATATAGACGCTCCCATGCGATTAAAGCAGCATTTTTCACTACATAGTAATTCTTCGTCAGATATGTATGCGTGTACGGGACGTCCATTAAATTTGTTTACCATTATTTTACAGCGCTCGATATCGAATGTGAGGTTGAAATTGTCCTGGATGACGATATCTTGTCAACAATCAACTAGCCCCTTGGAGTGGTAAACCAATTTCCTGTCCGACTATACAAAGAAAACACTAGGTTTACTAAATCTTCCTATGATCTACTTATGACTAAAATGGTTTCACTACATTTATTAATTCGTAACGAACGTTATTTTATGAGAAGGCTACTAAAGTACTATCAAGCATTCTATGGATGATAAAATGGTATAGGTATTTCTTGTGACAAAAGAAAAAAATATTAGACTTTGTAAATACATACTTACTACTTACGTAGGTTACTACTGCTCTGATTTCACATTCCCATAATTTTATTATGTACTTCGATAACGTTATAAAAATAATTAACATGAAGCACATTGCAAATTAACTTTTTAGGTTACATAGTATATATATTATACTTATTTATACATTCCATAGAGCTAGCAAAAACATTTTTAAAAATTGGCATACAAAGTTCCCCAAATGATGAAAATTAGTGTATTTTGAATTAGAAAATAGAATAGGTAATATAGGTATCCGCTTACACTTATTTAGAATACCTACCTATTCGTATTTTATTGAAATTTCACAATATGGCAAAACATTGCCAAAACAAATTACCTATAGTAATATCAAAAAGATTAATATTAGACTGTAGAATAATTTCACTTCTCATTTAACCAACCCTTACTAAGAGTGTTGAATAATTAAGGTTTTGAGAGATTGTGGTGGTTGACTTAGCGTTTTTGAAAGGATGTAAAAGATGTCATAACCATGTTTTATTCGATTATGGTATGTACTTTCTTATTTTTTTTATGAAACAGTTTCCATCGAGTACAGAGCAGGTAATAGAACAAAATAGTGACTAGGTTTCATGTTTACTAATTGATGCGGTATTTGCAGCGTAAAATTATGTACTTAATAACTATCATCTTTATATATAGAAATCACGGTTGTGTCGTGATTTCTACGTATAGACAATAGTATAGATCACGATTGACATGGATATATTAATTCCCTGCAAATATAGCACAAAACAAATCGAGCGCTCCGGGCACTCCGCTCTCCGCAGTCGCTCAAAAAGTCGAACATTACTTACTATTCAGTTCGACGATCGAATCGCATCGGAGTAGTTTCAAAATACAGGTCACCGGAGGCCGGCGAGTAGCGGCGCGAGAGCATCGGGCCAGGTGCCGCTCACAGCAGCAGCGTGGCGTGGTCGCGGTGCAGGCGGCGGCGCGCGCGCAGCGGCGCGGCGGCGAGCGCGTC
>OX596209.1:1643019-1847074 GCA_951394215.1 Glyphodes perspectalis | reverse complement strand
CAGCATCGAGTACAAACGCAACGAAACAAAACGTAAGTATTGCGTCGACAGCCACAGCGCGATGAGTAGATAGTAGTAGGTATATATAAACGTGCGTGTGTATCGCTACTCACGCGCGGCTGCTTCGATGAAAACGCGTTGCGGCAAACGCTACAATAGCGCGTTTTTATCGATCAAACGCACGTATGAATCGATACAACTTCATTTTGATCGCTGGGGTCGCGATGCGCAACTGTAAAATGCGCGTTTGTATCGCTGCAAAAAGTCGCAATGTGTATATATGCCAAAAGTGCGGCAAGGGCCCTAAGAGATTTATAATGCTCTAATAAAAATGAATGAATTTTTTAAAAAAGCTCGCTCAAGTACTTTTGTCGATACTTTAATTTAGTATAAAACTATGAATAATCATTAGCTTATACTAATTAATTAACTCAAAAACAATAACCTGAAAATAAACAATGTGAGCTACAATTTTTATACCTACTGACCTTAGAATGAATTCCGACAATTCGCTGTCCTCCCCGAACTCGTTATGTATGAGGCCCATGGTGGCGATGTCGAGCGCCGCCCAGGGCCCGCCCTTCTTCACGGTGCCCCAGTCGGGGTCCAGCGTCAGGTAGCTGTAGTCCGTGGCCTCGGGGCCGGCTGCCAGCGGCTCCATGCACTTCTGCTCTATGGGGCCCAGCGCGTTTAGTGATGTTTCCCACTAAAACAGAAAATATACATATATTTAATCTTACCGAACCCACAATATCAAAATCATATTGAAATCATCACATTGACTACTCGTCAGTCACCGACGACAACCTTTGAGAGTCAAGTCCCAAATAGGAAATATTATTAACGCATCTATTGCGCTCAGCTACACTATGACAAAAGAGTATTTTTCGGCATCGTTCTGAAGAACCGCAACTTAAGATAGAAAGATGGGGCATAAGGCTCGCGAGGCGAAGTTTACCAATCCCTGTCTTAGGTAAGCAACCAAGTAGACGTTATCTGTTACGTCAATGTTTACCATTGATACAGTGCAGCCCGTGCTTACGAATCTGACTGCATACTTATTCAGAGCCTAGAGGAGAATTGAATATTACTGGCGTTTTACAAACTGTTCCTATCGTCTGCACTCTGAGCCAGTTACTTACGTCCTGATGGTGTTGCACTCACCAAAGAGTTGATGGTGTCGGCGTCGTTGGCGGCGTCGGTGTCCAGGACGGCCAGCAGCGCCATGTTGTGCAGCCCGCTCACGAACAGCGCGCACTTGACCGCGTGCTGGCTGTACTCCGGGAGCAGCTCCAGCTCGCCATCGGAGTCCTCGTCGTTCTCAGAGTCCTGCCTTTGCGTCTTAGGTCTGGAAGAACAGTGATTGTCGGTATATTTTTGGTGATTATCATGAATGAGACAAGTCTATATATTTATTTCAACATGTCTAATCATAACGTAAGGTAAAATCATTAAATAAAAGAATCAACTAACTAAACTTCACGCCAGTTCCCTAGCGGGGTAGACAGAGAGAACTGAACGCCATATGGCACGATCCTTACACATATGTAACCTTAATATTGATTCAATTTGTCTAGTTCCCTTTCCTAACCGTCTGCTCAACTTAATAGCCAGTCCCGCTATCTCCAGAATTATTTCAGGCGGACCCCGATTCAGAGCAGGTTGTGGCAAAAGAAAGTATTTTTTACGTACTATTTGATCATATAAATAGACCGCGTGTGATGTCCGATGATAAGTGGCAAAAGTTTAATTACCTGTCAGAAAACGTGACTTGCCTCTCGGCAGCCGGAGTAAGGAACTCCCTCAGTTCTAACGGAGTCATGACTCTACTGCTGTAGCCACTAGACTTGTCCGAGAACGCCAGGTGACTCAGTTTCTCCATCAGTGGCGTCAACTGTACCCCCGTTAGCTTCTTCTTAAAACTAGTAGCCTCCGAGTCGGATCCTATCTGAGAATCTGAACTCTCCGACAACGATTTCAGAGGTAACGACAGCGATTTTCGCCTGGACTGGTCCGTCGGTAGCGTCTTAGTCGAGTCCTTCTGTATCTTCTTCGGAGTCCTTTGTGGAGACTTATGGAAATCCGAGTCGAAGTCTTCAAACTTCTCTTGCTCGCATAATTTCATGTTGAATGTAAACATATTGTCTTCCTTTGACTCTTGCTTCATTTTGGCATAATACTGTTCTATGTATTGGTTAAATAGCGACTCTGATATCGCGACGCCATCGTTTCTAAATACTGGGAAGAACGGATCGTTGATGGTTAACGAGGACCGGCGCTTCAAGACCTCGTCTTCTGGAGTCGGCGTCATGTCATCATTGAGCGGTATTTTGGACCGTTTTAATTTAAATCTGGATGTAGCCCTATTCGAAAGCCTTTTGAACGTGTCCTGTATATCAGTCACACTCGCTAATTTCCTGATCGAATCAGGCTTGTTGATGTAATGGTCTGCTATGCAGTTTATATCCAATACTATCTTGTTGTCCCTCTTTTCGTTCTCCATGATTTTGGCACAGTTTTCAATGTTCTTCAGCACATCTGGTTCAGGCGGCTTCTCCTCTTGTTGGCTGTCAGGGTTTTGACAGATGGAGAGAATGTTCCCATGAAGGCGTTTGTACTCCACCATGGGCGTGGAACAGACACTGGTCTGCCCTGTGAAGACCTTGTCATTTTCCTTTGCATCTTCGTCCAATGATTTCTGTGTCTTGAAGCTGAGCGACAGCTTGGTTGGTCTTTGCCGAGGTTTGTTGGTGAAGGGCACCACATCGGGCATGCTGGGTTTTCTTTCGGTGTCAGTGAGAGGGTGTTCCTCGCGGTTGGGAGGGGATATCATTGTGTGGTCCTCTTCTGGAACGGCCGTGAAAAGCAAGGACTTGTCTCTCTTCATGCCTGTCTGTGGGAATTCGCGGATTCTCTCACGTTCCGCTTCTTGATTCTGAAACCATGAAATAATTCGATCTTATTGTGTAAGCCATTATAAATAGGTAATCAAAGTAACACACTAACACAAAATGAGAGTCGACTAGACTGATTAGAATATGTAACGCGGAATTTTAGCCGAAACCATAGTCTGTGATTACTAAGGATAAAAACATTAGGATGTTAGTATACATACATACATAATGTCACGCCTTTTCCCCATGGGGGTATAATAGATCACATACTTCCATTTGCTACGACCCTGACATGCACCTTTCGCTTCTACATTCATAAGTGATGTTAGTATATCCTTAAAATATACTTTTGGAAGAAATCTATTCAAAACCACTATTCAGTATTCTAACCAGAGGTATTTGGAGGAGGAAATTGAGCTAAACTTAACAGTGTTTACAGCTGTGCAGTAACTACGTTACCGGTTATACGCTGTTAATGAATTATATAATTATCCACTAATGGCGTATCGGGTTTGGGGTATGCGAATTGTATGGGCGACAGGCTAGCCACTTATCACCACTTTTAACAATTTTCCATCTAACCCAGCCCAGTTTTGTTTCTGGCTGAATGTGGTTAAAGGGGTCTGCTGCCTCTTTGACTCTGCCGACCCCTTCGGAGATTATGGGCGTGATGTTATGTGAATGTGTGTATGAATTATTGAAGTTTCTATTGATCTAGTTGTAAATATCAGCATCAGTATCCGCTGAAACAGAAAAAAAAACTGCAACAGCAACACCGGTTTCTTCTGCGGATTTATTGGCCACCGACCTTCTTAAACCTCGCGATCATCTCCTCCCCGTTCTGATGGAACTCCTGTATCCTGTCAATCTGCTTCTTGAGGCTGTCATAGGTCTTCCTGCGCACGTACACCACCAGTAGCTGCGCGCCCAGCGGCAGCGGCGTGTCCGTCTCCACCGTCTCGGCCGGAGACTTTATCCGGTACGGGTCCACCACCGTCAGGTATGACGTCAGGCTCGGGGGTAGTTGGGTGGCGATTATTCTAGAAATAATAGATAACACTTATGGTGTCGCAAATGGCCATAGAGTAAGGTGACCGCTTAGCGTCGGGCTGGCCGTATGCAAGTTTGGATCTTTTAGTGGTATAAAAAATCATATGATTTGTATACACATTATTACAAATTAATAAATAAATTATATATCAATATATCGGTGTGCGTATGACTGGACCTTATACAGTGACAATTAACGACGTTTTAATAACTTACTTATTATTATACAAGACTACGCCCCCCAGCACGCCTCGGCTTTTGCGGCAGTGCTCCAGTATCTGCATGGCTTCCATGTATATTGACGTTGCGCTCTGAAAAAATAAAGAACAATTAAATTTACAACGTGCATTATTTGACTGGCTCGATGGTGCATGCGGTTGTGACATTGTCCTTGGGTGGAAGATATGACGTCACGCGTGTGCAATATAGTGTAGAGATTTGATTGTTTGTTTGCAATGAATATGCTCTGAAACTACTGGACCTATTTAACCGATTCGTTGCGGCGCACATTTTCATTAACTTTTAGTAGTGGCGGCATACAAATGTTTCGTGACACGTTTGCCGCGTCAAACGTCATAGAAGTAGATGACACGGCTACCGTGTCACCAGCCATGTATAAAAATATTTGTTGTTTTTCTTGGTTTTTTCACGTGTATTGACTTGATTTATTTAGTTGAACCCAAACTACGGAAGTAAACGGAAGGTTACGTTGTTTTGAGTGGTTTTTGAGTAGGTTTACTAAGTGTTTTCCTGAAAATGGCAAGTAAGTGACTTTTTTATTCAGATGTTGCAAACCTTTTGTAGGTTTAAAAGTTAGAAAAATGAGTTACCGCAGGAAAACGTCTTATTCCCATGGATAACGAAGTTCGCTAACGAAGCAGCTTAGAAATGTTTTCGAAAGAAACTAGTGTAAAACGAAGATCGTTAGTCGATTAGTAATACTTCGATGACATCTCATCTCATATTTCTAGTTTACACCCATGTATATTTTTAATTATTTTATTTTTTATGTATACAAGACCTGTAAGCATGTACTTTTGTTAATAACTTCAGTTACAAATTGTATAAATTAAAAATTAATAAGCAAACTCCTAAGTCAACTACTATACGATAGATTCATTACAGAGATGAGAGGAGTCCTTTCTAATACCGGTTTTTTTCAAACTTAAAAGAAGGGGCTCACACATTTTAATTAACTAAGTACGTGTAGTAAAATAAAGATATTTTTGACTTTGATTTTGATTTTTGATGACAACGCAAGTATTTTTCCAAATTATCGTTTAAAAATTTTACTCAAGAACTTGAAAGTCTAAAATAATATAGAATAATATATGGACTCCCAATATTACTTTTTTATTTTCTAAAAAGTTTATAACATACATTCAATTATGTACATCATTTAATCTGGCCACAGCAATAAAGATATTCTATAATAATAAATAAATAATAAATTCTTCAGACTGGCACACCGATTTCCTAGTCCCAAACTAAGCTCATAAGCTTGTGCTATGGATACTAGGTGAACGGATAGACATACTTAAATACGTTTATAAACATCCATGACTCGAGTACAAATATCCATGTTCATCACACGAAATATTTGCCCCTAGCGGGATTCGAACCCGCGACCCTTGGTTTCGTGGCCAGGGTCTCTGACCACTATACCAACGGGCCAGTCGACATTCTACTTCCTTTCTGTTCATATCTTATTAAGCATCGTTATTAAGCACACTTATCATAAATTGATAGCTTGAATCACATTAATACGTGATACTTAGATATGAATCAGCGAACTGCCTCCTTTAATCCGGGATAAGTAATAATAATTATACATAAATAAAAACATTTTGTTACTCTTTATTCTTCATCAAAAACCCAGCTTACAGGTTAGACTTACAGTTGATTAAACAGAAAACCTGTTATGGGCCTTATGATATGAAAATTGCATGGAATAAAGGTTTTCAAAAATACAAAAACCGCCAGATGGCACGAGGGAGTCTCATGGTCTTATCACTGTCGGCTCCTTGTTGACAGCATGTCAATTTGGTCTGACAACTAACCAATGAGGAGGGCGACAAGACCGCAAGTCACAGTCGCGCCTTCTTTTGGATGTTTTAATTCAAAAAACCCTCATAAATTATTTATTGTTAACGTTGTTGGTTTTCTAAATAAATAAATCGTAAGATGTAACGTGTATGCAAAATTTCATCAATGTATGTTGACAAACCAATTCACTATACAACCAAACGAATCCACTATCGCATAATACATCTTATATTAATAAATAAATATCAGACTACATCACATACATTGATCTGACTCCAAGGTAAGTAGCTTAAGCACTTGTGTTAGGGATATCAGAATCAACAGTGGTATTACAAATACATACTTAAGTATTGGATATTAACACCCAGACACAGAACAAACACAAGTATTTATCATACGAATATTTGTCCTGGGTGGGGATCGAACCCACCACTCTTGGCGCATGGGGCAGGGTCACTACCGAATGCGCCATCGAGCTAGTCAAGTAGTAAAGAAGATACATCAATAAATTTGCTTATTATTGATGTATCTTCTTTTATATAATATAATATTAGTAAGGATTTAGGAAGTAGACCGATAAGGTTATCAAGTAGGAGACATACAATGTGTCGTGTAAATATACACTTCGGATATGTTATCGCCCTCGTAGCTAGTTATGAGCTATAATTACCACTTCAATGTAAAGGATATGACAGTATTATATGACAGTACGTGGGACATTATCAAACAGAAGCAAATTTATTGATGTATCTTCTTTACATAGTATAAAACAAGTCACCGCTTCTGCCTGTACGCATACATAACATCACGCTCATAATCCCCGAAGGGGTAGGCAGAGTCAAAGGAGCAGCAGGCCCCTTTAACCACATTCAGCCAAAAACAAAACTGGGCTGGGTTAGATGGAAAATTGTGAAAAAGTACTGACTAGTGGCCAGCTCGTCACCTACACAATCACATACCCAACACCCCATATACCATTAGTCGCCCTTTACGACATGCTAGGCAAGAAACACAGTTGGCACATTCTTATGAAGTCCTTGACGAACATGGGACAATGGGATGGTTTAGATAGAAAATTAAAAAAAAGTAGTGACAAGTGGTTAGTTCGTCGCATTCACAAATCACATACCCAAAACCCCAAATACCATTAGTCGCCTTTTACGACATGCTAGGCAAGAAACAGTTGGCACATTCTTTATTAATTTTTAGACCAACATCTGACATCGTTAGCTTAGATCTTTAAAACTACGGAAGGGATGTCGATGCAGTTTTCACCAATAGATAAAGTGATTCAAGAGGAAAGTTTTGTATGTATAATTGTATTGTATTGTATTGTATTGAGGTGCGCACAAAACAATTTTATTGTTTTGTGCGCACCGTGCGAAGCCAGAGATGGTCGCTAGTACAAATATAAAAAAATGCGGTTTCGTAGAAGAAAGTTACCACGAACATCCTGACTAAAGTTTATAATTGTGAAAGTTAAGACCGGTGAAATGTAGCACAATGACTCGTCTTTTTAAATAGTTTTTACCTTTAGGTGACAAACAAAATCCGGCTGCGTGATAGTAAGAAGTCATGTAGGTACTTAACTTTGGACATTTACATTACTAAAGTTGTCTAAAGTATGTTATTTACTTTGACACCTGCTACTTCTGCCCTCATTAACCCTTCGTAAATTGCTAGCACTCAAAGCATATTTGGAAGTATTGAAATGAAACCACCGCAGATCGTTCACAAATCGGTCGATCGGCATTAACAAATCGTGATCGGCAACTTTCGAATACTACGATCTGCATCAAACTAATATCACATTATAAGGAAAGTGTCACACAGCCAAGGTCACGTAATATACACCAAATATCTACATATACAAATATTATACGATTCAGGACAAACATCCTACACTTACATTGTTCACTCATACGCAGTGGCGTAGCTAGGTGACAAAGGGCCCACGGGCAAAAAAGAAAATAGGGCCCATGGGCGTACGCAGCTTTGGGTCCAGCCCCAGCACTAACATTTTTCTTCCTACGTTAGACAGAGTCAAATCAAATTAACTCTTTCCGTCTTGGTGGTTAGCATACTAACCACCTAAAAAAACAAGAATATTTATTATATCTTTTAACAAATGGTAAATAAAATATTGAAAATTGAATCCAAATGCGTAAGAACATTTATTCAGAATATTTATGTAAAAAGATATAAAACACAAAATTATTTTTAATATATGTATTAAAAATATATTTTTTTTTATTTTTAATCCATATTGAACACGAATATGTAATTTTTATGTCTGAGCTATTAAAAATACAAAAGTGTGACTGAAAGAGTTAAAATGAAGAGATGTGCTTATCAGGTTTTAGGGCCCCGGAGCACTGCCCCGCCTTGCCCCTGGGTAGCTACGTCACTGCTCATACGGTCATTATCACCAAGACCTGCAACGTGCACCGCGCATTCGCGTCGTCAGCGGTAGTCGGCGATAAGGGGCTATGTTAATAAACACTTGCACCTTATCACGAGCGTATCACGATTACCTGAATACTATTTGTATACGCATTGAACTAAGCAAATTACATTACAAGGTTTTGTAAAAGTTGCAGTATTGTTTGACTTTCATCCGCCCGGGTAATATAGCATCATTACCTACATTTTTATTTGAGGAAGATCATTTTATAATAATGATAATCACTAATGTTTTCTGATTAATTGAGAATGACGTCCAAAACTGTCGGGATTTTTTTATGAGAGACTAGCAGCGCAACGCGGTTTCACTCGCATACTTTCCGTTCCTGTAGGAATATGGGGATAATTTATAGCCTATGTTACTTACGGATAATGTAGCTTTTCAATAGTAAAATATTTTTTCTAATCGGCACAGTAGTTTTTGAGTTTATTCATTACAAACATACACACACACACAAAAATACGAATCTTTCCTCTTTATAATATTAGTATAGATATAGATTTCCATGGACTTCTAGATGGCTGGATTAAAAAGATCTGAAAACTTTTCAACACGTAGATCTATGAAGCTTTCCACTAAAAGCTTCTTAAAGAGTCAGCGCAGTTTCTTTCCATCTAATGTGAGCCATCTCCCATCTCCAGCATACGCATTTGAAATAAGATTAGGCTTAGTTACTAAGGTCTTCCACCAGTATCCACTGACCTTGGGTAACCCCAGCATGGGCACCCTCTGGAAGATGTGGCATCCGTACTGCAGCACGGGCAGGTACGTCTCGAACACCTGGTACAGCTTCTCAGCGAGGCGGCGCGGCTCCGTCATCTGCGCGGCCAGCGTCTGCAGGTCGCCGTGGTACACCTTGATCATGGATGTGAGCAGGCGGGCGCGGTTCTTGAGCACCCAGTCGGGGATGTTGCGGTCGCTGCCAATGGCCTGCGGTCACATATTACATACATACATATCAACATGCCTCTAATCCCCAAAGGGGTAGACAGAGTCCAAGGAACGATGAGCTATTTTAACCACATTTGACCAAAAATCGAGTTTGGTTACATATGAAGGAATAAAGCTTCTTGCGGTTTAAAAATGAATTTAACCCAAAAATAAAGTTGAGTACGGTTAGTGTCAAAATGAGCGCAAAAGTTGCGACAAGTGGCTAGCTCGTCGCTTACATAATCACCAACGCATTTGCGATATATTAAGTAAGACAAACTTTATGAGTCCTAGACTCAAGCGGATGTAATTGACATGTACATTAATTTGAGCTTTTAAGAAAATCTATTAGACTATTATAGTGTTTAATTATTTTGTCCCGTGTTGGTCTGGGACATAAAAAGAATTTGCCAACTGTGTTTCTTGCCTAGCATGTCGTAAAAGGCGACTAATGGTATATGGGGCTTTGGGTATGTGATTGTGTAGGCGACAAGCTAGCCTATTGTCACTACTTTTTCACAATTTTCCATCTAACCCAAAACAGTTTTGTTTTTGGCTGTATGTAGTTAAACGGGCCTCCTGTCCTTTTGATTCTGCCTACCCCTTCGGGGATTATGGGCGTGATGTTTTGTTGTTTTTGTTGTAATGAGTTTGTCCCCGGGGTTCAGCATATAAGAAGACGAAGAATCAGCTACCAAATTAGCTTTTATTTTTATAATCCCAATATCAAAATATGTTTAGTTATTTTTACTACTGACCACCTGTGTTTATTAAAGAAAATATAAAGGCATAACACATATTTGTTAACGTGTTAGATGATTTTCATTAGCATATATTAATAGAAACATTTATTTAGCATTAGGAAGATTGGTTTACACATGTGTCATCTAATTTAAATAATGGCTAAATTCCTTTACATCACGCGAACAAGCTTACCATACCAAATGCCAGGGATCAAGGACGCGCGATCGCGACTGACATCTAGTTCACTTGCGTCGTCTTTCGCTTATAATCAATATTCGAGACATTTAGGTACCGGATACGTTTAACACTGCGCTATGTCTCAACATTGCGCCAACTCAATAAGTGTTTTCAAAAAACAAGAACCGCCAGATGGCACGAGGGAGTCCCGTGGTCTTATCACTGTCACTATTGGCTCTTTGTTGTTAGAACCCTTCATAATGTGATACGTATGTCAGTTTGTTCTGAAAACATACCAATGAGGAGGGTGACAAGACCGTACGTTACGCCGTCTTTTGGACGTTTTAATTCGAAAATCCCCAATTCACTGCGCCAGATGTGCAACTCACATCTTCAAAAGAGCGCTTGTTTCTACATGCGGCGTAGAGCGTAGAGAATATTGCTAGGGTAGTTAAGGTTGATTCGGAGCACTTGATCCTTCAGCGTCACCACAGAGGGTGATGTAGGAAGGTCGAATGGTTAGTGGGAATATCCCGGCTAGATCATCTTGGCCGGAGAGGGATTCTTTTATACTAAGGGCCCTGGGAGTCCCACACACGACGCCGTTCCCATGAATAACGTGAAGGTAGGCAAGGCATTCCTCTCGTTAAAAAAAAGAGCGTACAGAATTTCCCCCTTTCAAGTGGTGCACTTTAGTAGCGTTTCCCACGAATTTATAAAGCGGCTTAGTATTTTCCTGGTCATTAAGCGCGTTATTTACTTGGTACACCATAGCGCAATTGTGTGTGAAGTGACTGCAGTGAGTGAGTAGCTATGTTAACAAAGATTTTTGATTATAAATATGTAATAAATAAATATCCCACAACATTACATTCATTGATCTGACTCTGAGGTAAGTAGCGTAAGCACTTGTGTTACGGATATCAGAGTCAACAGTGGTATTACAAATATATACTTAAACATTAAATTTTAAAACCCAGACCCACAACAGACACAAGTATTCATCACACGAATGTTTGTCCTGAGTGGGGATCGAACCCACAACTCTTGGCACATGAGACAGGGTCACTACCTCACTACCAAATGCGTCCCCGAGCCAGTCAATGTATGTGTGCACTTACCAATATGTATCGGCCATACTCTCTGATGATAAACTTGCCGCTTTGCAGCGTGATGGCCACCGGTTGTGAGAACAGGGACTTGACGCAGTGCGCTGTGCCCACCACCTAAGGAACCAGACGAGAACATTCTATAAATAAATAAATTAAATTTTGCTTTGGAACATCTTAAACTCTGCCTACCTAAATAAAAAAAAATTAAAACATTTTGACACACCAGCACACTCCTAACTAAGAATATCATAATCATATGCTTGTGCAGTGGATACTAGCCAATGGATAGACACATTTAAATACGTTTCTCAGCTTGTATGAAAAGGATTATGAATGTTGAAGAGGCGAGTGAGGTGTGTAATGATTGTGCCATATGGCGTTCGGTTCTCTCTGCCTCCCCCCCCCCTAGGGAAGTAGCGTAAAGTTTAGTTAGTTTCTCAACATATATCGATAACAGTGTCAGTCACATGAACACTTGCTCCTAACGGAATTCGAGCCCGCGGCCTTCGGTTTCGCGGCCAGGATTCTTAACCACAAAGCAGCCCGACAATACAAGACGAACTAATTATAATACGTGGTAGGTATAGTAATCTTGTGGCGACGTCAAAGTGCAAGCCTTACGTTCGTTCCGGCGACCGCATTCAACACGTGTGATGCCACATCCATATATGCACAGTTAGTTTTATCAGAATTGTTGCTAATCTTTTTCGCGACCTACATTATTTACAGATAGAAAAAAAATTGCAAGATATCACGGACTTGTAAAAAAAGAAGTACTCCACGCTGTCATACTATAGAGTGAAGCCACGTTTATGAATGTGTGAGTGAGATAATGATACCAGATATCGGATATCTGTCATTTGGAGCACTTATTATGTCAATGTGTGATGTAAGTTGCGTGTCAAGGTGGAGCACCTGAGGAGCTTTAATGTCTAGTAAGTGGCTCGGTGTCCTTCTTTTTTTACTAGTCCGTTCAAGATATAAAGAAAAAAAAAATACAATATATGTAAAATTATCACTAGATTTCTTTCAGACAACCTTCACTCATATTGATGTTTAATATGGATCACAGGAATTAAACTTACGTCAATTCTTATAAAAATAACATGTAGATTACATACTTTTTCTCTGGGACCACTTTTATGTGGTACAGTCAAGGTCAGGTCATGTACAGTCTAACCAAAAAATCATGGACAAATCGTCCAGACCATTGTACTAGGCGTCTAAATCTAAGGTTGCTATTTTGATTTTATCTTAACTATGTATAACAACTAAGAAGTGTGTAATTTTCGTAATATGTAATGTTTTAACTTGTTTATAAAAATGATAGCGTCAAAATAAAACCTGTATTTCATTATATGCAATTGCATTAAGGTGCTCAAGCACTTGCAAGTGTAAGTGCTTGAGTAATAAAAAAGTAATCACATTACAGCCATTATCATTTATCAACATGGCATCACAGAAACTCACAAAACTTGCTATCAAATAGTATCTGGTTACAAATTGGTGCAAGAACTAGAAATTTTTTAACATTATGCAAGTGAAGACAATTTCAGAAGGTTCAATTTCACAAAAGCTGCTTGTAAATGTTATATCTTGGTACAAGTGGTATTTTTAGAACTTCTTTTGGTATTAATTTTAATAGATGTTTGTACATGCCGTTTAAGTTATAAATAAACTAGTTATTATTATGACCATATATAAATTAATGAGGTAGAAAACTATTTCAGGTTCATTAAATGTTTTATCATGCACTAGCTGTGCCTGCAGTTTCACCCATGTTTATGGTAAAAGTTATATAAAACTTGAACCATAAACACGCGTGAAAGTGTAGGCTATAGCCTATAGCCTTCCTCAATAAATGAACTATATAACAAAAATATAATTCTTCAATTCGGACCAGTAGTTCCTGAGATTAACGCATTCAAGCAAAGAAACAAACAAACTCTTCAGAATTATATATAAGTAAGTAAGTATAAGATATCATATATCATATTTACCAATTTGAAACTTTGTATCTATGCAATCCCTGAATTGAAATTTTGTGTAAAATAAATAGTCTGCACAAGTATTTTGAGGCAGTTTAGGTGTTTATATTGTTGAGTATTTTATATAACATAAATAATAAAAATTATAAGTCAATCATTATACAATAAACACTTACCTGTCCCGCCAATGCAAGCCTCTGCGTATCAGACACCCAGCCAGGGTGGAAGTATAGCACGGCGTCAACCGGATCATCCTCTTCAGCCGTGCAGCGTTGTGTGTCGTACACAAACACTATCATCATCTCCCTGGCAACATTTTATGAAAGTATTAATAGCTGTGGCACAATAGAGACTCTGAATAGTATTGAGTATAAGATTTTTATATACAAATATACTGCAACATGAGATCCAGTATGCAAAAGTACATGTAAAAGGAATTACATCCCTTATTCTGTACATAATAAGCTAGGCAATACAATATCTAGGTTATGAAAAGCAAGTCTAGTTCTTTTTTTAAATGTGATTTTTAATTAATATGATGGGCAACCTAATGCTAAGCTCATTAGCAGTAATTATACTTCATATAATTATGTTTATTTTGTTAACAGTAATATTGTTTGTAGTAACATACGCTAGTTATTACTAATATTATTTAATTTATTGGGATGCCAACATAAGATACAGCACATACAATAACAATATCACAGGCAATATAACCTGGTGTCATTTCAAATCTTCGATTATCCTACTTAATAATGAAAAGAATACCAAGTCTCGAAATGTACATAATAAGAAGTTTTTTCTTAAATTCTCTATTATCATGTCTAGGATAAATAAGCTAAGTAGAAGGTTAATACATTTTGTAAGATTTTCTGGTGAGCTATTTAAATTTTTTAATAGTACCTAAGCTTCAGAAATATTGGTCATATTCAATTTTGAAATGTTTTGATCGTGTATATCTGTGCAAAAAATATATGAAGCATATTCACGAAGTTACTATCAGTTGTTAACTGAATCGAGATAATAGCGTCATAAAACGTTAACGATTAACCGCAAAACGTGTTTACGAAACCGTATAGAATTTCTAATGCTTGGATAATCCAGTTAGAATCCAAATAGAATGGAATCAATTTCAACATCACTTACTTGGCCATTTTGAGAGTTTACTTGCTTCCTTCTGGGCGAACGTTATGCAAATTTATACCATTTCACTTACACTTATGCTACAAAAAGTTACAAAATAGAAATCGATCACGTATTTTATTTTATTTTCATGTTTTCTGTACAAAAATGAAACAGGCGACCTCTCGTCGCTACGGATTTTTGACACTTCTTTAAGTGTTGCCAGTATATGCTTTATAATTTACTCGAAATATTACACATAGCTTGCGCACGAAATTGATTACTGACTTTTAATGTGAATATATCTGGGAAATAAGCAAGTAAAAATACAATATATTTTAATTATTTAATGGTTGAGCGTACAATTCAAATATTTCAAACTGAACCTAGACACAAAAGTTATTTCAATAAATTTCCACACCATATTCATTAAATAAGATTTTTCTAATTAGAAACACTGGTACTTTTAATTCTAACTATAACAAGTAGATGGCGCTGGAATGCTCAAATGATAAATCGAACTTCAAAGGCGGAAAGTTTCTATTTGATAAATAGGTACCTACCTATTTATGTTAATAAGTACCTACATATTTATCAAAACATGATAATCGTTTTGTGAAAGATTCCATATTATAGATGGGCAACAATTTTAGTGCTGTTTATATCGTTTCCTGCGTAAATATTTATCATAGTTAGATTATCCACGTAATAGGAGTTGGATAAATGATTTGAGGTCTGCATCTGTGTAGTTTTGAACTTTATTTACATTGTATTAATGGTAACAACAAGTACCTAACATAAAAAATCTTATGTAATTTTATTGTAAATTAAATTATAAAATAGAGAAGACCCCTTCACTATATCACGATATTTTATTTAATAAATACTTAGTATCTACGTGAATGGATTTTAAATACCTATCTTGTCCGAAATGTAAATTTTACAACAGCCATTTATGAACCTATTCCTTCAGTCGATGTCTGGATGGATTGTGGTGTTGGCATATGATAATTTGATTGATACACTTCGTTAACAGCCAGGTGACCTTTCAGCTAGCGACTAGCGCCTACCGACCTCCAACATCACCTCGCATGAGTTTGGGCACGACATCGCGACATTCAGTCACGTCGGATCCTGTTTATTAAATACCTAGAAGGTAGTAGGTACTTAAAAATAGAACGGGCCTGTGTCTGGAATATTTATTAGATCTAAGTGAACTGTATTATTATCATTTATGTACTACTTACTTACTAATGAGGTTAAAAAAAGTGTTCTTGTATTGATTTCTTTATTGATTGTTTCACATTTATTTTGAAATGTCACCACATACCTACCTATATGGTATTTCTAGACAAAACAGAGAGACCCTGCCTTTGTCTCTATACCTAATCAATCTTTTGTTTAACACGTTGTTAATAAATAAGTAAGTAGATTGAAATGTTCAGAAATAATGCTTTTAATAATGTATGTCCTATTTACATTATATGATAATGGAATATACAGCTATGTAGATGCCTGTAGGTACCTGTAGACGAATGATAGATAGTATATAAAATCGATTTCTAGCACAAGTTGAATCAAAGCAACTTTTTTTTACATATGTGTATTATCCATCAATTGGAGTACAATAAGGTATCTATTGAATGTTAGAAACCCAATTCAATAGTTCGTTATATATGAATGTGTGGTCGAATAGGTTCTGCAGACGTGATACTTATTAACGTATTATCTTCTTCCGTTCTTTCCTCGGGTCTGACTGAACAAATTCTAATAACAAAATGTATTAGGTAATTTCACCTGTTTGTTGATCATAGAAGCACAATTTTTTTATTTTTATACATACATAACATCACGCCCATAATCCCCGAAGGGGTAGGCAGAGTCAAAGGGGCAGCAGGCCCCCTTAACCACATTCAGCCAAAAATAAAGCCGGGCTGGGTTAGATGGAAAATTGTGAAAAAGCAGTGACAAGCGGCTAACCTGTCGCCTACACAATCACACACCCAAAACCCGATATACCATTAGTCGCCTTTTACTACATGCTAGGCAAGAACCACAGTTGGCACATTCTTTTTTTTTGTCACAGATCAACATGGGCCAAGTCCCAGACCAACATGGGACTAACACTTTATTTTTATACGGATGTTTATCAAATTTCGTAGCCTAGCCTTAGACATTTCTGAAGTTTCCTTTAAGTATCGGAACACTCGTCACATACCAACCGTCCATTCGGAATAAATTACGCAACGGAACATTCTTTCACTCGGTGGACGCATCGAAAACGAACTATTACGATCATTACAAGCGGATTCTTTGCAATTTCTCCGCTATTTCTAATTCATCAACACAACACTTTCTTTGCATTGCTATTCGGGGCGGGCGCAGGTTTTAGGCTCTAGGGTTGACTAGGAGACTATACATATCACTTGGCTAAGTATTGTTATTGTCTGGAAGGACCGTTGAACAATGGTTCAGGTTTCGCGTTACATGCAAGTGGCGCGGGTTCGATCCCCAAATCAGGATCAATCGTTGTTGATGAAATAAGTATTGATTTGTCTGGAATTTTGGTGCAAATTTCTAATGAGATCATTATATGTTATTTGATGTTATATCAAGTAGCTTAAAATGGATGAGCAAAGGCAAAGAACGCGTGCAGTGGCGTTCATTAGGAGATAACTATGACGTATCGTGACGCGGGACCGACCCTTGCGCCTTGCAGCCTTCTGCTGCACTGCATGCCAGGAGAAGAAACGCGATACAGGTAATACTCGGCGATACGTCAGACGCTGAAGGAACTAGCCGAGTTCCGTCCCGGGTACCCGGGTCCTTCAAAACGGTCCAAAGCCCTAGGTCCTAGTTTCTTTTTTGCCCCAGGACCCTTTGTCTCCTAGCTACGCCACTGCTCCACTCGGGCGATGAGGGGTACCGCGGTCTTCATGGTGTACTACAAGCTCGAGTAGCCAGCCCTACTGGCGACGTGAGCGAACGATCCACGGGACAAAGAGATATCCTCTGATTCATACCGAGCGTGGTTAGAATGCCGATTATAAATTCTGTAGGAGTCAACGAACTGGAGAAATAGCATATTTAAGGATATTTTGGTTTTGTTATGTTTAAGTAGTTAACTTTATACAAAGTTGTTTTGTTAGTGTTATTGTTTTAGGTAAGTAGGTTTCCATTTATTAACATAATATGGTACAATAATATGTCCTTACTCTAATAGGATTGAACGATTTTAAAGTAGCTAAGCATTTTACTTTGATACATTGATCTGACTCCAAGCTAAGTAGCTAAGCACTAGTGTTATGGATATGAGATGCAACAGTGGTATTAGAAATATATACTTAAATAAATATTAGATATGAACACCCAGACACAGGACAAACACAAGTATTTATCACGTGAATGTTTGTCCTGGGAGGGGATCGAACCTACAACTCTTCGCGCTTAGGGCAGGGTCACTACCAAATGCGCCATAGAGCCAGTTAAATGTTGCTACAAGATATATTTTAGATCAGAAACATTCGTGCGTGTTAGGTGCTTCAACAAACAGAGTAAAAAACAAAATGAAAACACTAAAATATCGATATAATAGGTAGGTACTCAGGCATAATAAATATCTAGTACGTAATTATTGAATGTGAAAGTTGAGAGCTGTCGTAACGTAGGTGGATGGAATTAAATAATAACGAAATAAGAACTAATTACCTAACGAAAGCAAAACGAGTAAAATATGTAGGTACTTTCTATCTTAAACTGATCTGCTTAACGAGAACATAGAAACATAGAATCATTTGATGGGTATCGGAACAAAGGTGATAGTGTCCAATGGAATTTCGTTGGAGAAAAAGTGTTTTATTCATATAGGTACCATTTCAGTTTTAATCACTCATTAACATCTGCATCAAGTTAATTAAAATTCTATGTCCATATGCGTCCATCAGTCGTCTGAAAGACAAAAGAAATAAAGCGATTTATCGTAATGGATGGAACACCGCAACGCAACCGGATACGGCCACGATTGTGATCGAAGAAAGTAAAGAATAGACAGCCTAGAGATTAATTGTTTCAAATTAATTTTGAAATGTTACCTACATACATATAGGGAATTTCTAGACAAAACAGAGGGACCCTGCCTTTGTCTCTAGAAAAAAAGAGTGATTAAATTGGCTTTGCATGCATTGGGGCCAAAAAAAATTTGAGTTTTAAAAGCCGATGCATCTTTTAAATGACACATATTTCTGAATAAATAAAAAAAAAGAGTGCACCAACAATAAATATATGTATTTTTTTGGAATTTGTATTTTTAGGACATCTAAAGCTGTCATTTGACACATTTATCGGTCTTTAGCACTTTATTAACTAGCTCTAAGTAGGTATAACCTAACAACATCAGCTACAATTTAAGAAGCGAGTGAGATCTGCACAGAACCTGTCATATGGCGCTCGGTTCTCTCTCTCTGTCTACCCCACTAGAGAATGGCGTGAAGTTACTTAGTTAGTTTAGTTTGAACTTAATTATGAGTATAAAACTCGTTTTGTAAGTTTGCATTTTATCGTTCACCAATTTTCTAAAACTTGTTAGCAAAGATGTTATAAACATGTATGTATTAAAAATAAACTTATGTAATATGATTTCCTGACACAGAGCTACGGGGATTAATTACACCGATCCTTAAATCTTAATCGACTGAATTCGGCTGACCATGGCTAGCCCAAATTAATATTACACTACCCAACGGCTAGTCTAAAACTAGATTTAATAAGACACATGTGTGGCTCGTGCCCGTTCTCTCGCAGCCTTCAGCGTGTCCTAGATCATGCGCGCGCGACAAGCGACAAAAAGTCGCTGGAATGTCGCGCCACCACTGATCACGCCGCGCCTACCGCTATCGCCACCCGCCACCCGACACGACACAGCTGACATGGACAAATAGTTTTTAGGGAAATTATTATACAAATCTGTATACCTATGTGTGAAATGTGGGGGAAAACACTAGAGGGCTATAAGGCCGCCGGATAATTTTCCAGAATCCATTTTAATTCCAATACATTTTATAAAGGCATTCGTTACCAAGAGTCGGCGCGGCATTCAAACGAAATATTCTCTTACTAGTACCACTAGTGCTTCTATTTCGGTCGCGAACTAGCTTTATAGCAACTGAATGAATAAATAAAGATAATTTATTTCTATCCCACCAACAAGTATTAGCATTCACGATAATACAAAGATACTATTAGGCCGGCAAACCCGAAGTCTCTGCCTGACTAAGAAACAGACACCTTTTTACCATTTTCATCCAAAATGAAAATTGATACACCTATGAAATGAAATGATATAATCTTTATTTATATAGGCTTCATAAACAGCACTTATAAATCGTCAGAACAAAATAAATATAAAACGGTTCAAACAGCAGATTGTACCGAGAAGAAACGGGCAAGCAACTCGATAGCCGAAATATCCTTACGATATGCGAAATTAATTTGCACGCTTGTTCTGTTTTCGAGGCTACTATGACAAAACTTGTGGCAGCAAAAAATTTAAAATAAATAACTAATACTTATTATAGACTCTTTGAAACGGTCCTAATTCCAAATAAACAGAACGGCCGCAGAAAATGTTATAATCTTGACATTGAAGGATCCTGTCTAATTTATCCTTAGCACATTATGATGATGTTGTCAGTAAAATAATTAAAGTAGCTAAAATTATATAAGTACCTACTACTTAATTTTCAATGACACCTCTCAACAGGTTTGGCGATGAAGACGAAAATCTAGTTTTCAACTTTATATATAGAAAAAAAAGGTGGTTGTTTTGTATTACTCGTTTTAAACTTAAACGTGAGTTTCTCAATATTTAATAAATTTAAGTATATGTGTAATGCGGAAATATTCGTAAAAATATCCTGAGCTGTGTAAGTGCTCAAGTCGGTCCGGCAGACCAGTCGTACTTTATTGGTCACATCGGGAAGTGTCGCTACCGGTTGTTTACCACTTTCCATTTTCTTCCCCGTCGCAAACGACATACCAGTCTAAATAGCTATAGTGAGCCTGAGAATCTGACGTTATTTACCATTGCGAATATCTGCATTCTTGGTTTGCATAATTGGGCATGGAACTAAATTTATATAGTTTGGAATTTGTAAATGATTTTGGTTGAAAATACAATTCCTCTTTCATTCATTGGATCTGTGTGAGACCTTACACAATGAATTTTTGATAAATATGTTCAGTGTCTGAAGGTCAAAACTGGTGCGCGACCTTTCCAAATATTTGCGACAATAATAAAAATTACGGAAATCGAAACTGACCCGGGTTACATCGTGGAGGTTACGTAAATCTTTATGCTTAATAACAAGTCGCATACAACGTAAGGTCGTAGAAAGTGAATCGGCTCGTGTGAACCGTCAAAAAAACTCCGCCATCTTGGCAGTCTGTGGCGCGCAGTCCGCGCGAGTCGACGCTTCCCGCCGAAACGATATTTGAATTTCGAACCTGTCATTTTTAACTTTGCTTTTTTTACGCGCGTGTTGTCGGCCAGTGTTAGTTCTTTCTGTGTATCGATTCGATTCGATTATTCCTGTTAGTGTTGTGAATAATGTGATAAAACAGTTGTGACCTGAAACGTACTGAACGTATTGAAGGATTCTTTATAATATTTAATGTATTATTTATGAAATGGGGGAATCTAGAAGAGGGAATTTTCTCCACACAGTTTTGAAAATGGTAAGTGTCGGTTCCACGAAAAAAAGCATTATGCTAATTTTGAAATTGGCTGTAATTGTTGGCTTTCTTAATTTTAATTGTAAAGAGCAACTTAAATAAAGCGTTGATTTCCTCGTTATTACATTTTAATTGTATGAAAGTCGACATTCGTGTGCAAGCAACTAATTAATTGAGCTATTAAAGGTGTCGTAACAAATTATTCTAAGGTCATTAGCATATTCGTACGTAATCAGATAGAATTTAGCGACTTTTCTTTAATACTTTCGGGTGCGCAGCCGGATTTGTTGAGTAACAGACTGGTTAATTTAATCGATCCATAATCGAGTAGTCCGATTTGAATTTTCTCTCGGTCAGTTGTGCGATGATTTCTCTGTTTTATTATGCAAAAGAATGACTGTGCTGGTCGTAAATATTAACTTGGACTGGCGAAAAGAAATGCTGAGATGAGCAAAACATTACATACTTTTTTAGAACTCGTTAGCGTGAAAGATTCATAATGACCATTATTGCGATTGTCATATTTTGAAAATGTTATATTACGAGTAGTGTGGAGAAAATACTATCCAGAACCCTTCCTTAAAAAATAATTCCTACCTAAAAAATGCCTGGAATCTAAACTGTATAGAAACCCGATATCGAAATTTCAAAGATGAAATTTCATATCAGAAAGTTTTAACAAAATTTTTATTTCAGGATTTTCACGTCATTATCCAAATAGTCATTAGATTTAAACTAATAGACATTAGATATAATACAATATATGCCCACCAGTATCCTTATAAGTATTATGAATGAAAATGTACCTAACTTTGCATTTCTGTCTATTCAATACGTTTTCAGACTTAAACTAATATTTATAAAGAAATTTGCTAAGCCAATTTTTTAATTACTACTTCTCATGCCGGAAAAGTTCTATATCACACGTTAGAGTATCCGTAACAAAGTTTAGTCTATACGGGCGGAGTCGCAAAAAAATATAATTTAAAATATGTAAGTACTTAGATAGTATTTAGTACCTACCCAACTTACTCGTTTAAAAGAAGGCGCTGACGTCAAAGACTTCTTTGAAAAGGCCACAATTAATGCAACTATTTTATACAAGCATCGTTGGCTGTACAAGCTAATTATGATTATTCATTAAACTAATTTGTAGTCCGCAACCGGCTGCTAATCTGTTGTTGCGCAACTTTTGAAACAACGCTCGTTTGGGCTTTTACAAGTTTAGTTTTGACGCGTTACTAAGTCTCACCCGTATTATTAGTGAATTATAGCGTTTAGTTTGATTAATCTATTTCAATTAGGTACGGCTAGGTTGGGTTCGAAAAACGTTGATAATTGTTAAATTGCATGAACTACTTTCTGATATTGTAATACAACTAAGTGTTTAATTATTGCATAGAACAGCTTTAGATTCGTCAATAAAATGTAGAGTGTACAAATTTACAGAGTTTGCAAACTTTGAAGATTACATTAATATTATGTTTCAGCAGATATTTGTGAATAAGGATTTAAGAAATATGTTGTTATAGTTTAAATCGACAGTTTCACTGTGTTGATCTGAGATATCTGTCTCTAATTGAGCTTAAGAATAATTTTTCATGCATCAAAGATTATTAAGCTAGCTGTTGACTATATGTACGAGTATATTTAAATAGCGGAGCGGAGCGTTGGAAGCTCAATGGCAAGGACAAGCTCCTCATAACCGAGGTGTGCGGGTTCAAACCCGAGCAACGTTCCTCTAGATTTTTCAAATCGATAAGTATTTATACCACTAGCTTGGCGGTGAGGGAAAACATCGTGATGAAACCTGCAAATTCAAACAACTTTGGATTTGTAACCATGATCCAAAAATTGTCTGGTTCCCCTATCTTAGGGTTACGAAGGCCACATCGGCAGTCGCTTCAATGTAATTACCAGACTCGCTAAATCCTGCATCATGATCTAAGTGGACTCCGTCTAAGCACGGGACATAACGCTAGGAAGATGACGAGTATATTCAAATTGTCAACATCGTTCCAAGCATTGTCTGAAATAACTAAATGTAAATTTAGTAAGATGTAAGTTGTAATCCGTTGAGTCACCGCAACGCGCATGGATGTATTTGTAGACTGCAAGGATGTGGGAGTATGAAACATTTCGACTTATGCATGTAAATTGATTTATGAATAGTGTACAAGCTCAGGGGCGGACCGTGTTGGAAGGGCCTGGGTTAATATGGAGCCCTTAATTATTAACTTAAGGGCCTATGACGTGTACTGATACATATCTATTACTAATATATTAAGTTGAAGAGTTTGTTTGTTTGGATAAACGCGCCAATCACAGAAACAACTGGTCCGAATTGAAAACATATTTTTGTGTTGTATAGTTAATATATTGAGGAAAGCTGTTTATCATTTACAATAAACGCGGGTCAAACCGCTTGCACAGCAAGTGTTGGTATAAAATGAAAATTACTGAAGGTGCTATCAGCCCCTTAAATTTTTCGTTCTGCTTTATACGTATAGAGTTATCAATGGGAACATTTTTATTGATGGGGCCTTGGTCTCCGCCGCTAATTGATGAACATGTAAAAGACTCCTAAAAATTTTAATACACTATAGAAATAACTAGTAAGAAAACCAAATAATAAATAAAACGCTAGAGAGTTGTTTGAGATATTGTGAATATTTCCGATGAAATTACGATTTTAAAATTAGGTACAGTTAGTAAAACTACTATATTACTTGTAAAATCCACTCAAATAGTCCAATAAGACGAAAGAAACCTGCATTCTATCCTACATCCTGTACAATAAGAATTGCGAAACGAAAATGTCGAAGTGTTCAATAAACGCATGTAGCGTTGCGTTGTCGACAAAAGCAAAAATGCGACGAATGCGCCTGACCTTTGTCAGCGGCTGGTTTATACGCCCTGCCTGTGTCGCACCGAGCCTCGGCATAGACTATAGACTGTAGTCGCAAATAATAAGAATTGGCACAACTTAACACCAATTTTTAGGTGTAGTATAAATGCCTTAGGTACA
This sequence comes from Glyphodes perspectalis, assembly GCA_951394215.1. NCBI lineage: Eukaryota > Metazoa > Arthropoda > Insecta > Lepidoptera > Crambidae > Glyphodes > Glyphodes perspectalis. Next base: position 1,822,790 of record OX596209.1, on the reverse strand, counting down.
TATCAGAAAATATCTATTTGAAATTAAAACTTGGTATTATATATACCCTTTCGATTTTCAAAAAAAATTAAAATCGAAAGGGTATATATAATATGAAAGCCCTTAAAATTTACTTTGTGTTCATTACCACATAGATAAATGTATTCATGCCGAGCCAGCCTGAGGCCAGAATTAGGTTAGAGCGAGGTCATTTTTAGCGTACTGTACCGGATCTTAACCGGCTCCGTACAGAAACCTTTAGGGTCAAATGTTCGATGTCCACTTAGAAGAATTTACCACCAAGTTGCCGTAACCCATGGTGCCTGGAGCGATAAGCTGTTCATCCTACGGCTGGGCTAGCCCTAGGTCCATAAGTTACACGTGGCCACTGTTAATAAATATATATATTTATTTTGTTCTGATGATTTATAAGTGCATTTTTGAAGCCTATGTAAATAAAGATCATTTCATTTTATATACCTTAATGTAGGTACTAAGTTAATCAGTATTAAACTTTAAATCGTCTGTCTGTGCTCTAGCTGCTCTATGCGCGTCTCGTCCTTGGCTTGCGCCTGCGCACATTCCCTGGCGCGAGATTCCGGCTCTTCTCGCTGAGTGCTATGCAATTGTACTATACTGTATACATGACACTGGTGAATTGTACGCTGTCGTGTGCAATGATTTAAACATGTACTACAGCATATAAGTTGTTGAAATGTTTTATAAATAAAATATGAAACGATTTGTGAAAAAGTAAATAAATATTAATAGGTACTACATACTTACATTTGATTCCTAAGAATGAAAAGTATTATTGAAATGAATAGAATGCAATAATAGTATTGTGGTGTGGGGTTCGAATATGAACTGAGACCCTTTGGTTAGAAAATAAATTGAGTACAATAGTCGCCGTCGTCGCCTTCACAATTACAGACTCACCACCTCATACACCATTACGACATGCTAGGAACGTAGTTGTATAATAATAATAAATAAATATTCGACGACATCACATGCATTAATCTGACTCCGAGGTAAGTAGCTTAAGCACTTGTGTTACGGATATCAGAAACAACAGTGGTATTACAAATTATACTTAAATATTCAATATTAACACCCAGACACAGAACAAACACAAGTATTCATCATACGAAGGATTGTCCTGGGTGGGGATTGAACCCACAACTCTTGTCGCATGGGGCAGGGTCATTACCTAATGCGCCATCGAGCTTGTCAGGTAAAACATAGTTGAAAGCTACATTATTTTTAGTCCTAGACCAATGTGGATATATATTGTTACAACACTACATATTACAAAACAAAGACCTTCGCTGCGTCTACCTGTCTATCTGTTCGCGTTAAACTTAAAAACCACTTTACGGATTTTCATACGGTTTTCACCAATAAATAGAGTGTTTCTTGAAAAAAGTTTGGGAATATAATTTGTTAAATTTTTGTGTACATCGGCTAAAATACAATGATATTTGTTGGAGGTGTCAAAAGCTAATATTTTATAACTGTTTAAAACGTCTGTTATGTTTTTTTAAGCAAATAGTAATCTAGTCATAAATTGTTCACAATGGCAGAAGAACATTTAGATGAAATGAAACCCTGAACATTAATCTTATGCAATAACAAATAAATGACTCCAGCAAATGACTCGTGCCCCGACACTCGCACCCGTACAAAAGAGTTCAACGCGTCGCGCTGAGCATTCGTCAGAGAATAGATTCATTTAGTGTTGGGCAAGACTCGATTTAATATGCCGAAGACTCGATATTTCAAAATATGCTTTATTCATGTCAGAGATCTCATTTTTAATCGGCAGTATAAACTAAAACTGACTTGAATTTTGAGGCCTGAACGAAGTAATATTGCTTAATGAAGTATTAGAATTAAATTTTATCGATACACTTTACATATTAAATATAAAGTCTGGATTATGTAATATAAAATAGAGTACTTTGTAATATCAACATTGAGAATGTCATGACATCATCTTAACCTGACACATAATGTTTAGGCTTGTCAAACTTGTTTTTTGGTTTACATGCGAATTTACATTTGAATAAATGTTCAATTGCATGAATATATTAATTAATCTATTAAATATTTAATTAGGACATCATGAAATAGTTTTTATAACCAAACTATTAAATTTTGATGATATCGTAATATAGACATTGGATTATTATTACACTATAGTGAAGCCTGATTATTATCATATTACCTCATAAGATCAGCTTCAAATTAGTTTACTAGGCCTAAAAATATAACTTATAAAAAAAAATCGAGTCCTTTCCAAACACTATCGATAGTCACGTGCCACACACGAGAAGAATTTGAAGTTTCTATTTCATTCAATGGCGCAGTCATTTATCAGATGACAGTTCTGGCAGATGCGGTATCGGGTCTGTATAGCGACAATGCTGTGTTTATAACAGCGAAAAGAAAAGATCTGTGGACAATCTGATCATTGGTATACTGTGGGTGATTAAACAAGTGAATAAATGTTGATTTGCTTAATTGGATATGTCATAATTATTGTATGACTATATTTGTACTTTTACAACATTACGAGTATTAAGAGATGGCCTTGTTGAACTTAACACTTTGGTCCCAAATACACTTAGTTTTCTAGTGTTATTACATAATGAGTCTATTTGCAACGTTTCCATTGTTACACTATTACTAATTTTGAAGATGTTTTACCATTTACTGTAAAAATAGGGTAAGGGACATGCATTGTGTCAGTTTTTTTTATAGAATAAACGAATGAGAATAATATAATCTATGACAAATCAGCTCTTGGACTGTTGGAGAAATTACCTTCCGTCTAATTCTCGGTCGTAGTAACTTATAGTAATTATATTGTTTATGTAATTTATTTCTTGTTTGTCTTTTTCTGCCTACCCCGCTACGGTAGTGGCGTGAAGTTTAGTTAGTTAGTTATGTAATTCAAGGAGGGTTTTTCTTTACTCACTTAGCTTTTACGTGAGTACTTATAAACACAAACTCAATAATTGATACATATCAAAGTTAACCAATAAACATGTAAGTACACGAATAATTGACGAAGTAACTACACAAATAATTTGTTAATTCAGTAAGTAGTTATGTCAGCTTACTTAGCATATGGGAATAATTACTAGCATCCTAAGCGTTTTACCACGGCCTCGGTGTGACCTAGAGAGCTAGACCTGCTGGGAACTTTAAACTTTACTTCAAAGGCCTGGCTGGACTGACCGGTTAGACACTATGTATGATAAGTAGATTGACAAACTTGCAAGCGGGCAATTTGTTTATCAGTTAAGATTAATTTGACTGGCATTGAGGGTGTAGCTGTAGTTACCATTATTTTTCATGTAATTCGAACCTTAGCAGCAATGTACCGTATTGAAAATGAGAAGGATCCGTTTCAATTTAATTTAAGAAACGTCATTTCCTTAACTGGTTACATATAGGCATGACATAGATTCATTTTAAAGTATATTAATATAAAATAAAACGTATATTCGTTGTTAACCGTATTTTTATTAAAAATCTATTGATAGAGAAAACATTTGCACCGCTATCTAGAACTGAATTCTAATCATTTACAATACAAGTAATAACAAACAACGCCAAATTGGGATGTTGACACCCATTATATTTAATTTTGAAATATAAATTCTGAAAAAGAAAGTATTGCAGTATGCTGGTAAGCCTTATTGATTTTGTATCATATTGAGTCTAAGATTTTTAAATTTACAAAAACTGCTTAATATTAAGTCAGTTGACTATACAAACTAGTGACGTCACACGTTGACAAGCCCATACAAAATCTATGAAGTGTTTTAGTTTTGACAGCTCTTAAAAAGTATCTCAATTGACTAGCTAGTCAACATCCCCATTGAACTATTCACTTTGTGTAGTGAAAACAGGTGCAAAATATTACATATTGAATTTAGCTGTAAAAAACTAAAATAACTTGGATGGAAAATACACTAGACAGACAGACTGACAAAGTGTAATGTGCAAAAACTAGCTTGAGTTGATCGATTATGCCCGGCGTTACGTGCACCTAACATCGTAACAGGCGGCTGTAATATGTTATTTGTCATGAGAACACAACATCATTTTTTAATTCATTTACGCAACGAGGCATTTTGTTTTTGAGGATATAAAATATCCGTCTATAGTCTTTTGATGTCTGCAGAGTAAAAAATTGGAGTGCTTTTAAAAGTTGGTTGGAAGTAATTTAAACTTATTGTGTATTTTTTTCAGTAAAAGTTATATTTTAGTTGTATAAAAAAAAAAGTAATCAAATAAAATATGAATAAAAAAATTACATGTACTTGTAGTTTTTATATGGCTGAAAACTACGTACTCATTGACATTATTTCACACACCACAACCTTAAAAATTAAAAAGTCAATTGGAATTCCATTGCCACGACACTGGCAGGTGCCATTCGTTATTTGTTTAAAAAAAGAATCGGCCTTTCATTTGTTCGTTCAAAAACACAATTCACATCCTCAATTTTAGTTCCGATCAGATTAAAAGATTCCTAACCACAGAAAATAGTAGTTGTAAATTGTCAGTTCCCAGTGTCTTATCACTGGTTAGAAGGGTATCATTACGTGGTCTTCAAGGGTGTGGTGGCAATGTCAACGAGTTTTCCATCTGAGAACTCAACGTTTTGAATTGAACCTTACCGTTCTTGATCTAAGGAAGTGGAATGTCTCAGACATTGAAAGGAATTTGTTGAAGATTTTAATTATTCTCATTGTTTATTTAAATTAATGGGACACTCGGATATTTTAAGATCTGATTAGAAATATGCATTGTATATTATGACATGTTTATTTTGTGTATATATAGTATCTTATTTAATCATTAACAAAACACTGATTAAAACTTGCTGGCTTTAATAACTTTGTAAAAATTATTACGTACCTATATGAATTTTAATGTTTTTTTTGACTTTCGACTTTAAAACATAATGTACTATGTTTTCAATTATGTTTTATTGAAAACTTCTAGAAAATTATATATTAGTGTATATTATATGTATTGTTTTTAAGAAGTTTTAACCGGTACTAGTGGTAAAAATACGTACCCAGGTTTGAACTAACACACCTCACTTAAGAGTCGCTTGTCCTCACCATTGCGTCATCACCGCTTGATCATGTTATATATCGCTCTATATGTTAATCATGAGTAATTATCGTGATAAATATCTACACTAATATTATAAAGAGCAAAGATTTGACTGTTTTTTTGCATTAAAAAGGCTCTGGAACAAGCCCACGACCTCACATGGCCACTTGGACGATGTCTTTCTGGTCGAAGCGAAGAGATGCACGCGATATTGCGTGTCCTGAGGAGTCTTGCACTCCACCGCGCGCAATTCTTGACTTTCTACCATATCTCTATGATTCCCTTGTCCCCATTTCGTAATTCTTCCTCTCTCTCTCTTTAGCAACGCCTTCGTTGTCGGGGCATAATAACCCCCATTTCCTCACTATTCAGCTAGCACCAATGAAAAGCTACATTATCTGCGAGTAACATAAGCTACTAAGGCATAAGCTGTAGAACCCTCTCAGCAGTGCCCTTACGGGGTGCTATATTGTTTAAAACCTAGTACTTAATCTATAGTTAACACTTATGTAGATTAATGTGGCATACAATAAATTTTTAATTTGAATTTGCTATACTTTATCCCCATGTTCCCACGGGAACGGGAGCTTCGCAGGCGAAACCGCGGGGCGCTGCTAGTCGTGACATAAAATGCATTGACTCACGAATCGGAAATAGATCGGTTCAAGCCTCAGTGAAAGGATTTTCCTATTGCATTATTTATAATTAATACTTAAAACAAGGGACTCAAGTCAGTTCGTGACCACGACTGGTCCCTGTGGAAACCATAAATATTCATGGTAAAGTATTAGTAACAGTTGACGTAACTAAGTAATAGTCAATGCATATGGCGCTTTGCATTTAAAGATCTCTGGTTTTACAATTAATAGGCTTTCCATCAACCAAGGCAATACTATACTATAGCTTTTTGGTATACGTACGTCCTACTAATATCATAAATGCGAAAGTTTGTTTTCATGTTTGTAAATGTTTCACTCAAAAACTACTGAATGGATTTTAATGAAACTTAAGAATAATGTAGCTTATACACCAGAAGAACATATAGGCTATGTTTTACCGACGTACGTAAAGTAACTAATCATCAAGAGCGGTGGTAGCTCATTGGTAAGGACACGCGCCTCTTAACCGAGGAGTACGGGTTCAAACCCGGCACGTACCTCTGGATTTTTCAAATCTATGTACGTATTTATACCACTAGCTCGGCGGTGAGGGAAAACATCGTGATAAAACCTGCAAATTCAAACAACTTTGGATTTGTAACCATGATCCAAAAATTGTCTGTTCCCCTATCTTAGGGTTACGAAAGTCAGATCAGCAGTCGCTTCAACGTAATAACCAGACTCGCTAAATCCTGGATCACGGTCTAAGCGGACCCCATCTAAACACGGGACATAACGCTAGGAAGATGATGTAAAGTAACTAATTATCATCTTTATGACTGATGTATGTTAAGTTTGCAGTGTTTCAGCTATTTTCTCGAAATGTAGAAGAGATAAAAGTTCATTCTCATTTCGTTTCATTTGGGAAAGTAACTGAAATTGAATTTAGAAGACCTTTTCTACTATTGCTTATTTCTGAAAGTTTAAAAACGATTAGATGAGTGAGGTGTGTCGTGCCATACGGCGTTCGGTTCTCTCTACCTACCCCGCTAGGGAAGTGGCTTAAAGTTTAGTTAGTTATTTAGTTTGTTTTAAAAACGATTAGTTTTGATTTCAGTTCAAATTAGCGACGACTCTATTCTGTACTTACTCGTGAAGAGACTAAATAGTAACTACTTACTTACATATTTTAGAAATGAATTTAAAATATTTTTAGTATTAAAAAGTCCGTGCTCTTAATTTATGAGAGACGGTGGAATTTCTTCACATTTGCCATGCGAGTTCGTTCCGCTATCAATTTCGCTACTTTAGAAAGTCACTTACGAAAAATAAAAAATAGCAATTATTTCGTAAAATATATACTTTTATAGTTTACTGCGCTTGTGATATATGTTTCTTTAGTCTTTACGCAACTACTGCAGTTAGGTATCTATGCTATTTATACAATTTGAATGAGTATTAAACATGGAAATGTCATCCAGTCACATAGAGAATTGAAGAACTGTTATATTAATGTTTAAGTATCAGATAGCTAGATGATGGTCTTTTGGGAACAACTTATAGATCTGATTCCAAATAAAAGTGTATCGGATAGATACACTTTGATTTATTACAGAAATCATAGTCAACTACTCTTAAACATTAAGATATGGTGCCAAAAAAACACATATTTAATCATTAAGTTTGAGTACAGAATTAACTGTTTAAATGATAACTAAAAGTAGTTGCAACCAAAGAAGTTAAATGAAAATTACCTATTTTTAGACTGGAAAGATTCATCGACAGTCTAGACGATAGCGCGTAACTAATTTTTTTTTGTGAAATTAGATGAAGAAACTTCAAATAGTATTTCCGGAGCTAATTTAGGTAAGTCTAAATCCTTAAAAAAGCAAAAATATATATTATAGTTAGTTTTAAAAGAAGGCTTTTGTCTCCCGTGTAAGCTTGCAAGTTTGCGTCAAAGTCAAAGTCAAGGTCAAAATATTCTTTATTTATATAGGTTTCAAAGAAACACTTATAAATCGTAAAAACAGTTGAAAGAGATACGATTCTACCATCGGTTCGGAATGTTGCATCTACCGGGAAGAATCCGGCAAGAAACTCGGTAGTTACTCTTTTCAACAACAGTATTAACAAAGTTATAATAATTATATTTAACTTTGAACCATGTTTCAAAGTGGGCCTGGTGTGAAATAAAATAATAAAAATTTATAATTACTAATAAAAAATAATGCATGTACGAGCTATCACATCTAGACCGACGACATGTATCTTTTGACGTCTACAGCTTGAGGCTTCAGTCGAGGTCATTGCTATGTGATGTGATGATGACCTAAATAATGCGGGTCGTGAACGGGTGGTAATGACTCTCAAATATGGCGCAGTGCGCTGTAAGCTCTCGCAAATGTCGGCTATCTGATAACGATACTGACATTTGCGAAGCGTGATGCAGTGTTTATCTACTATGAGTCGGTTAAAATTGGTTTGTAATATCTACACCGAGAAGTGCAATCTTATAATGGTAAACAATATAGAATACAAATACATAGAGTATCCGAATGAAAAAAAAAACTTTTTTTATTCAGATAAACATTCCAATTATTTAGCTTACAAGTAAACTTTGTGCTTGAGGTATAGATACTAGAATAACAGATGAACAAACTTAAATGCGTTTGCAGATCCATGAACTCTTGCCTCGAGCGGGAATTGAACCTCCGAAAGCTGAGTACAATTTTATTTTGTTTTAAACTGGGTTTTGTATTATTGGAAGTTATTTCAAATTAATGGTACGCCAAGGTGACCCGGAAAAGAAAAAGTAGGTATTTTGCCAAGTGCCAAGAAAAACTTGTTTTAATGAACTGCAAATATCTAAAAATTGTTTAATGTTATATATTGGTTGATTTGAGTACTTGGTTAAACGTTAATTAACTACTCCATTTTGACAATAGACCCTTCAACTTCATTAGAATCAGAAAATGTATGAAAATATGAAATTATTTGTTGGATGCATATTATGATTGATAATTTTTGTCTGTCCAGTATATTGTCGCTTTTAAGATAGGTGTAATAATAATTTAATAAAACTAGAAATATATATTTTTAAAATTTCAAGTTTTGATACTTAAACAAGGTATTCTAAAAACATAACATAATAGATAGTTACATATTGCGTCAAAGATATTAATTGAAAAACAGAATATGTTTGTTTTTAAATTGTTTCTGTTTAGGCATTGGTTTATTTAGTGAGGTCGAGAAAATAATATTGGTTACTGGTCTTGGAAAATATCTCTGGACTTCGGTTTTTTTTGTAAATGATCCATTGCGGAATATGCATTCGTATTTAAGATTGCCTACGTTGCACAAGATCTAGAAAAATGCCAATGCTGTATTGTACCAAGCATACAGTGCTCCTTGACTGACCTTTACCGAGGAATCTGAAGGTCGGAAGATTATTTATTATTGGGTGTGCTCGTTAAACCAGCTGCCCTTTCTGAAACGGGCCGATGATGATATACTGGTTTTAATTTAAAGTCTATTTCCTGCTTGGGGATTTTTTACGAAATAACTTTACGCCATATAAGCTTGAAGAGAAGGTTGATTAATAAAAAATATCATCAAATATGTTAATAACTATTAGTAATTCATTAAATTTTGTAATTAGAATGTTGACATCGTTAAGATGATTTTAATTAGGTAATCGTTGTAAGTCTTGTATTGCTACCTGTCTTTAATATGTTGAGGAATCCATTAATAAATATATTTCTATTTCTATCTAGCCATCTTGGATTATGCTTAGACATCCATAGCTATTTGAATTTACACTCTTTATAATCAAGATGCAATGTTCTCTTCATCGTTGTATTTATGGTTTCTGATCCATACGTAGACAGTATATAGGAACCTGACCGGGTAGTACCTTGTAGTTAGAAGAAAGAAGCTGCCCATATGTATACTTTCCATTGCTACCACCACCTAGGGTTGCCACCTATTTTTGGAGGTAAAATAGTATTTCTTTCAAAACGTAGCAAAAAATATAGTACCTTTGGAAAATTCAAGAAAATAAATAGTACACATTAATATTCAGTCATTATTTATTTTTCCATCTGTATTTAATATTACTTTTAGCTATGGTTAACAAAGTGAGTGAGCGACGAACGACGTGATGCGTTTTGTTCTGAAATATCCAATGCTGCGTTACGAGTGCGTTTAGGCACAGTTAATATATAAAAAGCGCGACAATGGAATGACCGATAAAAATATAGTATTATTCGTACTATAATTTTTTTCTATAACATATAGTACAATTGACTGAAATATAGTACGATACTATATAATATAGTACAGGTGGCAACCCTACCACCACCTCCCGCTGACTTTGCCTGTCTTGACCGCACCCATCAAACAAAAACTATACTCGTAGGTCATCTTGGTAGCTCTAACAAGGTATTATCTCACTGTGTGTAATGTCGGTGTAAATATTCGCTCTCTCCAAACACCCTGCGCCTACGCAACCGGCCGTTCCGTTACGCAATAAACGCTTTTCAAATTATTACCTTTTTCGGCCTACTCCGTGTTTTTGGAACTTGATACTGGCTAAGTGTTACGCGTTTTTCGTATTAGCTTTTGGCCTACTCGTCGAATTGGGAAATATGTCTACGTTTCGGAGTTAATTTCTAAACTTCATTAGTTATGCGCGGCTCGTGATTGGTTGTAAATAATATTAGCAATATTAGTCGAGGTGTAAGGTTTTTTGTGTCTTATAAAATAATCTTATTAGTTTTCTCGTACTATGCCTATGTTATATAAGAATATTTAATAAGTTGATTAGTGGAAATGTTAATTAATTGAAAAAAATACTGAGATTGTTAACTAAAATGAAATGATGAACCTATAATGTAATAAAAAAAAAAAACAATCTTTCCAAATGCAACCAATGCTGAATTATACACAGCCAGCTTCGTAACGCAAGATTGAACTGGCCTTATATCACCAATGACAGATAACCATATGATATATTACCTCATCCTCAACAAATTAAAAACCCATTACCATTGTTTGCCAGATTCCCAAACTGCACTTAGGGATGCCAACTTTTTCTACAAGAAATAAAGTATATTCAGGTCTATGAAAAATATTAAACAGGTTTTTTATTTATAAAAATGAACAGTATTTTATTTATTTATTGCTTTAAATACATATTTTTTAGAGCTTCTCGCACAACTTACCAATTTACAATCTGTTAAAACAGTATTTTATATACTTTATTTTTGTTCAACAGTAAAAAGTATAATTTTGTGAAAAACAGTATAATTCTGTTTAAAACAGTATAGTTGGCAACCCTAACTGCACTCCATCCTCGAACATCGGAACCTCAAGGCGCAGAATTGTTACAGTTCCCCTAATTAGCCATTGTGGGGGGAGATGGAAGATTAGGTTTTCGTGTGAAAAATGCGCAATAGATGGGCGGAAATCCTAACAATATGGCGTCTCTATTGTTGTGGTGCACAATGTGTAAATATGCGGGGGTCGTGGACTGAATTGAGAACGGTCTGAGGAATGGGAGACGGCTGAGAGCTTGAGGTAGCCTTGTATGCTATTTTTTATGGTTTAGATCTTGATTATGTTATTAAGTAATAAAGGCCTGTAGATAGATAGTTAGTGTAGGATATATCTTAGTAAAAATATAGATTCTTTGTCGATTGATTTAAGAGGGAAACAGTTTTTGAAGTGCTCTTAGACAGGTGTCTAGAAGCACTTTACAGATTGTCCCCGTTTTATATATAGGTAAATATACTTAGATACTTAAAAAATAACCATCTAAGTCCAACGAAGTACTTATGCGAAAATAATCTATACTATACTATACTGACTAATATTATAAAGCTGAAGAGTTTGTTTGTTTATTTGCTTGAACGCGCTAATCTCAGGAACTACTGGTCCGATTACAAAATTCTTTTACACAGCTAATAGCGGGCACAGCAAGTACAGTGATATGTTGATTGCAAGAAAGTCTTATATTTAATAACAATAAACACAAAGTTTGAGCATAAATAAAAAAAGGATTATTATCAAGACAGAAAGGAGGAGTGTCCATAGACCTACTGCACAAAAGCACTATATTATTGTCTTCCTCAATACATTAAGCTGGCTTAATATGAACTCCGCAAGACATTTAGACAGCTAAAAGGATTTGAGTCTATATTTAGCCTTAAAACCCAAACATTCCTACATATAAGATACTCTAGCCCTGGCACACAAACATAAACCTAATTTCGTAACCAGCACAGTCGATAATTAAACAAAAATATTCGTAATATTTGCTGGTCCGAGTTAGGGGAATTATGAAAGCTGTTACGTGTCCAGTAATATAATTAATGTGACTAAATATTAAATTCGGATCATACATTTTTGACCTAGATATAAAATATGAATGTGAATTTTTGGCTGAATGTGGTTAAAGGGGCCTGCTGCTACTTTGACTCTGCGTATCCTTTCGGGGATTATGAGCTATGTATGTTATGTATGTATGTATGTATATAAAGACATAGTTACTTAGCTAATGAAAGGATAACTAGCATTTTACTATTTTACAAATTATTAACTAAGTTAACGTAGATACAGTCGCCCAGTGTCTAGTAAAGAAACGGAATGGTAAAGAGAGGGAAAAAGAGAGTAAAAAGACAAAAAAATTCAAGAGAATAGACAGAAACTTTATTTTTATTTTTAATATACATAATATCAGGAAACATAGATGGATAGGATTAACACAAGGGAATTCAACTAAAGTCACAATTATACGACATATTTTGAAATCTATTCAAAGGAATATTTGGCGAATGAATCGGTCATGATTATTCTGACATTGCTGTATATTGAATTAACGATACCTATCAATTAATTATACGTTAAAAAATAACAAATGTTATACCATAATGTATCTACATTAATTTTTCGGATTACCTTGCGTTATTTTAACATCGAAGATTTGACCTTACGATGTCGTTTGAACCACATTACAATGATTAATACACATTAACATTTAAGAACTGGTTATGTAAACAATATAGTTCCTCCCATGCTATTGAAACTCAATATATTAACAAAGTACACCTGTTTTAGAAAATAGCACTTTGTAGTTATTCAGGTTAAGGTTGCATTTTCTTTGCTATATTTTAGTTCGCTCGTCAACGCTAACTAGTATCGAACTATGCCTAGAAAATAGACATGCCGACATGAAATCGCTCGCTCAGCTATTCGACGCATTCTCGTCTATGACCAGGGTTGCCAAGAGCCGGAGGTGCTGTTGCAGCTAACGCTGGGCCAAGATACCCATAGTACTTCCACTCTGGTGATGAGGAGCGCCGTGGGGTTTAGTGGGTATACCCCGGCCACCTGTGGGTGAATGAGTAAAAAGCCTCCGGCCAAAGGTCTCGAGGCCCCTAGGAGTCCCACACATAACGCCGCTACCGCGAGCGGCATGACGGTGCGTAAGGCATGCCCCACGATAAAAAAAAAAGGTTGCCAAGAGCATCAATTAATATAGTATCCAAATAAAATTCAAAATTCAAAGTCTTTTATTTTCTTTATTTATAAAGGCTTCAAAAGTACTTACAAATAGTCAATATGTACAAAAATGTAACCACCATTACTCAAGATACAACCTCAATGCTGGATAAAAAATTATAACCTATATTTTATTTAGATTGTACTGAATGTGTTCCGCTTAGCACAAAAAGCAACTAACAGTGTACATATTTGGTGTTGGGTTTGAGATTGTGTAGGCGACCAGCTAGCCATTAGTTTTTTTTTTTCACTATTTTGCTATCTAATTTGATTTTCGGCTAAAAGCGCTTTTAAAACCATAGTGCTCATAAAAACGTAAACGTATGCGAAAACGGATTGCGGACGGGACGGATATACTTTAAAGTATATTGGCAGAAGGATAGCGTCCGAGTCAAGATAAGAAGAGGCATGCTGCGGTGGTTCGGACATGTGTAAATAATGAATGACGAAAGATTGACTAAACAGATATATAATGCGAAAGTGGAAGGATGTAGAAATTGCGAAGGGCCCAGGCTCATCTACCACGAGCAGATTGGTCGAGTATTAACAGAAGGTGATGTTAGGAGCCATAAAAACCGTAGAGCTTGAGTGAAAAGGAACATTAATGTTAAATAAGCGAGGTGTCTAACCGTACCATATAGCGTACGGTTCTCTCTGCCTACCCCGCTAGGGAAGTACCGCTAAGTTAAGTTTTGACAAGCTCGATGGCGCATTCGGTAGTGACCCTGCCCCATGCGCCAAGAGTTGTGTGTTCGATTCCCACCCAGGACAAACATTCGTGTGATGAATACTTGTATTTGTTCTGTGTCTGGCTGTTAATATCCAATATTTAAGTATATATTTGTAATACCACTGTTGATTCTGATATCCGTAACACAAGTGCTTAAGCTACTTACCTCGGTGTCAGATCAATGTATGTGATGTAGTCTAATATTTATTTATTATTTAAGTTATATTAGTTGGCAACCCTGCCTGTGGCCGTAACCGCTCCGTGGCTACATAAGTCTGTTCTCGCTAGTTCTGCCCTAATAACTTCACTTACGGAATTACAGGTTAATTTACTATCGGGTAGCGCGAACGTTTCGTGTTGAAAAGGGTAGGTGATTAAATAATATTGAGAGCTACAGGTTTACACTTTCACTATGTGAGAGATTTGTTTTCTGAGTCTGTTAATTTCCCGCTTTTTCCGGATATACCTATATTTTAAATTTGGAATCTAAATATTATGTCTTTTAAAATATAATACATACATAACATACATAGGTATACATACATAATATCACGCCCATAATTTTAAGTGGGAAAATGTACCTTCCTCTGCCTAGATGGTGAGAACAACACTAGCCTGTAACGTCCGAAGGGGTAGGCAGAGTCAAAGGAGCGTTAAGCTCCTTAAATGATTTAAGGATCTCATCGCTCCAGCCTGAATTTAAGTTGATTTGGGTTAGATGTAAAAATGTGAAAATAGGGACAAGTTGTTAACTCCTGCCTACATAGGAAACAAAGTTAGTACATATTTTTTCATGTCCTGGAGCAACATGGGTCATACACACGTAGTCTGCTAAAATCATAACCCTTCTTTTTCAGGGTAAAGATAAAGTGTGTTCCTTCTCAGATGATTATTAACATAATGCATTCTATAAATACCAGCAATGTAAACAGTGCCATCTTTAACCTATTCGAGGCCCTGGGCGCATTAGGAAATTAATTGATACATACATACATACATAATGTCACGCTTTTTTCTCTTGGGGGTAGGCAGAGATCACGTACTTCCATTTGCTACATACATACATAACATCACGCCCATTATCCCCAAAGGGGTAGGCACAGTCAAAGGGGCAGCATGCCCCTTCAACCACATTCAGCCTAAAATAAAGCCGGGCTGGGTTAGATGGAAAATTGTAAAAAAGCAGTGACAAGCGGCCAACCTGTCGCCCACACAATCACACACCCAAAACCCGATTAGTCGCCTTTTACAACATACTAGGCAAGAACCACAGTTGGCACATTATTTTTAAGTCCCAGACCAACACAGGACAGTGGGCTGGGTTAGATGGAAAGCTGTGAAAAAGAAGTGAAAAGTGGCTAGCTCGTCGCCTACTCAGACACATACCCAAAAGCCCGTAAACCATTAGTCGCCTTTTACGACATGCTAGGCAAGAACCACAGTTGGCACATTCTTTTTTTTTTGTCCGATATCAACATGGGCCAAGTCCCAGACCAACATGGGACTAGACTCCATTTGCTACGATCCTGACATACACCTTTCGCTTCTTCTACATTCATAAGTCTTTTCATACACGCTCGTGAATTGATCTATTTACCAATAGAATAATTAATTTCCTTTTGTGCCCAGGTGTAATGTTGCACTAGGGGGCCCTCTCGATCGTGGGGCCCTGGTTACGAGCCCAGGGTGCCCAGTGGGAAAGAGAACCCTGAATGTAAATTTCAATATGCTTTGCAAACGCTCAGTAAGTAGCTTTGCCCAATTGTCCGCTCAGAGTAGAAGTCACCGCAAGAGACGGACCGCAGTGTAGATTACAAGCGAGACCGCATTGTTACGGCGACAAATTGCATGCCATTTCCAGCCATCCATTCATTCCGAGATGTCTTTGTTGGGCGGTTGTTAACGTGCATTTTATTGTGTGGTCTTAATTAAAACATTTGTTGAAGAAAGCACACGTGCACGTCACTATAAATAGAAACATGTTATCACGTACGTAATCCTCGGGGGTTGGCTGCCCCTTTGACTCGGGTCAAAGGTGCAGCCAACCCCTCAACCACATTCGCCCAAAAAATTAAACTGGACTGGGTTAGATGGAAAATTGTGAAAAAGTAGAGACAAGTGGCTAGTTTATTGCCTACAGAATCACATACCTAAAACCCGATATACCGTTTTACGACATGCTAGGCAAGAAACACAGTTGGCACATTGTTCTAAAGTCCCATACCAACATGGGATTGTAGATATACAGCAATGTAATAAAAATGAGTGGAGGTAGCTTAATGGACATCTCACATGCGAAGGCTACTGGTTCAAACCTGGTTCAAATACTTACATGTCGATTTTTCAATTGTATTTCGTACGTTCTCGTATTAGCTATTAATCTATACTTACTTATTTACTATATAACGCTGAAGAGTTTGTTTGTTTGTTTGCTTGAACGCGCTAATCTCAGGAACTTCTGGTCTGATTTGAAATATTCTTTCAGTGTTAGATAGCCCTTTTATCGAGGAAGGCTATATAACATTACCATAATCGTGGGTGAAACCGCGGGCCCAGCTAGTACATGCTAAGACTAGTCCAGGTTAAATAAAAACCCACGCAAATGATGCGCGAACTTTACCATTGAGCAACACCGCTCATTTAATATAAAATTATGTAAACATACAATATACTTGGAGTGTGTACAATATACTAAGGTTTAACCGTGGAAACCTTGATATTCTGCCTAGGAGTGACCTTAGAGTCAGTGTTGACTTATCAGGCTTTCCCGCCCGCAATCTTAGACTGTATATTTAACTTATACGACAAATGCTACATTCTAGTAACTAATATTGCGTATACTAATAGAAGTTGTTTATTATGACAACTTTTATGCGATTACTACTTGTACAAGCATAATTCATTAAGTATTCAGTAATTTTTATAATTATAACTAATAAATTCTTAAATAAAATGGCCTAATCCGATTTGTAGTTAGATTGATTTAATGCGCTAGTTTTTTTTAAGTAAACATTAGAAAACAGCGCAAATAATTAGAGTTTCTTAAAGTAAGACGATTTAAGGGGAAAGAGACTTTTAGGTACTTTCAGGAAATATTGACAAAAATAATTACTGTTTCATGTTTCGCTACTGAATGATTACAGTATAAGATAAAATAGTGATGTAACTAACCGATAAAACGATCGTAAAACTTCTGATTCATATTTCTCAACTATGTATCTGTTTCAAATTGCCTCTTTTGATTGCACTCTACCAACCAATGCATACGTATCTAGTCAGTGTTCCCTTCACTTCACAAAAAATACATTCAAACGACCAGCGCACGAATGTCTAGGAAGTTGTCAAAAGACCACATTCTCAATTACTTTAGGCAGTAAGTAATAATGAGTACTCATTGTCGCGGTTAATGATCCTGGTTGCGCAATGCTCGTTATGACATTGATGTTAACGAGTTATAAAAGTGACAATAATGTGGAGTCACAAAATTTTCACTCGTGAGTAAAATGCTAAATGGCGAAAGCAACCATTGACAGGTAGACGAGTCGCCGAACCGTGAGTTCTGTAGTCTGTAGACGTTGTTAAAATAATAAATGAAGAAATTTATACTAACTAACTAACATTCAGATACAATATGTGTATCTACAAATGAAATTTGACTGGCCCGTTGGTCGAGTGGTCAGAGACCCTGGCTACGAAACCAAGGGTCGCGGGTTCGAATCCCGCTAGGGGCAAATTGTTCGTGTCATGAACATGGACATTTGTACTCGAGTCATGGATGTTTATAAATGTATTTAAGTATGTCTATCCGTTCACCTAGTATCCAAAGCACAAGCATAAGCTAAGTTTGGAGCTAGGAAACTGGAGTGTTAGTCTGAAGAATTTATTATTTATTTATTTTTTATTAATCTATACTTAATAATAATACAAAGCTAAAGAGTTTGTTTGTTTGCTTGAACGCGCTAATCTCAGGAACTACTGGTCCGATTTGAAAAATTATTTCAGTGTTAGATAGCCTATGTATGGAAGAAAGCCATATGACATTAACCATAAACGCGCATATGAGTAAAAGAAGGCTACTTTGAATACCGGAAAAACGATTTGTTCACTGTCTATGCGTGATAAAAAGACTCTAATTGACAAATTCTTTGCGAGAGGAATTGTAAGCATTAGCTAGTAAGTATTTATGTATGCCACAGTTTCTAGTTATTCTAGACAAATATAATCGAAATGTTATCCTTGAAATTTGTATTTTGATCATTAAACCTACGTATGGTAAGAAATAACTGCCGTTCTCGTGTTTTGGCAGAGAACATTTCATTTCGTAAATGTAAGATAGGTAAATTACTCTTTACGATTTTATAAAAAGGTAGACACCTGTCCTTATACCCTTACTGATATTATGAAACGTCTGGCTGAAACTTTTACTTGTTTTACGACATAGGCAAAAAATAAAAAACAATCTAAGTAGTGTGTCTAACGCAAAGGAAAAATCTATAATACGTGTCTTCACAGCAAGTCTTACACAGTGGGACGTAACAGGTAATGCGGCGCTGCAACTGTCATTACGTTGCACATGCGTTTCCTGCTGCGGACGGATCGAGATCGATTTGTCTGCAATACTGCGAGTAATTGAAAGTAATCAACGTTAATTTTTCAAGGGAAAGTCCGGATGTAATCGGCAATACGATGGTGACGGTATAACTATTTTTACCATATAATATATATATTGGAAAATTAATAAGTACTATGTACCTACTTTCTAATTAAATTTAAAAATAGAAGCTAGCTGTGAAGGTTTTGATTCGTATTCGACTTTTTAATTTAGCTGAAGCAATGAAACAACAAGGAGTTTTTGTTTAATTTCAAAGCAAAAACGAGAGTTACGATTTAGTTTCGATTTAGTTACAGCAGAATATCCTGATCCGATAAAATACAGTCCCTTACAGAAAAACTACGTGAATTAATGATATTTAATCTTATTATTATGTTTCCCTTGGTGAGAAAGCATTCCGAATGGGCTATTTTACTGAATTTTTTTTTAAAGTTTATTATTGAGATTAAATAAAAATATTGCTTACGTATTTTTTCTCTTGTTTAGAAAACCAAAAATTATGAAGATACAGCGCGTTAAAGTACCGCGTGATGTCACTAGGTGTGTAAAATTTTGCGGTCCAAGTGATGTTCTAATAATCTTACTTACGGACAAAAAAAAATGACTAAACTTGCATATTTCTAACTTCCCTGGATCATCGGCAACGAGTATGCGTCACCCAGCCCCAGAGACTTTGCCTTCTCCTTTGGGGTTTCGAGCGTATCGTATGTGTCGCAACTGTCTTGTAAAATTGGCCAGCTAATTGGCATCCAATCAAATATTTGAAGAAAAACTAAAGGAATTAATCGAAATGTTTAACCAAATAGCTGAAATTCATGTAGAAGTAGGTTAATAACCAAAATACCTAAATAAATATTAAGTAAAAATTATCCAGACTGACACACCAATTCCCTAGTTCCAAACTGAGCTTATAAACTGCTATGGACACTAGGTGAACGGATAGGCATACTTAAATACGATTTATTTGATGTTTAAAAAAACATCCATGACTCGAGTACAAATATCCATGTTCATCACACGAAACATTTGCCCGTGGCGGGATTCGAACCCCGGACCCTTGGTTTTGTGGCCAGGGTCCCTGACCACTCGACCAACAGGCCTGTCAAATGACAGCGAAACACGTTGCGAAATTAACCAAAATATTATCGAGCCGTGTCAGTACCTACGGTCACATCTCGCCGTCGACGGCTTACCGAGACCACACTTGCATCACTGGGTCACTGCACTTTGCGCACTTTCGGTGCAGCTAAAGAGCAGCGGTTGGCAAAAGGCTCGCCTACCTGCACAATTTTTTTGCGTGACGTGTGAAAAGGTGAATGCGGGTGATCTGAACGTGATTGCAGGTCCGGATTGCAGACTGATCACAATAAATTATGCATATTATCGCAACAATTCTCAAGCTTTTGATATTATTATAACATATTTTATTTGCTTAATTTATTTGTAGTCAATGTTGATCTGGGAGTTACATAGAATTACACCTATATTCTATAGGTGTTATTTAATTAATTAGGCCGCTACGCACGGTCATGCTCTCACACGTAAAGGCATCTACGGAAGACCAGTCCGTCGTGGCGCCTTGACTGTCCGACACATGCTGAGTAGATGCCTCTATAGTGTCACTATTTTAAAAACAGTTTTTTACTCCTTGGGCCTACCTCATGGGAGTAGGCGGTCGTCATATAATATCTGTGGTCTTTTTTTCATACTTGTCATGCTTAGTTATTACGCAATTCTTCATTTGCATAATCCGCACAAAATAATTTTAAGCCAATATTAATCTATGTATATACTCTTATTGGACGGTTTGACGTAACAAAGATATGAATATTAACTAATTAAACATCCGTGAGCTACATTGATTAGTTCTTACGGCATATGCTAATGATTCGTTTCAAAAACGAGTGCGGGATTGGGTAAGACAGTCTTTAGACAAAACACGTAAATTTTTGCGCAAATCCATTTACATCGCAGTGTTGCAACGCTAATGCGTCTATAAAGTTTGCAACGTATGATGTGATTACGATGATCGTCATCTTTACACATTACGCTAGGTGATAGCTACCATCTCCATATCATCAGTATTTATGGTGACACATCGATACTCCTTTCGCCCAAAGGTATAAGGTGTCACAAACTTACATGATGATCTGGAAATTATAGAGTATATCTTTGGCAACCCATTTGTAAAAAGCTTTTGTTCAAAAAGTAAATATCCAGTTTCTTGTCGCAATCTTCCTCAAAATTCCGAACCGTTGGTGAATCATATATTTGGCCTGAATGTGACGATATATAAGTGTTTTCTTGAAATATTACATGTGTTTCAAAGAAACACTTATAAAGGATATTTAAACTTTGATATTTGTCCACTTCCATTTTAGACGAAGGTGTATCGTTATTTTTGGACTCCTGTAGTCAGATAGAAAAGTCTAATAAATTTTAATTGTTTAAGTATAAATCTTTCCTATCTCTGCAAAAATAAAGATTTAGGTACGTCAATATGTGGTAAAGACTGATTTATCCACATACCTACACTTAGAAGCATACATTTAATTAACATTTTTGTGTTTCAGGTAATGTAAATAAATAAATAAAAATATCAGACTACATCACATAGATTGATCTGACTACAAGGTAAGTAGCTTAAGCACTTGTGTTATGGATATCAGAATTTGTATTACAAATATATACTTAAATATTGAATATTAACACTCAGACACAGAAAAAACACAAGTATTCATCATCGAATTTTTCACCTGGGTAGGGATCGAACCTACAACTGTTGGTTCATAGGGCAGGGTTACTACCGAATGCGCCATCGAACCAGTCAAGTTCTACATTGGCTCCTAGCTTTACATGGACTTATCGGCTCAGGGATTTTCATCAAAAAGATTGTGCAAGTGAAATGTTTTTTTTGGTAATTAAAATGATTACTATATCAAAGTTGTCTTCCATAAATAAGCTCGATCTATCAAAAAGAAAAGTCACGTTAAGGATCTTAACCAGTTGAAGGAATAAGGAGAAACGGTGTTGTACAATAGTCTCCATAATTAATAACCCGTGTCAATTAATTCTAGCCTACTTGTTTCTCCGATAGGCCGTAACAGATAATTCACGTCGCTTGTCATCCAGAAATGTGAGCGAAGCCGAGCGTTAGTGCTAGTTGCGAAACCGCTTTCCCACTTCATGACGGTGCGTTTGTATAATTCTACAGCGTTAGCTGCGTATGCGCATGAGTATTGTAACTGTCATCTGATTTAATGTTAACAATAGTAGATCATAGTTTGAAGAAAGAGATGGAATACTGATGTTATATACTTAAAGACGAGGAGTAAAAGTGTAGTCACAGGCAAAAGCAAAATATGCTTTTATATAGGTTTCATTTATAAATTTCATTTATTTTCATTTAAAAATTGTTAAAATTCAGAGCAGAGATTAGAATTAATATGAGATAACATCACTTATATTGGACTGATTCCAACCAGTGCGTAACTTCTGTTCTCAAAAGTATGGTTGAAAATTAGATTCCGCGACCAATGCCTGTCACGTCAACAACTATTTGTCCCAGTGCGGGGACCGACCCCTAAACGGATCGGAAACGGAAAATCGGATCCATTACCTAATTTTCGTTCTAGACCTTCAATATGTTGTTGAGAAGAGCTTAATCTGGAAACCTTTAGAGGGTTCTATCTAAGACAGAATGATTAAGTTGACATGTAGCCTTGTTTACATGGCATCGTTTTTAGTTCTGCCAGTGTTGTCTGAATCTAAGTAGTTCAAGTGTACCAAAATCTATACTTACTTACTAATATTATAAAGCTCAAACGTTTGTTTGCTTGAACGGGTTAATACCCGAAACTACTGGTCCGATTTGAAAAAAATATATTTCAGTGTTAGATAGCTCATTTATCGAGAAAGGCTATAGGCTATATACATTAACCATAAACGTAGGTAAAATCGCGTACCCAGCTAGTAAGACATACACTTTAATTAATATACAATGAAAGTACCAGGTTCAGTTTGAGAAAGGCTGCCCCAGATACTAGACATTCGCTTCCCTTCGATACAGATCGGATCGCTCTAATGGTGATCGGATCGAACTGATCCATCGTTGTTTGTGTTCCACTCGCATCCAACTGCGCGATTGGGATCGCTCGCGTGATTGTTAGCAGACTTCGCGGAGCTAATCAATGATTTGATTTATCAGATATATTTCCTGCCATTAACAGTTCGGTTGTGGAATGTGCTTCCCGACATTTTTCTTCCTCTGAGTTTTGGTGCGGAAATCTACATGTGTCTTGAAATAATAGCAAAGTATTCCCTAATTGTTGCATATTTATACTGGTGATATAAATTTCCATCGGGCGTATAATATAGGTACCTATTAATGCTTGAAAATATAGCACTCAGAGACGATATAAATATAAAAAAGTAAATTTTCGTATAATTCTGTTTAACAGAGTTAGGAAAAGGAATATGTTAAGTGTATAAACTAGCAAAAGTCCTAAATGACACAAAAAGCAATGGCACTTGGCCAAAATTCCTTTAGAAAGGACGTGTACATTCATATCTAACACTGGCAGGCATGTAATAAAAGCGAAAAACTTTTTAAAAAGAGAACATCGAACATTTAAAAATAACCGACCATAAAATCGGACTCGATCGGAATAACTTGAGCGGTCAGTCACATCCCTAGCTGAGAAAGCGCAACGTGCTTCGCTTACCGATATCGATAGATTACTAATCTTTCACTTTTCACACGATTTTTTGCAACACAACACTGCCTTGTTCTGTACACTCCGTTGTTTATTTACGTCTCACTTAATACTCACGACCCTCGTTTGGAGGAGAAAGTGGATTAATTAATGAAATATTATCAAAAGTCAACGAAAGTTATATATTTTTTTTTATGTTTAAAGCATAACAAATACTTTTAAGCCTTCTATTTGTTATTGGTTTGAGATCCGTGGGTTTTTCATAGTATTGAAGGTATGTAGAGTATAGGAGGTCTGTTTATAATTGTTTATGTGTCTATATAAAGTATGTAGACATTTTAAATACTGTATTATTATCAATTAATCTTACGTTACATACAGAATATAATGTAAGACAAACCTACATTATATTCTGTTACGTGAGGTGTTTAAGGATCGTGCCATATGGCGTTCGGTTCCCTCTGCCTACCCCGCTAGGGAAGTGGTGTGACGTCTAGTTAGTTTTTTTTTACAAAATACGTAATATAACTTCAGTCTAAAGAGCAGTCAAACAACTTGAAATACTGCAAATCTTTACAAAATATTGGTGGCAAATCTCTAAAATGTATTTTAATTACTTTGGAAAAACTTGTGATTTTTATAAGAACCTCCTATGCCCAATTTCCGTATGCGCATAATTCGTTGAAAACATAACAAGTATTAAGCATTCTCAAAACGGATATTATGATACTTATTTATATTGATTTGCTCAGATTAACACAACGCATTCTAGCTTAAAACTAAGAATATTCACGTATGCTCTGAATTTTATACAACAGATTTACTTCTCGAGTGTCTAAGCTACCAGAATATAGGCATAGTTAGGTTCGTCAATACAAATCACCGTGTTCAATACACCAACATTTATTTTCGAACCCGCGACCACTTTCCATGACCCGCTATAACCACCAGACTAAGCCTGTCAAAAGGGTTAATTTTATTTTATATACAGTCAAATCTATTTCTGAAATCATAAAATAACACATATGAGTCAATAACAAACAAACTTTCGCGTTTACGATATATTATGTTTCATACTTAAGTGGTCATAAATTTCTAAGACGATTAAAATAACTTCAGAAGTATTTTATTTATATTTATTTTTACAGCTTAAAGTATATAGATCCTAGCAGTAGATTTCGTAATAGGCAATATGCATGACTGTTTTCTATTTATTTATTTAAGTCTATTATAGAACAAATAATTAAATCTGGAGGATTTTTTTTAGTATTTTGATTATGATCAGAGAGATCCGATATATCATGTGACGTCAAATGACACCGGTGCGGCCGTATACCGCGCATAGAAAATACCGTTTTCGTGAGAGAGATGGATAAAATCTTAATTCTGTTTTCATTCAAATTTCAATTTCAATTACTAAGTGATCATAAATTTAGGGCCGTAGTTAAAAAAAAATAATTCATTAACAACATTAATACGTACTGTCAAATTACTGTTATTTATCCAATGCTATAAGTGAAGTTTAAATCAGTTTGACATTTAGTATAGTACGACCTTCTATTCATAATGAGCCGATAATAATGTAACACTTGAATATTAAATTGTAATATTTGGCTTTAGCCATCATTAGCCATCATTGTTAACGTATATTATTTTAGCAATTATCTATACCTACTAATATTATGAAGAGGATTTGATTGTTTGTTTGTATGTATCGAATAGGCTCTGAAACTACTACTATTATTTCACCAATGAAAAGCTACTTTATCAGCGAGTAACAAATGCTATATTTAATCCCCGTATTCCCACGGGAACGGGAACTACGCAGGTAAAACCGCGGGGCGCTACTATCTAATATATATATTATGAAGATCTTTAAACCGAATTTATTAAAAACTTAAAATCTAATATTTCTATTGCTGTGATTTTAATTTTATTTCGTTTTTTTTTTAAGAAATATTTATTTCGTTTTATTATTTATTTTAAACGTCCATAGTAAGTACTTTTAAAGTAGGTACCTATGCTATTAGCCATCTGCAGTTTTGAGTCTTTCCACAAATGCGCAAATACTATTCATAATACGCATTTTGCTCACAAAAATATATTTAAAACATAATTTTAACCTTATTACCATAATTTTAACTTAGGCTAAAATCTAGGATAATAGTCTAAGAAGATGATGACTTAACAAACCAAGCAATATTCGCTTGGCATAAGGTATTTTATTTATCATGATAAAAATAGTGATGGGGCAAAAGTCAAAGTCGTGCTGTTTCAGATGACACCTCTGACATTTGGTGTGAACTAGACACGGGAAGCTAATTGGAACAATTTGCTAACAAAAAAGAGGTCAAATGGCTTATATTGGTAATTAAGTACCTGGGTACTGTGTATTTTTTTGTCTTTTTGGTAATAACATAACGTATGCAAATATTTAGTCATTATAACATCCTCTACCGGGTATTTACGATCATATTTATGATACCGTTATACAAAGAGCCATAGATTATTTTTTGCAAGATTGCTTTTTGCGAGCAATCTTTGGTGACTTGTCTATGTAAATATTTTTTTCTTAATTATAACGTGTTTGAACGTCCATTAGCCTTCATCTGGTATTTTTATTTCTACAGGATAAGCGGCAAATATGTTTTCGTGATATGGTTTTTATTTTGTAAAAACTTCATATAATTTTTCGTGCAGCTTGTATCTTTGTGATAATCAACATGTTATATTTACCAACAATTGAGAGTTCTGGTTTCGCGTTCTGTATATAATAGGCAAGATGACTAAAAAATTCTGATAAGTCCGTCAGTTAGATTATAAAAAAATATTAAACACGTATTTTTTTATTTATTTGTCAAACAAACATTGACGAAGATACAATGCATTCAAGTTGCCGCGTGACGTCACACATTCGCACAATTTTTACTAAATAGTGACGTCGCAAGCCCCCACTCCAAATCATTGATGCTCTTTATCTTTGTGATTTTTTGTTAATTTGATGAAGCGAAAAATATGTGTCTAGTATGTTTGTTTAATCTAACTAACGGACTAAATAGAATTATAGATTTTTAATGCAGTCATCATCCCAAATAAACAGTGTACGTTAATAGTGTAATTGCGACGTTATATCATTACAACTCTCTCTTACGACTCGATGGCTTAGAACAATGCATGTGACAGACAGACATACCTGTTGAGGACGACACAATCTCGCGTGGACCACCTCATGTCAGATAGTAATTGCATATTTTCAAAATGTCATCAAGTGTCATTCATGCATCAGTCCTTAGATTAAATTAAATCTAAGCATCAGTCACTATGTTATCATAATTTTAAAATCATTTGATTAAAGTATTATTTATGTAGACCTATATGGATACCTCTATCTTATGAATTTGAACAGAACTTCTTGATGACTAAAAAATGACTACGGAAAGATTACCGAAGACTATTTAAGGGTATTCAGCATTTTTTGTGCTTCAAAAAACCATTATAAATAATATATTAATTATACACCTGTACGAATCCTTATTGGGTGTGCGTATCACTTCTTTATAGCAACAGGAACTTAAACGAATTCCGATCTTATGACCGAGTATATAAAGATAAAAGTGGAATAATGGGTTTTATATGCTAATAGGGATGTGGCCTTTGACAAGGTCAGCAAGTGTCAACTTTGACATTACTTTAAGCGAGTTGTCGGGTTGCAAAATGCGAAGATGGGTCGCGGAGTCTTAAGAAAAAAAAGCATAAAAATCTTGTTGATTTTAACATACAGGATATATGGTAAATAGAGGCAAATACTTATTAACATGTTCCTTCATTAATATGAATTAGGAATTTATTTGTATGCGTGTGTACTCTTAGTTAATGCCTAAGTAAGTAGTATCGTTTCATTGCTGGTTTTACTAGAAAAACTAGACAGCATTTAGGTTACTATGTAGAATAACATTTTCAGTATGACTAATGCAAAATTAATTATGGCATGTATGTACGAGTATAAGTGTATGTCAGTTTGAGGTTACGAAAAATGGAATGAAGTCAATGATATTACGAATAAGTAATAAATACCATTGAGTGAAATAAATAACTTGTTATTTTTCCAATATATGTAGTTCAGTTGGCGATTGACAATAAAATATAAATAATAGAAAAAAAACCGGTTTCAGCTAAGAGTTATTACGAACCTATCGTTCAAATATTGCACCTCGTGCGAAGGTCGTCCGTTCTCCATTAAAACAGGGATGCACATGCGATATTGCACAAGTGGACATAAATCATCGTATTTACAGCCGAAACCCCAAACAACGGCTAATCACACACTTCCAAGGAAGTGCAGAATTAGAGCTAAGAACCGTCTGTTAAATAATATAAATTCCGGTGTTTCCGTAAATTAGCTCGAATTACGTTAATTACGCACAGATTCCTTTGAGGCGGTTTCGCAACAATCGGGCAGCAGCGGCCTCTACGCAATTTGCCTGGCGATGGCCATTTCGCAACGAGCCGGCTCACTTTCTAGCCAGAAAGTTAGGGTCAGGAACTAGAGATAATCTCCTTTTACTTAAACATTCATTAGCTCCTTATTGTACGAAAAATTTAGAAACTAACTGCGTTCCTTTTCTACAATATAAATAAATAATAAATATTAATATCGGACTACATCACATACAACATTGATCTTACTCCGAGGTAAGTAACATAAGCACTTGAGTTACAAATATCAGAATAAACAGTGGTATTACAAATATATACCTAAACATTAGATATTAACACCCAGACACAGAACAAAAACAAGTATTCATAAAACGAATGTTTATCCTGCGTGGGGATCGAACTCACAACTCTTGGCGTATGAGGCAGTGTCACTACCGAATGCGCCATCGAGCCAGTCAAACACTATCTACACTTCTAGGTACACTATATTTTATAAACAGGAAAAAATTGTATATTATGTTACGAATAAAACCAAAAACCACTGTACCGATTTCAAAAATTATTTCACCATTAAAATGCAAGTTTATTCCTGATTAATATAAGCTATAGAATATTAAAAAAAAGGTTAGGTTAGGTAAGAAAACAAATGTTCGCCCGTGCGAAGCCGGGCGGGCCGCTAGTCTAACGTATAAGGCGATTATTCTTATTATTTATTGGGTTTGAGATAGGCGACAAGTTTGTCACCTCTTACTATTTTGCACAATTTTCCAACAAATTCAACTCAGCTTTATTTTGGGTTATGAAATTAAATGAAATGATCTTTCTTTATAGGCTTACAAAAAGCACTTATAAGTCGTCAGAACAAAATAAATATAAACCGGTTAAAATGGATAAGGTTGCTCGCTCCTTTGACTCTGTGGACGAGATAGTACTTATTTATGTTTAAAATGTCGACCTTTTTAAACTAAATATCGTTTTCTATTGATTTTACCATAGACCATATAATCCATTAAACATAGTAAACATAAGATAAATAATCATCAAAAGATTTTACATCAACAAGTGAGATTTAAGTTACCATATTTACGGAATGTCTTCTTTATAACCAAGGGAGCGGTGGTAGCTCAATGGTAAGGACACGCGCCTCTTAACTGAGGAGTGCGGGTTCAAACCCGGGCATGTACCTCTAGATTTTTAAAAAATCTATGTACATATTTATACCACTAGTTCGACGGTGAGGGAAAAACATCGTGATGAAACCTGCAAATTCAAACAACTTTGAATTTGTAACCATGATCCAAAAATTGTCTGGTTCCCCTATCTTAGGGTTACGAAGGTCAGATCGGCAGTCGCTTCAATGTAATTACCAGACTCGCTAAATCCTGGATCATGGTCTAAGCGGACCCCGTCTAAGCACGGGACATAACGCTAGGAAGATGATGCTTCTTTATAACCAAGTTACTTCGCTTCCTATTAAAAAAAATTTATATTTGCCGTTTAGTGTCGGCTATTTCACAATTCGCTCGGCTAACTTTCTAGGAGCAAGTAGAGGTCAGAACCTTTGTAGAAAAAATATGTGTACGTATAAGGCGACCTCTGCCTTTGAATATTGAATAGCGGAGAATGGCTTGTTAGACCGCGTTTAGATAGTTTGTGCCGCATCGGTTGTGAGAATAACGTTTCTTTTATTGTAATTCGTTACCATGGCTACTGCTAATTATTGCATGTGTTCACGGTTGTGTGAATAAGACGACTTATTTGTCTCATTATAAACTGCGTTGCGTAATATGAGTCGTTGGGCTGCGTGAGAAATGTAAGTAAATGACAAATAAACTAAAATAATATGATGTCTTAAAAGACTAGTACATGTTTATGACAATTGCTTATTATTCCGTGGGATAAAATTTCTATGAGATCGAGTAGAGAGATCTATTAGCCACTTTTGAGCAGAAATTAAAACTATGGACAGCCCAAAGGCCTTTAATAGCCTTTTAAGAAAAGCTAGACAAGAAACACATTCGCTACCTAAAATTTTTTATGTCCCATACATGGACTAGTAAAAAAAGGTCTCCACGCTGTCATACTATAGCGTGAAGCCACGTTTATGCATGTGTAAGTGAGATACTTATGGTTACCAGATATTGAATATCTGTCATTTGGAGTGGTTATTATGTCAATGTATTACGTAAGTCAGGTTGGAGCACCTGAGGAGCTTCAACGTCTAGTAAGTGGCGCGTAGTCCTTCTTTTTATACTGGTCCGTGGTCCCACCAATAATTTGATTTGTTGGCAGTATTTCTGTTTTAATTTTGTAACCCATTCTGTCACTACGACTACATGACGCAATCACAATCAACAGACTATTGTTCTTAGCCTAATCCGTAAGTCATGGCTCAAGTGGAGTCGTACTCGTGACCTTTAGCCGAGCATCTGTCGAACGCTTTCTCCCGGTGACTTCTGACATTATCTGAACCGATACGTTTTAGCTGTCAAACTGATGCACTGTTAGCCCCTATCGGGGAATGCGTGTGATTTATTGGGTAATATTGTGGATAATATGCAGATAGATCACAAGTACATATATTATACACGACCTTTGACATCGCTTGCTCGTCAATAGTGGTACCAGTGTGTGCGTATACTCAAAATGGAATATTGTCACAATCGGTTATTAATAATATTTTTATTTCAAAACTTTAATCTGTGGCTGTTAAATCTGTGGCACCGTGTAGGTATAATCTGTTTAATCTGTGGCACCGTGTAGGTATAATCTGTTTAATCTGTGGCACCGTGTAGGTATAATGGAAATTATACCTACACGGTGGATGTAATTACCATTTTGAAACGTCCGAATTCAAGACCGATTATATTTACCATGGCCAAAATAAAATAATAAGTAACAATAAACAATAATAACAGTTCCAAGTTACCGTCAAATACACAAACTAGATGATACTTCGCACTATAACACTAAAGCTTACAAAAGCGTACCTAACAGTCGTAATAGAATCGGAATGATTATAATTAAAAGGTTATTTAATAGTCAATCCAGTACTTAGTAGTCGGCTTTGCTACCCGACATTTGGGTCCACCGGACCGAAACCACAGCCGTCTAATG
Source organism: Glyphodes perspectalis (assembly GCA_951394215.1). NCBI lineage: Eukaryota > Metazoa > Arthropoda > Insecta > Lepidoptera > Crambidae > Glyphodes > Glyphodes perspectalis. Next base: position 1,791,896 of record OX596209.1, on the reverse strand, counting down.
ACCGTGTCCGGCTATTCTTGTCCTAATCTAATAAAGGAAAAAGAACGAGATTCTATTACAGTAGGAAATTTTACTGGAACAACAATTTCTTTGGAGTTATGTAAAAAAGAAGGGCGCGGAATGTAGACGGGTATCGATATAGAAATATTAGAGTGTTTTTTTCAAAACGGTTTACGAAGAATTTCGACAGAGTATAGTGTAAACTATTTTATAATGATACTAGCTGTGCCTATAGCATATAGCCTTTTTCGATAAATGGGCTATCTAACACTAAAATATTTTTTCAAATCGGCCCAGTAGCCCCTGAAATTAGCGCGTTCAAACAAATAAACAAACTTCATCTTTATAATTTATAGTATGGATCTGTAGAAAGAGCTCAAATCAATCAAACTTGCTTTGTGTATATTTACAGATCTTGACACAAAGGTACATATATGTTTAGTCCAATTCCATCTGTAGATAGGCCTACTACTGAACATGAATATCCTACAATATTATTAAGCCTCATTTACCATTTTGGGTGGCATCTAAACAAGCGACGCTATCATCAAAAGAGCAATCGCTAAACAATTTGTAATAGATAAAAATAACCATCCTCCACACGCAACATTGTTAGGTTTGGTCCATAAAAATGATGATTTTATGCAAATCAAATACGCATCTTCTGACAACATCATAAGCAATGAAGGGTTTAGTAACAAAACGTTATTGCGACATCGCATTGGATGCAAAGTAAGCTAATGACATAATATGCAACCTAATGATATGTTTATTATCTTTCGTTTTCGACAGCTTAATAATACATATATACATAACATCACGCCCATAATCCCCGAAGGGGGTAGGCAGTCGAATAGACAGCAGGCCTCTTTAACCACATTCAGCCAAAAATAAAACTGGGCTGGGTTAGATGGAACATTGTAGAAAGTGACTAGTGACAAGTGGCTAGCTCGTCGCCTACACAATTACTTACTTACAATCGCATATTACCATTAGTCGCTTTTTACGACATGCTAGGCAAGAAACACAGTTGGCACATTATTTTTAAGTTCCAGACCAACACGGGCAAAAGCTTAACAATAAATATATCTTAATAAATCATTTAAACTAGCAAATACATTTTCCTACTCCAAACTAAGCATAAGTATTCATATGTATATGTTTCTGCTATGTATATAAGAAGGATATGGATATACTAAATTAAGTTTTATAAACGCTAATGACTAGAGTAAATGTTTATTTAGACCATTATCATACGAAATATTAACTACTAGAGAAATACTAACTTGAAGCTTTTGGTTTAGAAGTCTAATATCTAACCATAAATCCAAATAGTCTATTAAATAATAAGAAACACGGTGGATACAATTTACAATAGGATAATTTACGAGATTACTTAAGTAAGTCAATCTAGTTCGAATAGAATAAACAAAACCAATAAAGTTTATCTTTAAAATAACTATTGGAGTCAATGGAAAATTATGTTCATGTGGCTATCTCGTTAGTGATATTATAAGCGGAAGTAATTTACGTGTTTATATGAAGTAGTGTACATTTAAAAGCAAGACATACTCGGATATCCGGCGCTTTAATATCTTAAGAAAGTTCGTTGTATGCGCAAAGTCGTAGATAGATTGTTAATTATCCATGGAGGATTATCTCTAATGCTCATTAAAATATAATTAATGTGTATATTATCCACCTGTTCAATTAATAGGCATATCTATTACTCTCACCTATTTAAATGTCGAGTATACCAATTTTTTGTGCTTTCAGATAGTTAATAAGGAGACGATTGGCATGACGGTAGTTTATATCAATGAGACTGTTAGGAGAGTGTTATACAAAATGCACTATATTTTATAGGACTATAATAAATGAGGAGGACTATACGAAATTTCTGAGCCCCAAAACATAATGTATATATGCTATTGTAGGACCTAATAGAGTTTAAGCTATGCCTATAAAACTATCGAAATATGTTCCCAGAAAAAAAAATACGAGCGTATTAGCGGACCCAAAACAAATTGACACTAGCCAATAACCTTTTTCACGCTCAAATAAATTACACTATTACAAACAAGCTTTCAATTAACTAGTTACCCATTATAATAGCACGGACGATAGTTATTCGATTGTCAGTAAATGCATTTGCCGCTTTCCCCAGCTCGAAATAAACGAGCTCGCGTAATCGCCTCTAGGCATACATATTTATATTCCGAGGATGTCTGAGTGATAGAGTGAAATATTAAGTACTAACAGTAGGTGGTCTCGGGGGAAATGACTCCATAATTCAAGTCGAATCATCATAAGCAAACAATTTCCGAGCCGATGCTTGCGTAATATTACAGTGCGAGGTAGGACTATGGAAATGTTGACTATATATTTATTTCCATCTGTATAAATATAGGGACCACTTGAAGCATTGTTAAAGATAGAAAGTAGGAGAAGTACATATATAGAGTTCCTATCGTTACAAGAGTGGTTCATGGTCATCACGCCCATAATCCCCCAAGGGGTAGACAGAGTCAAAGGGCCAGCAGGCCCCTTTAACCACAAAACTGGGCTAGGTTAGATGGAAAATTGTAAAAAAGTAGTGACAAGTGGCTAGCTTGTCGCCTACACAGTAGCATACCCGGAATCTAATAAACCATTAGTCGCCTTTTACGACATTATTTTTTAGTCCCCGACTAACATGGGACAAGATATGTTCAAGTTACTATAATTTCCTCATTATCATCCTACACTCATGCGTTACTGGATATGCTTCTTCTAATGAATGTCTCTCAGGTCAATTTTTGGCGCCCATCAAGTCATTTGAAGATATGTCGTCTCTTCACCTAGCTAGCTATCGACTGTCCTACGCAGCGATACTTTATTCTGCGATTAATCAATCGACCATTCATGACTTTCGCTGTTATTATCAATGCAATATATTTTTCCTATGCCTGTCCGGTGTTAACTTCATAACTGGGGAATGTTACCGTCATCAAGCCCTATAAATAAATAAACAACAACCATTACGTTGCAAGTAAAATTAAGCCATGGTTAATATACTTAAATGGAATGTCTTTACGAAACAAAAGTGTCAGTTTGAGCCCGTTCAGGATAAAAACACCAATTTGTCGGTCCATTTGAGCCGTTGGGCCCATCGCATCTTGCGACAAGCGATTTGGGTAATATTTAAATAGCTCAGATTAAAGATTGAGTGTCCGTCGCCAATGGTGGGTGAACTGTAATGAATAAAGATTTCAGTAACGTTACAAAAAAAAAAGTTTTGCAGTTGACTAATTAAATCAAAACTTTTTCCTCAAACTACTTGTTTTACAAGGTGGACATTGTCACGTGTTCGTATATTATCAAAATGTTAACGTAATCAAACAATGTTGATGTAAGAAAGAGAGTCGCTCTGAAAGCCAGTGTCGGAGTCAAGGTAAGAAGGGGCATGCTAGCATGGAAGAATGAATGACGAAAGATTGACTTATAGATATAGGTACAATGCGAAAGTGGAAGGATGTAGGAGCCGCGGAAGGCCCAGGCTCACCTACCACGACCAGATTGGTCGTGTGTTAACAGAAGGTGATGTGAGGAGTTATAAAAACCGTAGAGCTTGTTTGAAAGGATCATGAATATTGAAGAAGCAAGTGAGGTGTGTAAGGATCGTGCCATATGGCGTTCGTTTCTCTGCCTACCCCGCCAGGGAAGTAGTGTGAAGTTTAGATAGTAACAAATAGGTTCAATGGCGATTAACGAAACTGCCTCGAATAATTTATAAGTGTCATTTTCAAATTTAATCATAATATATTTTACGTCAAGCATTTGATGAGGTTTCCGACTTTCCACACTAAATACGGCCTTTCTCTTAAGACAACATGACTTACTTTTATCAAATTCCGATTGATCGAATAGGTAATATTAGGTAATATAATGATTACGATAGGCATATAATTATGGAACGTGTAATAACATAAATAAACGCTACCGAATTAGAATTTTGATTATATCATTACCATTTCCGATTCTGTGATATTAGACATATTTTGTAATACTTAACATTTTATGAATGTAAGATGGACCAAAAATATTTTCTTTTATTTGGCTCTTTTTTGATCCAGGAAGTCAACGTTAATTTCATGTTAAAATAATTAGCATTTGCATGAAGTAGTTATACAAAATAACATGCTAAAAACAACACAAACTAAATAAGGTACTCACAGTAAATTTTTTGTTAGATTACGTTTTGAAAATCAGGGTGTATCAATGTACAGACTGTTATAGTAATAGATGTTGCAGCTGAGGCAGCGATTTATGTAACTCAGAAGATTTCCTCAAATTTAGAGCATGTTAGAGCATTTTCGAAACGTTCAAATTCATAGTAAGGGCGTATTGCAAAAGCGCAGTTACGCTAATCAATTAACGGTCGCTCGCTAACCGCTGCGAAGTGCCGATAAATGCGGCGTCGCAACACCGATGTTACATGTTTTGCATGACAGACTATTTCATTGAAGGGCGCTTTTTAGTTATGATGAAACTTAGGTTTTGCTATGAAATACATAAGATCTAGGTATAGATCTAAGCGAATCTATTTACTTGTATCATTAAATTGAAGCTATTTTTATTTTGATGAATTAGGTTTGACTCTACATTTTCATCATGATTTTATAATTAGCGAATCTGGTTAGTAATAGAAACTTCACAAATTGGATTAAAACATTCACAGCTATTTGAATGTGCTTCATCACTATGTGTCTATTTGTATATTGCAGACAGTGTTAGACAATCTGAATAGATATAAAACACTAACATATTAAGAAAGCGCTGACCTTGTACTTCATAAAAATATTCAAGATATCCTCCCAAATTTATGAAAATAACCTATGCGCAATTCATTGGAATTAATAAAGACTTGGTTTTAAGTTCCTATTTTAACCTAACATGATATCTTTATCTAATATGTCTCCTGCTTAATTTCATACAGCAAAGAAAAACAAAAATCAAGCATCATTCATCTAATAGTGGTGTCATCACTTCAAAAGGAGGTCACTATTACAGACATTATGTCATCACGATGCCGAGCAATTATTGTATTAATGCCATTGTTAATAGGCGCCGTAATGCCGTGAAATTGGTCTTGATTCTTGATATTGCGTTTGGTTTTTATTGAATGGCCAGTACGCGTGACGCGTCTGCGTTTGTGGTGTTGAACTCACGCATATTTCTTTTGCCGCGTTTAAAAAAAGAATAGAGTATTGTTTATGTATTAGTAATTGCTAACCCTGTCTTTGAAACTTAATTATGTGGAGATATATAAATTATTGCAATTGTAACGATTATTTAGTTAAACTGCAAAATAAAATACAATACCGACACTGGAAGTGTTGAAATATTGATAGCATAGCAAGGCCCCGCTGTTTCACTCGCGTCGCCCGTTCCCGTGGGAATATGGGAACAAAATATAATCTATGATACTTGCTGATAATTTAACTTTCCATTGGAGAAATATTTTTGACAAACAAACATACAATCAAATCTTTCCTATAGTGTAGATATCCAAATTTAATGGAGTCTCTCATTATAAATGGGAATGAAAAGCTAAAAGTTGCATAATTTTAACCCTAGGGAAATTAGAACAATTAAATGCTCTAGGTATGTATATATTTGAACCATTCATTTGAAGCACTAAAAAGGTAGTCGTAAAGAAAAGCAGACAACCCTACATATTATTTATTCTTTGCACATCACATAGTATAAGGTATTTCTGCGAAATGCACGGACGACGTCGTTGCGTAAGGTAAAAGCGGACGCAGTGTGCACCGTCGTGCATAAAATAAAGCATAATTCACAACATTCACTTTGCTATGTTTAATTTTCGTTTTGGCCACACAATGAGTTATGAATCGGCATTTCAAAGCTGGAACAGTTTCGGTCGCAGCTAGCAACTGCCATAAATAATTTATTTTTAATTTTAATTTCGCACCGCGGCAAACAGTTTTTGATGAAACATATTTTTCTTAGGTTTACTTAAATCCGATATATCAGACTACATCACATACATTGATCTGACTCCGAGATAAATAGCTCAAGCACTTGTGATACGGAAATTAGAATCAACAGTGGTATTACAAATACATACCTACTTAAATATTGGATATTAACACCAGACACAAAATAAACACAAGAATTCATTACACGAATGTTCGTCCTGGGTGAAGTTCGAACCCACAACTCTTGGTGCATGGGGTAGGGTCACTACCGAATTCGCCATCGAGCCAGTCAAATGTATATGTAAGTTAAAAAGTTATAACTTCATTGATTCTGATTTTCACCTTACAACCGAGGCCTGATTAATCGGCTAATTACAATTGATGTATAATTAAAATAAATCAATAGAGACTAAAACCCTTAAGAATGCATAGTGAATTAAATAAAAAAAATTATAAATCAGAAAAGTCATATTTTTTTTTAAATTTAATTCTTAACTAGGTTGATCCGAGAATAAATTTATCAATATCCAAAGCTACTTGAAAATACAGCTATTGAATTACTTTAGGTACCAATAGACCTCATCTGACTTGCACTAGATGTGCTTATGCAATACGGTTCGCATAGCGATGTCCTGATAGCGACGATAAACTATTTTCAACTTTATTACCATGATTTAAGGTGCTCTCTACTAGTAACTCTTGCCACACCATGTCACCTAATTCCTTATATGAGAAGCGATAGTTAAGTCTTATTGGGAAGTTGGACAGAGAAGGTTAAGTATTTCAGATTGGTAATCGTGGCTAGTGGGAACATTGAACAATAAATGGGGAGCCCTTATAAATAAACATTATTCGTAGGCTTAAGTCGATTGAATTTAAATGAATCGATTACATGTTAAAGACCGTTGCAATAGAATATAATTAAGATAGTTCTGGACATACACGAGCAGCTCACTTTTGTTTTTAATATGAGTTTTGTCCAACTAACAACTTTCTTATATGAATATTAAGTGAAATAGTAATTTTAAAAAGAAAAAAATATATATTTTTTCTGCTAATTAGTTAGAAACAGAATGGGGAAGAAGGGGTGCTGGTAAGCTCTGGAAGGGGTGAAGGTTAGCAGGAGGAAAACTTGTTGATGAAAAAAATATTTGTCTAGAATGTTATATTTCTGACAGTTTCGTTGATCCTGATTAACTGAAACTTGTATTATGCTACTGAAAAATAATTGTAATAATACTTTAGAAAAATTTGTCTGGTGTTTTTTTATTTCGATTTAAAAACTAACTAACTAAACTTCACGCCACTTCCCGATTTAAATAGGAGGAATAATATTTTAAGGGCCATATGGCGTTCGGTTCTCTCTGTCTACTGTGCTAGAGAAGTGGCGTGAAGTTTAGTTTAGTTTAGTTTTAAGATAAATTTAAATAGGTAATGATTATTTTTTTGAATTTCTTTAACAAAACATTAAACAAATAGGTAGATACCTACTTGGAAACAGCTTTCCTCTCAAGCGTACAATTACACATATGTGTATAAACACTTACATGTAATATGAGGTATAAGTCGTTGATTGTATGTCAGCGAGAAGCGACCCGTATAAACGCCGGCACGCTCGAGCGTAGCATGGCGAGCGGACCGACAGACACGCTTACTTTGATGTAGATATTTCACATCACATTTAACATTTAGGTAACTAAGCTTTTTAGCCGGCAGTAAAGTATAAATGTATACTTGAAGATTGCGAATTTTTTGTGTCTTTGCTTCAGTATAATAAAATAATAGGATTAACTTATGCTTTTGGGATGCAAAACTTAACGCCGTTATAAAAAACCGCGACCCTTCCTAATATCAACCGCGTTCGAAGGTTAAGAAACGCTTCTCTCCATCATATAAACTCTATGTGTTTAAGGTTTTCTTTAAATAAATATCGGATAACATATTATTTGTCATAAGTTCCCATTTAACTCACCCCAGCTATGTTTATGGCTGCATATGGTTAATGGGGCGAGCTGCCCGTTTAGATCCTTAGCCCTTCGAGATTACGGGATTGATGGTGTGTGTATGTAATATCTTATATATATAAGCTTTTTAGCTGGCAGTAAATATATTTTATATATATAAGTATTCTCAAGCTACTTAGCTTATGCACTTAGGTATATTAATGGCCCCAGACAAATACCAGCTAGCTTCAGGCAGCGCAACAAAAATCTATCAAGCAACAAATTGTTAATAGCTTAGTTTCAACTTAAAGTATAACGGGCCAAATATTTTTTGCTTCTAAAAGATTTTTCCTAGTAACACAATCACTTCACAGACCGACATAGTTGAGATTGAGAATTGTTCAGAAATTGACTTTATACTGTATTTCACATTACATTTTTAACGTAAGTTCACATGACAACAATTCAACAAGTAAGTCGGACAAATAAATCTTAACTAATATTATTAACGACAAAAGTCTAGAGCGATTATCAATAGCTTAATAATAATGGCCACCGTTGTAATTATACTCCGTTAGAAGCCCATGGTAATTTTCATATGTTGGTCCTTGCTCTGACTTATCCGGAGACCCACGGCAATATGCCACTTCTGCTACCCTATTAGATCCTCCTAACCGATATCAGTCACGGCGGCTCATCTCAACAACGATTAGCCAACTGCACAGAGATATTATAGTGCACAAGTGTCTGCGCAAGCACAGGTGCACTCTCTGTTCCTTCACTCTCATAGCTGCTACCATATAGTTACGCCAGTTATAATAAAAGTCCTCTTTTTGCGTCGGGAGTTCAAACACATATCCAGTAATACTCAAAGCTGTGTAACCTCAACAGAATTTCAGAGACTCGGTGCCTGCTAATGGCATCCATTGTGTTGCAATCGCATATATGTGACGCTGACTGCTTGCCATCAGGTCGGCTGTGCGCTTAATTGCCATTTGTGGTACCAAAAATTTTCCGACAAATCTGTCATCTATCAATCTGGTATATAATCGGTTGACACCCAACATAACACGTCACGCTCCAACCACCGCATATCGGCGGTTTCCCGCATAACACGGCACCTGCCGCGCCCACGCGTCACGTCGTAGAAAGCGATCGGTGACGTAACAAGGCCGGCCATTTCGCCGGCGTGCGCGCATCTCCGTCTCCTATTTGGGACGTTGGCCGGATAATTGAGAAGCGTTCGATTGGACGAACATTCGTATAGACGTCTGATCTTATTGGTGAATTAGACTAAAAAGTTGTAAGGGCGAGACGTTTTAAAAGGTCTATCTATTGGCTCTAATTATATTGGGGTTGTGAGTTCTACGTTTGTGGTGATCGCTACTTAAGGCGTCATTATTTTCAAGAAATTTGCGATGGGATCTTATGATAATGCCCTCAATGGTATCTATAATAATAATAATCAATTCTCTAGACTCAAAAGTATAAGTAAATAAAAATAAAATAACTTGCTCCTACTTGCTTGTACAGCTAGTTGGCATTAGCTATAAAAGCATAATTAACAAAAGTGTCTGTGATAACTGACTAGCTAACTTATCTGTGATTACGTTTTCAATATAATCGTAACTATTTTGTTAGCTGTGAACTGCTTAAACCATCTATTATGGAGGTTGACTAATAGCTGTTTAGTACTTCGAAAGCAGAACAGTGTTAATGATTTATGTTTGACCGATGATTCTATCATTATAAAAGTCTTGTTTTTTTTTAATAATTAAGAGTAGAGCTGGCTTTCATTACATACCAGGATACCAGGTGGCCATATAGACAGAACAAGTTGACCGCGCCTCGACTCGCTTTCCTTTTTCAAAATTGACAGTTCGGCTCATCGCCATCTTGAAATTTTGAATTTACGATCCATTGTTTCGTTTCACGTATCTCTTTTCTGACAATTGTTTCTTTTGTAAAAAAAAATAAGTTGCAATACGATTGTGGGGTCATGAAATATTAAAAATAAAATTGTCTGGCTACACAATATGAGGGGCGGTCTGTTCCTCGAACTATCGCTCTTTTAAAATTTCCGGTTCGCTTATTATGAGCTTGAGTCTGTGTAACAGTATTCGTATCATTGCATGCTCTTTGCAACACAACAATCAAACCAATTTATTTCAGCCTTGCGTTTAACAGATATGCTCATTTCTATACCTAGACCTTGTTACAGATAATAAGGCTAGTATATTAATTAACATTCTTTTGTTTCAGGTATGTTGGCAGTGCATTTCGTTTGGCTGCATTAGTATAAAGGTAGAAAGGAGGATAATTGAGCAATTATTAAAGTTATCAAAACATTGATTGTAAGGCCCACGCCCAGACGAGAATTCCTAAAAAAATCTTTATAGTAATATTTTTGAAATAACTATAGTAGTAAGGTTTGTAATAATTTGTATGCAAGAAAAATAACAAGAAACACTGGTAGAATTTAATTTCATTTTTCGCGTGTGTGGGTAAATACCTTGTTTTGGTAACGATTTTGTGATTGCCTTCATTTGCATTAGATTTTTTATAAAACCAATAGCTAAGCCAACAACTAGGTATGCCTTATGTCGTAATTTCTAAGTTATATACTCACTCACTATAAATATCATAAGATACTTTTATCAACTCGCTCGATTCTATTAATTAATGGCTCTCGGGCTAATCTCTAGCTTCCTATCAAGTAATTAATATAATTTCTGCGGCCCATCGCATAGCCGGCGTCTGCGCAGTTGATACAATCGTCCGGTTTCCCAGCGGAGTGGCTCGGGTCGTGCCATTTCCTACAATCACTTGAGGCCAGCTTACCTGTTACTAGATACTAGAGATTGGCTCCATATTCTGCAAAGAGTAAATTTATTTAGTTCTTAGTTAAGTTGGGTTTTATTGAAAATAAATAAGTATCAATATTTTTTACCACAAAACTAAAAACATGAACGAGCTCGGTTCCTTTAGAGAAAAGACTCAATGGTGCCAACTAAACGTTCTCTAAAAACTCAAATACATTTTTCTACTTTATTTGTAATGGTATTCGTCGAAAGTATTTGCAAATTAACTAATATGCTTAGAAGGATGCCTTGTCAGATTGAAGCAACCTATTTCACCTTCATGAACAGGCCGGACCTGAAAATGTTTTTTGAACAAAGAACACGCCATTTCGTAGATATATTCTATGTCATTTAACCTCCTTTATAACATCAGTATTTTGTTTAACATAGCAATATCGGTAAAATCAAAATTTAAAAATCGGTATCATTTATGTTTTGAAACTCAATTGATCTGAATATTCCATAAAAAATGTATACATGATTTATTGATTTCATTTCATGTGCACGCATATTCAATTGAACTATTATTTTGCAACTCGAATTAACCTGGCTTGGATAGTCTATCTAAATTTGAAAAGATGAAATAAAGCAATTAATTTCTATACACAAATCGATTATAATTCGGTTACAACCGTAAAGTTTGTAATAATTACTCGATTACAAAGCTACCGATCAATCGTCATTGTTCATAATCACGAATATTTGATTCGAAACATTGCAGCAACCATCTTCATCGAATTATTAATGATCTTGTAACCATGACGTAAGATTCAAAATCGGTTGTCGCTACACAATGAGTGATTAGTATATCTGCGTGCGAAAAATTCTTTTGCAACTAGTGTTGTAACGGTGGCTGTTTGTATTGTATTCCATTGTCTGTACGATGTAAACGTTGTTCCAATTTTGAAATATTTTAAAATGTTGTTTTCTGAAATTTTATTCATAATGGTCACGTTTTTCAAGAATAGTTTATTTAGGAACTTTCGCCATATAGGTATTTGTTTACTTCAGCATTGCTAGGTTCTGTATTATTAGATGCAAAAGTCAAGCTCTATAATAACCGTCTGGTTATTTCAAATACATTGAATAACTGACTAACAAGACCTTTACATTAAGTATTTGTTTTAGTGAGTTTCTCCCTTTCTTTTCTTAATTTTTAGCAACTTTAAACAATCATCATCTTCCTAGCGTTATGTCCCGTGCTTAGACGGGGTCCGCTTAGACCATAATTCAGGATTTAGCGAGTTTGGTAATTACATTGAAGCGACTGCCGATCTCACCTTCGTAACCCTAAGATAGGGGAACCAGACATTTTTTGGATCATAGTTACAAATCCAAAGTTGTTTGAATTTGCAGGTTTCATCACGATGTTTTCCTACACCGTCGAGGTAGTTGTATAAATACGTACGTGCCCGGGTTTGAACCCGCACTCCTCGAAGAGGCGCGTGTCCTTACCATTGAGCAAACTTTAAACAATGTAAATCCATTTAATGACCCACATGTAAATTGAAATCTTCAAAATCATTTGCTAGTTCTCGGTCACTGTACTATTTTGGCTAACGAATTCCGATTGGGAACGATTTATTGCGCCGGCGCATGCCCGGAATGCCCAAACGCATACGGATGGCTCTCTTGGCCCTGACCAGTGGCAGCCGTGATATAACTGGCCTTGGCTAGGTCTATATTTAAAGTTGACAGGTTAATTGTAATTGTTTTAGCAGACGGAGTTTAGCCTGGAGGTTCTTTGTTACAATCAGACAAAGATCCGACCACGAGATTACTACGTGCATCTGTTATTGGACAAGATTGTTGTTTGGGTTGGTATCAAAGTATGTCTATACATGTTTGATAAATAAATAAATAAATAGGGATGTTGACTGGCTAGTCATTTGAGATACTTTTTAAGAGCTGTCAAAACGAAATCACTTCATAGATTTTGTATGGGCTTGTCAACGTGTGACGTCACTAGTTTGTATAGTCAACTGACTTTATATTAAGCAGTTTAGTAAATTTTTAAATCTTAGACTCAATATGTTACAAAATCAATAAGGCTTAAGAGCATACTACGATACTTTCTTTTTCAGAATTGATATTTCAAAATTAAATATAAATGGTGTCAACATCCCAATTCTCCTGACTGACACACCAATTCCCTAGTTCCAAACTAAGCTTATGCTTGTGTTATGGATACTAGGTGAACGGATAGACATACTTAAATAAGTTTATAAACATCCATGACTCGAGTACAAATGTCCATGTTCATCACACGAAACATTTGCCCCGAGCGGGATTCGAACCCGCGACCCTTGGTTTCGTGGCCAGGATCTCTAACCACTCGACCAACGGGCCAGTCCTTATAAATCATAATAATAATATTATAAAATTAGAATAATAAAGGTCTATATCGTTCATAGAAAAAAAAATAGTGCAATAATTTATAAGGATATTTTAGACAAGGATCAGCATTTGTCCAGTTCTTTTTATATTTTTTAATGATAATTTTGTGGCGCATCCACACATGCCCTGCGGCACGGCCGGCGGCACGCGCGGCTTTTAAATGCCGGCGGCCAGTTCGCTTGCGGCTTCAACACAGAAAATATTTCGTATTAAACCCAAATAGTTTTGTACTTACAAATAACAAAATGACAGAATTCAATTGGGATGATTGTGAAGTACTTTTATTGATAGAAAAGTATTAAAAAAACGAACCGTTATGGAATCCAAGGCATACGGATTTCAAGAAGCAATCAAAACCGCAGGCCGCCTGTAAAGCCGGCGGCAAAACCAGCGGTAAAGTCAGCGGCAAAGCAGTCTGAAAGCCGGCGGCATGTGTGTATGCACCATAGCAGCCAGTTGTCAGATAAACATAGGAACCTGTATCAAGGTCAAACCGCTTGTATACCTGGACCAGATCAGCTTTAAATGGGAGCTCATATTCAATGGAATAATCGATACATATGTAATTTCATAGACTGCCTAAGGTTTATCTACAAGTCTCGTTTTATTTAAACAAGTATCTTAATGTCTGGCTGAGCTTACTGCTGGAAGCGGGAAATTTTACCTCTAACTTATTTATATGCTTTCAACTTTAAAGTTTTTTGTAATCGATCCTACTAGGTACATTACCTACTTATAGGCGATTCGACCCCATCGATCACCATCAAACCACAGCTATCAAATAGCACTTTATATTCGCGTAAGTTATCACACGTCATGCTTACGGCATCACGCAACGAGCTATCAAGTTCAACCTATAACATGATTACGTCGGTCGAAAGTGAGAGCAGCCGGAACGGAACCGGTCGCTCGTGCGCCCGCGCAGGTGCCGCAGTACGTACAAGAGACTGTTAATAGTTGTCGGCTATGTCCGCTGATTCTTCGCGGTAGAATGCTAAGTCAATGAAGTGTCAATGACATTACGGTATATCCTTATACGTATTGTAAATGTCCTAATAATTTGTACGAGTTAGTATTATAAATGCGAAAATAACTGTGTCTGTCTGTTGCCTTTGTGAGCTGGAACATATTGCGATAAAATTTGATATGCCAAAAGTTTAAACCTTAAAAAATTACATAGATAGGTTACTTTTTACATACATATGTACATATTATCACTACCACCATCTCCGAAGGGGTAGACAGTCAGAGCGGCAGCTAATCCCCTTCAATAAATTTGGACTAGGTTAGATGGAAAATTGTGAAAAAGCAGTGAGAAGTGACCAGCTTGTCGCCTATACAATCACATACCCAAAATCCAATACGATTTACCCCGATAAAAAAACCATATATTTCATGGTGCCCACGATGGCATCTCCATGTAATAGAGTCAATGGTTCAAATTGCATGCGAGTGGAGTCGCGGGCAAAAGTTGGCAATTTATGTATTGATTTCAAATATAATAACAGCTTAGTACGTACATAAGTTTAAAAAAACAAATGGAAGTCTGAATCAAGGAAATTAATAACGGAGATTTGAATAGGCGTTTCAATATCACCAAGTTGGTTCATGAGAGATTATGTTCTTGAAAGCGAACACAATCGATTATTTTTATTCTGTTTTTATAAAACACCTATTAAAATAAACTACTGAAAGAGTACAAACTCGAATTTCTCTATTATTTTTAATGTGAGAATGCGAAATCTTAGCGATGCAAGCAAATGAGAAATTTTCATATAGCGATGTAATAATTGCTCATTATTTGAATGTCAATGCTAGCCTGTGAACGTAATGAGAGAAGGCAGGCCAAGGCAGTTTAAAAACTCAGACTAGAAAATTTTAAACTGGTTTAACTATAATGTAAGTAGTTAAATTTGATGCCTTGAATTTTTATCCGCTCTAGATTGAACAGATTTGCGTAAACTATTTGTTGAAAAATGGCAATGAATTGAAATAATAAATAGTCTAAACGATATTTTTTACTTAGGAGCTCACGGCTTTGCATATTTATTGATGAATAGCTTTGGCCCGCAGCTCCAGCCGTGTGAAATTCAGTTAGTTACACAGACTCTAACTTAAGTCCTGCAGAATCTATAATTTTTTCACGAAAAAACGAGCTTAGGTATTTTTGGTAGTTCAAAGTAATAGTAGTCGGTAGTTCAAGGAGCTTATCGCGACTTGAACTCTACTTACACCTTAAAGGATTGCAGGAGTGAAGATGTGTGTGTTTATTGTCAAGTTTAATTACAATTATTAATTTGAGCGAGAAGACGTAACAGACGAAGTAATTTCGAATTTATAAAATCAGTAAGTATTGATGTTAAACAGTCGCAGTAGGCTGCGAATATTTGCAACAAACTAGCCCATTTCATTTATTTTCATATACTTTCCCAATCGGAAAGCAGTTTTTTAATATGTTGTTAAAGTAAAGTTACAAATTAGTTGCGGTAGTTACGATACATGTTGCCTTTATTTGCTTGAACGCGTTAATCTCCGGAACTAGTGGTCCGATTTGAAAAAGTCTTTCAGTGTTAGATAGCCCATTTATCGAGGAAGACTATATTAACTTTGAATGCGAGTAAAACCGCGGCCACAGCTAGTATAAAATATAAATGCTTAGGAACGCCCATCACAATTAATTCTACGGGAATTGAAAAAATCGAATGCCACTAATGAAATATGATTAAAGGAGTAAATATCGATGATATAACAAAGAGTTCCAATGAGTAATCTAAAGTAACAGGAGCGACTTGTCAAGGTCGTGTCGGACAAACGGACGCGTTCCAATTAACAAACGAGTATCGGTGTCGGTCGACACAGCCATGGCAAATAAATAATGCATCAGTATTGGAAACTGCTTGGTACATACTGGGAACTGATGTTATGTGAATGAGAAAAGATATAAGATTTGGAATTTAAATGCGTTTAATTAGATACTATCCGCGTGGGATCTGGGCAAATCGGAGACTGTATTGGGCGTACTAGGTGATCTATGATTTTTCCAAGGTAAAAATTGCCTTTGTACTGTTTTAGCGTTCAAGATGTACCATATTTCATCGCAATAGGTTCGATGTTTTTAGACAGGAAAAGAAAACATTCAGGCAGTTACAAGATAATAGAAAAAAACAAAAAAAAAATTATTTGGCTGTATGATGGATGTAGGACTATGTAGCTATATTCCATTGCCATATAATTTTTTTTTAAAAGGTTTTTTTTTTTTGGGCAAAATTCATTAACAATTTCTAACAGCTGTTTTCTGCTTTCTCCTATTATATCGTGTACACTTTTAATTCAACCAGCCCATCATTACTGAGTCTGCGCCCAGGTATTACCCTCTTAGGTAATGTCGGGCGCGGTATGTGTATCGTAAAGGTCGCCTGGCTTATATTACGAAAGGTCTTCGATGGCACGCGCGCATTGTCGCTCCGACTCTATGGGGTCAAGATTGTGTATCGAAACTGTTCCTAGTGTGAATGCCAATTATTTCTAAACAATCTAGATATGGTTAATGTATAAGGATTATGCATGTCACTTACTTTTTATACTACAATAGGTAGTGTGTAAGGCATACGACCTGGTTGATGTAATTTCAGTATAGGTTATACACATACATAGATAACCACGCCCATAATCCTCGAAGCGGTAGACAGAGTCAAAGGGGCAGCAGGCCCCTTTAGCCACATTCAGCCAAAAACAAAACTGGGCTGGGTTAGATGGAAAATTGTGAAAAAGTAGTGAAAAGTGGCTAGCTTATCGCCGACACATACCTACCCAAAACCCGATATACCATTAGTCATATTTTACGAAATGCTAGATAATAACCACAGTTGGCACATTATTTTTAAGTCCCAGACAAACATGGGACAATGGGCTAGATTAGACGGACAATTGTGATAAGTATTTATAGGTATAATATAGGTTAATATTTATATAAAAATTCTACATATCTAATCTATTTAATGTGTAATACTTAAGATTCAAGATTCTTTAGTATTAGGAGACGATCCACCAAGCATTAACATACATTTAAAATGCACATACATATCTGAAGGGTTCACATGAGATCACGTACCCAGGTGGTCAAGAGCTCTATCGAAATAGTCTTCCTATTCAGAATATAAATTACCAATCTATGGTGTAAGTAAATTAACAACGTTTTGGGCATGGCCATCGACTAGCAAACAGGTTTTGTGTAATTACAAAGCAAATATGTGTAAACGCTTGACCTAGGTTGTTGTTGCGCAACTTTGCAAAATTATTGGAATTCTCAGCTTGCGGTCGGGCATCACTCAAAGAAACCGACTAAACCTGATGTTACTTAATTAAATTTAATTATTATTTACGGCATTAACTTGCTGCCTCATCAGTATAGAATTTGGTATTATAAAGAAATGTGAACATTTTCTTGGATAATTTCAATTCAAAAAACATAACACATAATATTACATAGAAAATAAAATGGCTTAAAAAAAATCCAATTCATTTTTTTAGTAACAATATTTTTATTTTTTTTAAATTTGTATTTTATTATATATCTTCTACATAATAAGCATTAATGCAACTTCATATTTTAACTGAATAATAACTAAACATAGATAAATAAATGACGGACTGCGTCTTTTCTTATGAAATAAACTATAACCAAATGGGTTTTGGAAGCTCCAATTTTTATAACTATACATGGTAGACATGTTCAGTAATTTATTTGTAGCTGACTGAATATCTGACATGTTTAAGCACAGTGATCTATATTAAATGGCACGGAAGTAACACGGTATTGAAGGTTATTTAAGTACAACCTTTTTTATTTAATGTTATTGGAACTTGTTTTTGCGATTCAATAGGTATTTTATCACGTAAGTATTTAGCGATTTTTCTTACTTGGACCGTAGTGTGTTGTTCTGGAATTAAACATAATATGTTGATCGTGTTGCTTACCTAGTATTTCATAAAATGCGACTTATGTTGGGTTAGATAAAACATATTTTTGACTAAAAGTGGTTTAAGAAGGTTACTGCCGCTTTTTTTTTTTTTTTTTATAGCGCTAGGCAGCTCAGCTCAACCCTCTGATATTTTGTTTCTGTTGTATGTCTTTATTTCCTATTGTAACCTATTCTATTGCTATCCATTCAGGTAGCTATCCTAGTCTATTTGTATCTTTATTTTTCTATTCTATGTTATTCTTATTTACTTATACATTTTTCTTATTTTTTAGTACATTTTGAAAGAAGGAAAGAAAGAAAAAATGTTTATTAGGTACTTACGTACTTATTTTCTTATTGCTAGTACATATTTTCTTATTAACTAGTTCTCTTTTCTTATCTTAGTTTCTATATCTATGTACTTACATCTACTAATTATGCTATAATTCTTTATTTTATACTAGTCTTGCTGCAACTCTTGAAAATAATATCATATTATTATATTGAGTGTGCTGTTTATTTATACTGACTTATTTCTATTGTTTGCCTCTTTGCAGATATTTTTAAAGTAGTTTACTGCCCCTTAGACTCAGCCTTTCCTTCGGGGTTTGTAGTTAAATAAATAATTAGGAATGGTAGTATATAAAACAATTATGTATCTACAGGTAAAATGTAATATGACAGACCAAAGATGTACGGGCTAACCGCGAACTTTAATGTGACCTAGAATAATGTTTAGCTTGTCTTGCATTTTTACAATATGTCGTGTGAATAATAAAATCAGAGTACAATCAACACTCATCAGGTTCGGCAGTTTAACTCTCTTCGGACACCACCCTTCAGCGTATCTTAAGGTGATTTTCCACCAGAGGGGCGAGACGAGGCGTGAAGAGAATTGAAATATGTATGGCAAATTTTGAATCCTCTCCTAGCGCATTTTTGGTGGATGGAATTTGCATCCGAACGTGTGGTTTACCATACAATATACATCAAAGACATTTCGCAGTTAAAGTATTTAAGGTAAGCAAGTAAATGATTACCACAAGGAAATTACTGTAATTACCTCCACCAAAGCTAATACTAACGTATGAAACTAACGTTTGTCATTTAGTATCAGTCTTCAAGCCAAACAAACAATTACGCTTGCCACATACAAAAAAATACTAACATGATAATAATACAAGTGATTTCACAGTATCTCATGCTGACTAATCGAATCATACGAATGCGTGATTTTGTAACTATTACATGTAATATGTAATTTGCTACGGCTATAAACTTGTAATATACCAGAAAATAACTGTGTCAAATGTTATGGTGTGTGATTTGGGCGCCACATTCAGCTTTATGTGGGTTGTGAGCATGGTTCGCTATGGTTTCATGGTGCGATTATGTTATTTCCGGATTATGGTTGCTTCGCACTGTAATTGTTGCCCTGATGGTCCACTTTCGCAAGTTGGTGGGTAAAGGAAATGCAAAGGGCTTGCTCACGTCACGGTCTTAAAGTAAATAATATATGTATTATTAACTTCAGGGATTATGGGCGTGATGTTATGTATGTATGCATACATACATACATAACATCACGCTCATAATCCCCGAAGGAATAGGCAAAGTCAAAGAGGCAGCAGGCCCCTTCAACCACAGTTCAATAAATAATACATACATATTATTACGCCCGCAGCCCCGCAATCCAAGAAGGGTCCATAAAATAAAATCTTACTAATATCATAAACGCGAAAGTTTGTATGGATGGATGTGTGGATGTTTGTTACTCTTTCACGCAAAAAGTACTGCATGGATTTTGATGAAACTTTACCACAGTATAGCTTATACATTAGAATAACACATAAGTTATGTTTCATTGATGTACCACGTGTGTGAACAATAAATTTCCTCATACCGCATTTACCCAAAAAATTAAGTTGACATGGTTAATTGGAAATAAGTAAGTAACATTTTCGGATATCGGCTAATACTGTATATTGTCAAGGTGCTTTAAATCAAGCCTAAAGCAAAACTAAGGTATATTAAAATATCTTTTGTTATGATTATTTGTCCAGATATATAAAAGATTCATTCACGTGCTAACCAACCTTATTCTTCTGAGCTTTTTTCATCATCTATAATTAATAATTATAGGTGATGAAAAATACGAATACACAACACTTAAGATTAATCTTCATATAACAACGTAATCATAAACCTGTACAATAACGCAGGTACGCAAAAGCGTATAATGTCTAAACAAGGTGATTAAAATCAAGCGGTTTATTTATTGTTCATTGTGGGCTTGTAAACCAAAACTCCACTGCATGATATGCTGTTCTTATAAATACATAGTTAACATCACGCCCGTTATTCCCAAGGGATTGGAGTTAAAGGGACATAAAGCCCCTTTAACCACATTCAGCCATAAATTGACTGGGCTGGGTTAGATGGAAAATTGTGAAAAAGTAGTAACAAGAGGCTAGGTCGTCGCCTACAATCACACACCTAAAACCCGTCCAATATAATTAGTCACCTTTACGACATGCTAGGTAAGGAACACAGTTGGCACATTCTTTTTATCTAACTAACTAAACTTCACGCCACTTCCCTAGCGGGGTAGGCAGAGAGAACCGAACGCCATATGGCACGATCCTTACACACCTCACTCGCCTCTTCAACATTAATAATCCTTTTCATACAGGCTCTACGGTTTTTATGACTCCTAACATCACCTTCTTTTAATACACGACCAATCTGGTCGTGGTAGGTGAGCCTGGGCCTTCCGCGGCTCCTACATCCTTTCACTTTCGCATTGTATATCTGTTTAGACAATCTTTCGTCATCCAATCTTTTCACATGTCCGAACCGCCGGAGCATGCCTCTTCTTATCTTGACTCCGACGCTGTCTTTCAGCGTCGGAGTCAAGGTAAGAACATTCATTTTAAGTCTAATAAAATATAATAAAACGAATCATCTGGTTATATACCACGAAACGCCTAGCCAAATAATACTTACAAGGGAGTAGGTACTGTTATCGTAATAAGACCACGCTGTCATCAAGCACTGGTTACAGTATGAATGGGCCGGCCCAAACAGGTAAACCACCTTTCCACAAAAGGTCAAAGAAAGTAGCAGTTTTAAACCATAATGCTACGTTTTACTCGACAAGTGAGAGTTCAGGATATGCTCCAGAAAAGGGGTACGCATAGGCTTTGGTGATTGTTTACAATCATCTATTCACAATTAGATAAATATGCTTTTATCTGCCACCTTTTACGGTCGATAATAAATAAATAAATTCTCCGGACTGATACATCAATTCCCTAGTTCTAAACTAAGCTTATAAGCTTGTGCTGTGGATACTAAGTGAACGGATAGACATATTAAATACGTTTGTAAACGTCCATTACCCGAGCATAATTGTCCATTTTTATCACACGAAACATTTGCCCCTAGCGAGATTTGAAACCGCGACTATTGGTTTCGTGGCCAAGGTCTCTGAACACTCGATCAATGGGCCAATGCTTCATTATTTATAGGTCCATTGAGCATTTACCAACACACATATCATTTGAAGGTGCTAATATTGGAGGTTGTTTTCCCTTTAGGTATCCTAGGATACGAAACTGTTAGTTTTTTAAGAACTAGAGATACATGTTCAAGTTTGCGGCGACACTACCTTACATAATGCACTTTATATTATTATTACTGCATTTACCGCACTTCATATTTTTAAATGTCCTATGTTGGTCTAGGATTTAAAAAGAATGTGCCAACTGTGCTTGTTCTTGCCTAGCATAAAAATGAATGGTATATCGGGTTTTGGGTATGTGATTGTGTAGGCGACAAGCTAGCCACTTGTCACTACTTTACGAACGGGTAGGCAAAGTCAAAGGGCTGCAGTCCCTTTGACTCTGCCTACCCCTTCGTTATTATGGGCGTGATGTTATGCATGTATTTACTTTAGAACAGGGGTTCCCAACCTTTTAGGGACTAAGGACCATTTTGATTTTAATATTGTTATCAGGGACTACTCGGTCACAAATGAACTGTTTTAATTGTTAAATAACCTTTTTTTATTTAAATCTAACAAAATTGTAGGTCTTCCGCGGACCAAATAATAAGTCTTGCGGACTGGTTGACAACCACTGTTATATAGATAAACTTCAAACAGCTTTATTCCAATGCTATACGTAGCTACAATATATTTATTCCCATTGGACGCCACCTCTCACGCAACAATACCCGGCTACCGCATGTGCCATACTAAGCCTGCTCATCATTCAAACAGACGGTACTTAAGACAACATATCAATTCTCAGTTGAATTTCACTCGTTCTTTGTTAAGATAGTTTTTATTGCTTTAGAGAGCTCGCGATGTAGTCAAGTATTTTAATTCGGCTCTATTTCTGTATAGTAAAAGTTGAGATGAGATTTTGAGAGACGTCATCTGTGAGATTATGGGGTTATTGTATTTAAATGATTTGTAATGACAGAGCTTTTTGTTTAATTAAAATTGTCTTGTGTACTAAAAGGTGGTTACCTAATGTGTCGTAGAGATACAACAATGTCGTATTTTATCATTCATGTCATCACCATTTATATCATTGCTTGGCAAGTACTTATTTCGATTGCCGTATATAAATTAAATATTGGAACACCCAGACACAGAACAAACCTTAGTATTCATCACACGAATGTTTGTCCTGGGTGGGGATCGAACCCACAAAACGTTTGGTACATGGGGTAGGGTCACTACCGAATGCACCATTGAGATTGTCAAATTGGTTTATACATTTGATTATTTTGTACTAAAGCAGTGTTAGAATGTGTAAACTAAACCTCTGTTGTGTGTGAACTTTATACTTCACAATTTGATTGTCTTCTTTACTGTCATACTCCATTAGCAATTACTGTTTATATAAATCTACATTAATCCTTAGAATCGTCTTTTGTATTCCTTTAAACCCAACACAAAGTTTTACTAAAGATCAAGTCAAAATATGTGCATAACTCTAGTTACAATTATGGATTCAGTTTGCGCGTTATGGAGCGGTACTCTGTTAGATTTAAAATTTTATTTTAAGTGTCGAGAGTTTTAATATGGTATGGTTTAACATCTATAATTATTGGGTATTGGGTGTTGTCAAGGTTTTTAACGGAAAAGGTGTCATATGATTACAGATTATAATTTAAAAAAGGTACGATACCAAAAACTATTTTTAGTGCTGGAATATATAATATATGATAATTTAATTAGTACCTAACAGTTTTACATCACAGTTCGTTAACTGTGTGTTACATTTTTGTGATATAATTTATATCTGAGGTTTTTTAAGCTATTTACTATATAAAGTTTATTACACAATCTTTTTTTAAAGTGTACAATATCTTTATGTTACATTTACGTGCAAAAGAATTTGTTTTGAATCCATTTGCAGAAATAAAATATTTCATTTTATTTTATTTATACCAATCAATCAATCAAAACTTTTATTTGCGAATAGGTTTTTAATTAATTACATTTTAAAAGATTTTGTCATCGATTTCAGATTTCTTCCCATATTTCACAAGCTCCCAACATTTGCACAACAGATGTCTGAGTAATAACCACGTAAAATTCCTCGAGTATTACTCACGTCATCTATAAAGCCCGTCATGCGAAAAATATGTTGATACTACCTTTTAATATACCGACCATTTATTGGCCGCAACATTAGAGACAGAATTAGGAAAATTAATCTGAGATCTAAATAACTGGAGCCTAATTTAGAATGTCATTAATAGTCATGAACGGCTCCGACTAGTAGACCACGCCTGGGATTTCATAATTAATTTTATGCCTCAAAAATGTGACAAATGTTTGTGAATGATGACAGATTTAATTAAACTAATGGTCGCCTAGTGGTCAACCATAATTTATTAATTTTTTTGTGAATTCTAACGCAATATTTATAAAAATATTTGCTAAATAAAAACTGTGCCAAATCTCATACTCCTCCGTCCGCGTGATTTTCATAAAAAGGGGCACAAAGTTTTTGCTTCACGTATTAAATATAGATATTGCAATTTCGTATTCGGTTGTAATGTTCTAATTAAATAATCACAATATGATAATTAGGAATTAACCAGAACTTACGTGAATTCATAAGTATCTGGGATTAGTTTGTTACATACATACTAGCATACATACGAATTCGAAATCGACAAGCTCGATGGCGCATTCGGTAGTGACCCTGCCCCATGCGACAAGAGTTGTGGGTTTAATCCCCACCCAGGACAAATATTTGTATGATGAATACTTGTGTTGTTCTGTGTCTGGGTGTTAATATCCAATATTTAAGATTACATTTGTAATACCACTGTTGATTCTGATATCCGTAACACAAGTGCTTAAGCTACTTACCTCGGAGTCAGATCAATGTATGTGATGTGGTGTGATATTAAAAAAACAAAAAATACTGTCTCCAAATCACCGAAGGCTAGGCAGATTTCAGGAGCAGCAAGGTATTTTAATTACTTTTTTGTAAAAATACAAATGATCATAGACAAAGAACACAGCTGACACATTATTCCGAAGTTTCAGGCCAACACTAGAACAAAAGTAGGATAAACAAACCAGTTTTATTTATTACTACAAAACAACAGTCGGCTCGTTTCGAATGAGAGTAAACAACACGTCCAAAATACCGGAAACTATAAATAAAAATATTACTAACTACTTAGAAGTACCTTTTTTCAATGCACAAACAAATAAACAATGCTATTAAAGCCCTCGGTTACAATAAAGGAAAATTTGCAAAAAGTCGAGTTTAACTCACTCGTGCGTACATCTGCGGAAAGTGAAACGACAACTTTCGTCGTAAGAATGCCGCGGGCCGGCCGGGAATCGAACCTGCGATTGCGCAACGCCGCCAAACTGGTCAGGTGTCTTACACATCCTAGCTTGTGTATCCACCTGACGAGTACCAGAAGAGTCGAGGTGTGTGGGTTGCTGTTTGCCTCATCGGTCCGCGACGAAACTGTTTTGCTTCAACCGTATATAGTTTGTTTATACAGAGGAGTGTGAGCGATGCATTACGTACGAACCATAAAGTGTGGATTCTCGGATTTCTCGGAAACGATTTGTCATGAATTAAACTAGATTATGGTAGCATAGAGCCTAGTGGTAATGGCATGTAGTTACTGAATCTGAATAAATTATCAAAAAAAAAATATCAAGTCGTTTAAAATGGGGGACTGACGTAAAATGTATGTGCGTAAACGCACAATAACATTCGCTTAGTTGTCGAACTACCTACAGCTCCAAATCTTATATGTGCTTAAGCTACTTACCTCGGAGTATGTGATGTAGTCGGATATTTATTTATTATATTTATTTCTAAAGTAAATTTTTGGAAGTAACATAACAACGCAGTAACTGTCTAGTTACTGCGTCGATTTAACAAGACGTCGCAGTATGGAGGTGTCGTTGAAAGGTTTTCGAAGAAACAAACTTCGATGATACGGCTTTCGCACTCAAGTAGGTAACCCATTCCAAATACTGCGACAGAAATTTTGCGCCTCTATAGAATCGCTTCAAACAACACTCAGGAAGTTGTATGGAGCTAAACTGAAATACGTCAATTATTTAATATTTTTTTTGACAAAATGTCAACTGATCAAACGTTATTTCCTTATCAAGATCTAACAGAAGTAATCAAGGCCTCATTAACTGCGCCACCCACATAAGTCCACTATACGCAGTTCTTCTGGTGTCCTACATCGTAACGCCAAACTGGTCAGCCATCTCGAATCGCCATCTAAACAGTCCCGTCCCTAACTTGGCGAAGGATTGTTGGCTACTTGAATACTTAGACCTGGAATGTTTCCTACTAAAGATTGTGTGTAAACTAAGCGCATTCTGTAGAGGCGTGGTTCAAATATTTAAATCTATTTATCTAGACAACTGGCCTACATCCGCCCACGGCTCGGAATGCCATACTTCACAGTTAAGTACCATCCTTAAGAAATACGGTTAATTTGTTCATTAAAATCAAGGGACATAACGATATTATACTGACTAACTTGATATAACTATAAAATATATACATCACGTCTATTAGTTATTCCCTTATATTTTACGAGAAAAGAGGAGAGCACTTTTTGACTATTGGATTTAGGTAGAACATCAAGTAGATTCTTCATTATCCTTAATTATAATAAATAAATAAATTCAGACTATATCACATACATTGATTTGACTCCGTGGTAAGTAGCTTAAACACTTGTGTTACAGATATCAGAAACAACAGTGGTATTACAAATATATACTTAAATAATAAATGTAGGACAAACACAAGTATTCATCACACGAATATTTGTCTTGGGTGGGGATCGAACCCACAACTCTTGGCGCATGGGGCACGATCACTACCGAATGCGCCATCGAGCCAGTCAAAAAATCTTAAATAAATACATAAGCTCCTACCCTCGTTAAGTAGTTTAAAGGGCTAGGATATACATATGAATAAATATCTATATAGATAACATGCTTATAAATTATCTGTGCAATACGAGATTCAACATAGGCCAAAGTCCTAACGGCAATAAGTTTCACCTAATACCTAATTTCCATACCCTAAGTACTCCATTTAAATTTCCAGACATTACGTAGATACTTCATTTTGAGCCAATGAGGGTTTTCAAAAAACACAAACCGCCAGGTGGCGCGACGGAGTCTCGCGGTCTTACAACTAATAAATGAGGAGGGTGACAAGACCGCAAGTCACAGTTACGCCACCTTTTGGATGTTTTAATTCAAAAAACCCTCATTGCAAGTTACTTTCATTTGCATTAATTTAAGGAAGAGTTTAATTTCCTGCTCACAAAGTGTGAGTAGCAAGTCTTTTGAGCTAATTTATGTAAAACATTTCGTCAAGAATTAGAAAAAAGCTTCGGTATCCAATGCGGTCTTCACCAACTACAGACACTTATACTACGTGAAGGAGCGGTCATGTAATTTTTCCTGGTTTCGCTTACATTGGTTTCCAAACTGAGTGTTTAAGTAGTTGGAATCTAATTAGGTTTTTGCTGACATTCTCGATTCTAACTTTTTATCTATTTACATTGCTACATGACAGGTGTAGTAAGATAATTGAACCATCTCACTCAGAAATAACTATTTAATTAAAAGCTTTAACTATTATTTTGATTTATTTAAAATAGTCATCGAAATTCTATTTGCAAAACACTACTTAAAAATTTGATATTACTTACAATCAAAATGTAAATAATAATATTCAATGATTGACTTGCCCGATGGTCGAGTAGTCAGAGACCCTGGCCACGAAACCAGAGTCGCGGTTTCGAATCCCGCTAGGGGTAAATGTTTCGTGTGATGAACATGGACGTTTGTACTCGAGTCATGGATGTTTATAAATATATTTAAGTATATCTATCCGTTCACCTAGAATCCATACCACAAGCATCAGCTTAGTTTGGGACTAGGGAATTAGTGTATCAGTTTGAAGAATTTATTATTATTAATAATAATATATATATTAATAATAATAAAGAATTTATTTGTGACTTTTTATGCCACCACTTTTCTATTGCAGCTTTGATGACTTTATTGTTTAACTTTGCAATAGCACCAATATCCAGGGTTAACTCAGGAGTGTAGCTATCCCCCCCGCCGGGGTCCTCGGTTTGTCGTACCGGGGGGGCTCAGTAGGCCCTGCCATGGCAGGGCTGAAGCGAAGAGGGACCCCGAGGTGAGCCGCGACTGCACAAATGGCATACGGGCAGTTGCGGCGGTCCGGCTGTAACCTCCGCAGCCGGACCAGGGTTGCCGAGGAAGAGGAGGAGCGGAGTGTTTTCGTTGCTCGCCTCCCTATCCTCGGCAACCCGACAGGGGCGCGCTGGGTCGCGTCGTGGTGGGTCGCGGAGGGATTGAGCGTCTCGATGCTCTCCCTCCGCGACGACAGGGCTCTGCCCTCAATTTGGGTCGCCGGGTGGAAGGCGGCCCCCTCTGGCGAGACGCTCTCCGCGTGCCCTCTGACTTAGCAGAGGGCACAGCGCGAGAGTGGGCCCACGACGCCGGTCTCGGGGACGATCGGCGTCTGAATCCTGGGCGGAGTAGTTGAGACATGCTGGGTGGCCTGGCATGTCTCGACGCGCGCGCGTGCTCGGTGCTGTGCATCCGACGACTGATGGCGTGGGCTGCACAGCATCGACCACCGCCGCGCGAGGTGAGCCGCGCAGCGCGGCACGCGCACTACCGGAGGAGTTGTTGTATAGTCCCGACAGTGGGGATACCGGCTCCTCCGGAACTGCGCCGATGGAGGCCACCTTGGGGTTTAGTCGGTTCGAGTCCGACACACCGCCCTCTGGATCCCCGTCCGGAGGGTGACGGCTCGTGGGAGTTCCCCCAGTAAAAAAAAAAAAAAAAAAAAAAAAAAAAGGAGTGTAGCTATCGCAATATTAGCCGTACCAATGATATGGGGCCACCGCTCAATAGGGGCCCCTACGCTGAAAACGTAAACATTCGTAAATATTGTCAACGCTAATATCGTCTATAAAATAGACTCGTCAATACATTTGATACGCCCACATGAGATTATCTACGCTACTGGTTAACAGTCTGCTAGGAACAAACTACATGTCGCTTATTTAATAAGCGCATTTATTTTAAACTAGCTGTGCCAGCGGTGTCACCCGCGTCTATGGTTAATATTATAAAGACTATTTCCGTCATACATGATTTTTATGTAACTTTAACCATTAAGAATGCACACGCGACGGAAGCTTAAAAAATGGAGTAACTTCTCGCGTTTTCCCAACATTTTCCTTCACTACTCTGCTCCTATTGATTGTAGCGTGATGAAAAGTATACTATAACCTGCCCAGGAGTATAAAAATTATTGTACCAAGTTTCGTTAAAATCCGTCCAGTAGTTTTTGTTTCTATAAGGAACATACAGACAGACAGACAGACAGACAAAAATTTTACTGATTGCATTTTTGGCATCAGTATCGATCACTAATCACCCCCTGATAGTTATTTTGAAAATATATTTCATGTACAGAATTGACCTCTCTACAGATTTATTATAAGTATAGATAAGGAACATCATAATGTAAATATACATATGGTAGTTAGCAGTTGTCGTGACGATTTTTTTATTTGATTTTGGCAAGCATATTGCAGCCAAACGTATTTGCTTTTGCAATCAAACGTCAATCAAAATATTTACTAGCTCGATGGCTCATTCAGCAGTGACCTTGCTCAATGCGCCAAGAGTTATGGGTTCTATTTGTCCCACCAAGGACAAACATTCGTATGATGAATACTTGTGTTTGTTCTGTGTCTGGGAGTTGATATTAAATATTTAAGTATATATTTGTAATACCACTGTTGATTCTGATATCCGTTACACAAGTGCTCAAGCTACTTACCTCGGAGTCAGATTAATGTATGTGATGTGGTCGAATATTTATACTATTATATTAATCTTATAAATCAATACTACGTGACTCTTTTTACAAGAGTGACATACAGGTAATACAGAGGCTAACATAATATTTAATAGCAGCTATTAATTGAGTAATGTAATAAGCAATGAAAAACACAACATTCCGTGTCTAATGAGATTGGTCACAAGCAACCAGGCGGTAGTCATAAAAACCATTTCTCCATTAACCACTTTTTACAAAACAAGGGAGAGCGTATTAAGGCTAATTGCTTTTTGTGAAAGATTTAAGTTATTATCTTGTAAAAATCATTGTTATTACTCGTGTTATAATATGGTACCGCAATAAAGCAATGGTATCATCATCATTTATTTTAAATTTGAGTCTACGGCTTATTAACTCATTGGTTGTGATGACAAACATATCATATCTGTAATTTATTTTATATTTAAGTATGATAAGAAAAAAAGGCGTAGTAAAAAAAGTATTTTCTACTAAGAGTTTTAAAGTTAAATACTTTTTTTCGAAGCAGTAATGGGTAATTCCTTTTTCATTGGAAATTACGAGGGATTCACTCGAAACATTTTTTAATTAAAAAGTTATCTGACATATTTTATAAAATCACTACTTTTTTAATTATGTTATAAAGCCTTCCTTAATAAATGGGCTTTCTAACACTGAAATAATTTTTCAAATCGGATCAGTAGTCCCTGAGATTAGCGCGTTCAAGCAAACAAATAAACATACTCTTCAGCTTTTAATATTAAGTATAGATATTAATAACTACGTATACGCATTTTATCATTAAAAATAGTGACAGCAGATACAAATCATAACTTTAACTTTTATCTCCCATCTAATCGCTTTTTAAACACAACTATGATCGATCTCATGGTTCCAAGGTAAATTTAAATTAATATAACAACACAAGCATGTTATCAACTTGATTATAAGTTTATGTCCATAATAGAGAGGTGAAAGATCACACTAAAACCATGATTAATTACTTACGTAACGCTAAAAGCATTGTAATTCTATAGTATTACAGCTGGTGGCTTATTACGGGTAACGGAACGCAATTTTGCGTGAAAGTGGACGAATTATAACACCGGTCGTTTCCCGACGTGGGAATAGAAATCATATTCAACGCATTATGTCATTTGAGTATGACAACGTTATTTGAGCAAGCCAACTCCATTGTTTCAATTAGAGCTTCTGCTTTCAGGGTAACTGTCAGCAATAATAACAAGAATTGATGAGTCGCTTTAGTTTTGGGTGTTTGTTATGTATAAGTTATGTTATAACAATTATTACTTGTTATATTGCTTTTTGTCTGCTAGGTTAGGGCTTATGGTTTAGCCGTGTAGAAATCGATGAAGAACGAAAGTGTTAATAATTTACAAATGTTAAAAATTATCCAATAAGTATCTATTTGATCCGTTTTGTAATTCGAAGGAGCTAAATCACCTACTAATTAAACAATAATTCGGGCGGTTTCACCCGCGTAGCTCCCGTTCCCATGGAAATATGGGTAAAAAAATATAGCTTATGTTACTATAAAGTTAAACAAACAATGATGTTTGTTGTATCGTTAATATTTGTTTTAGATTAAGTTTTGTGCACCAAATAAATAAGTTTTCTACTTCTTTCTTTCTTTCTTATTTCTACTTGCTGATAAAGTAGCTTTCTATTGGTGAAAGAATTATTCTAATCTGTCCAGTAGTTTCGGAGCCTATTCGATACAAACAAACAAACAACCAATCAAATCTTTTCTCTTTATAATATTAGTACAGATTAAGGTTTATTTAACACAAAAAGATATAGTTTTTAATTCGAAACTGGTATTATTATTTTACAACCTTACTGTACATCATCATCTTCCTAGCGTTATGTCCCGTGCTTAGACGGGGTCCGCTTAGACCATGATCCAGGATTTAGCGAGTCTGGTAATTACATTGAAGCGACTGCCGATCTGACCTTCGTAACCCTAAGATAGGGGAACCAGACAATTTTTGGATCATGGTTACGAATCCAAAGTTATTTGAATTTGCAGGTTTCATCACGATGTTTTCCCTCACCGTTGAGCTAGTGGTATAAATACGTACATAGATTTGAAAAATCCAGAGGTACGTGCCCGGGTTTGAACCCACACTCCTCGGTTAAGAGGCGCGTGTCCTTACCATTGAGCTACCACCGCTCAACCTTACTGTACATACCACCTAAATAATCACGCAACTTTATTTATTTTAAAACAATTGCGACCGAGTTCAAATGAGGTTAATATCTTTGACCTACAACTTTTAAAATACGACAGCAGATAAGGATGCCACGTCGGCAATATTTCATTCGAGTGTGAAGATATTGTTTCGAGTGGGGCCAAACGTTACGCGTTGTTAGATAACGTCGTGTGAAACATGAGTGAGGCAACCGGCGTGCCTAATGCTTCTTCTTCGACACATGTGAACAATTTGACATTATATTGCTACTAGTATTATCTGAGAATGTGGTGAACCAATAAAAAAAAACATTTCAGATGTATTCTTCGTCTGGACCTAGTTGCTGCATGCTGTTGCTTTTATTTAATTTCTTCTTTTTAATTTTTCTATTTTTCTATTGTATATTGTCTGTTTTCTTTTTGTCGATGTAAATGTTACCAATATTTTTTTTCTTCCTATTTTTGAAATCTACTAGACTACATAATTAACTTAATTTATTTTTGGATAAAATTAAATCAGAGTAATAAGTATAGCTATCATGTCCGCAATCCTTCCATGAATTGAACCATGGCACAGATTATATAACTGGGGACAGTATATTTATTACCCACGGTACGTTGGCAACGACGATACATATTTTTTTTTTATCTTGCTGCGCAGCCACATCGAATTTTATACGGAAAGCCGCACCTCAAAACAAGTTTTGTATAAAACGAGCCTAACTTAAACAAGTAATCATCTATTCATGTAACAATAGCGTGTACAAAATGTTGTACACACATATAGCCCATTTGTCGGCAACGTGTTAACTGCAACCCTTCCGTACCGCAAAACGGTTTATAATGCCTGCGCCGGCGCAACACCTACATTTGCGTAACGATTTCCCGGCTCGCGTCACACGGCTGATGTGCACTGTGACGTAAGTTGTCCAGTTAAGTACCAGGACTTTATTCTATTCGGATCAGAGCAATTACTTTGGTTACCTTTTGATCTTCATGATATAACGTTATTGACAGTATAGCCAAAGCATAAAAGATTCCGTGTTTGATCCATATGTTACACATACTGTTGGGTCTGGGTATTCTAGGAAACGCACTGTTTTTTCGTTTATTATTTATGAACTCGTTGCATTGTCAGTATTAAATGAAATATATGTAATTACACAAACAAACATAACATCACGCCCGTAATCCCCAAAGGGGTAGGCAGACGGACAGGGAGTCAAAGGGACAGCAGGCCCCTTAAACCACATTCCGCCAAAAATAAAACAGGGCTGATGGAAGTTAGATGGAACATTGTGAAAAAGTAGTTTCAAGTGGCTAGCTCGTCGCCTAACACAATCACATACCTAAAACCCAATATACCAGTCGCCTTTTACGACATGCTAGGCAAGAAATGTAGTTGGCACATTCTGTTATAGACCCCCAGACACGGGACAATATATGTAATTAAATTAATATAAATGCATTGTCCAAATTTAATTTAGTCCTTATTTAATGTAAAAAGTACAGAAATGCTGGTTAGTATTTATCGGAGACCCTAATGTTGTTTGTTCTATCTCATTCTTTTGATTTCGCAACCAACGTCTTTAAAATCAGGTCAATATTATCAATCCGCCCATCATCAGACAATGTCATCATTACAAATTACAGCTGTATAAACATAATTACGGGCCGTTACAGTAATTACGTCTCACGTATCGTTGTCACAATCGCATTGCGCACTCGATACTAGGTTAGTGGTATCGCGTTACTAAATAAAGTGACGAGAGGTACACGGGTCGCATACGTATTATCTTTATCCATTTGTGTCATTACCTACACACTTTGCCTGATATAGATATAGAATCGATATAAAAATACCGAATCCATCTATAAGATTAAAGATAATTAAAATTGTTCAATGATTTGTTTTTTTTTAACTGAATAGACGTGTTATAAATAAAAGTTTTTTTTCAAATCACTTTACAAATCATTTAGTTAAATCCTCAATACTACATTTGTATTTTTTTTATAAGTAAAGTACATTTAAAACAAAGAAAATTGAAAAATTATATGATTAATATATTGTTTGAATCGTGTCCATTTTAATTTCTTGTTTGTTTTTCTATTTATACTAGGTAGCAGCGCCTCACGGTTTTATCCGCATAGCTCCCGTTCCCGTGGTAACACGGGGATAAAAAATAACCTATGTTACTCGCTGATAAAGTAGCTTTCTATTGGTAAAATAATTTTCCTATTGGTAAAAAAAAACAATAAAATCTCTTTATAATATTAGTATGATATAAATGCAATTTTTACAATATCTATACACGAATCGTCATCATGCAAACAAGTGGATCATAACATTTGCGTGGAAAGAGTAATTAAATTTGCATCCAAAAAAATGAACGTTTATCGCTTGTGCTAATGTAGGCGGTTTTGGGCCTGAGAACATATTCTAGTATTCTTTAAGTCTCAGCAATAAAATATGTACTAGACGTAACACACATTGTTACATTGTCTGACTCAACTTTGAGTATCAGAAAGTGGCATTTACATTATGAGTATCACCTAAAAATTTGTGTTAACTTATGCAATTTTCGCACATTTAATTTTAATGCACAATAAAAAAAGGAGATAACATTGTACCTATACATTTGTCGTGAACAACATTTTATATTAAGTTTTGTGAACAATAATTAAGCATATAATTTGTAATGTGAAAGTGATGTGCTGCGGTGATAGAAGATGACATACTTATGGTATATTTACATTCTTTTAAGTTCTTGTAATATATAAGTTATCACCAATTTAAGTATGTGCGACCCACTGGACGCCAAGTCGTATGTAAATCTAGTGCTTAAAAAGTAAGTGTCAATTGGGTTCGTTGTCAAGCGTCTGATACGGCGATTGGTGGTGTAGGCTATCAGCTGGTCTCTTGTCGCTATTTGACAATTTTCATTTAACCGAGCACAATGTTTTTATAAAAGTGAATAGAATCTACTACTGCTTCTTGATCCTGTTTACGCTTTCAAGGATGATATATAAAAATTAAATGACAATCTTCTCCAGGATCTCGGTGTTAAACAAATAGATGGCTGTTTATTCGGTTTCTGACACATTCTTGAACCAAGACCAGCTAGTCAAGCGGCTACACCTCCCACAGCGTAACGCGTACAACCAGCGAGCTCCTCACCACGCGGCGTCAGAATCGATTAACCGAGCGATTACCCAAACGACTGCGTTTGCGCAAACGACTCCGGACAATTGGATCGTTTTAATTGTCGGTTATCGGTATTGTGTGCTGATGTGCTGAGAGGTCAATGAACTTGAAAAGAGGTTGTGTTTTCAAAGAAATATGCTGCAGTTTGTTTTGTTTAATTTAATTGTTTTTGGATGATTTATGATGATAAACTAAATAATGATAACTAAACTAAATAATAAATAAAAAAAGAATTTATTAATTTAATAGGTACTGATTACTCATACATTATTCTTTAATACTGTTTATGATACATACATACTGTTACGCCTTTTACCCATGAGGGTAGGCAGAGATCACGTCCTTTCATAATTTAATAATAAAATTGCATTATCAAATTTAGTTTTCAGACACTGTGCTTTAACAGGGAAATATTAAAGGAAATATATTAGAAAATAATTATTTACATAATTGGGTATATTATTTTGATTTAAAATAGAACATTCCAAAAAAAAAATATGTTGAGCATTCTGCGATGTAAATGTTCTCAACCTTGGCTTATATCCGCCATGACAGCGCGGTACGGACGCTGTGCGCGCGCGCAGGACGCGCGTTGATGTCTTTTGTACCGAGCGCGTGACGTGTATGACGTTTTGACCGGTATCGCTGTTGCGCATTCTCTTTGCTAACCTCAATTGTAAATTTATACTAATATTATAAGGTGGAAATATATGTTTGATTGTTTGTCTCGTCCAATCAGTAACTACAAAAGACAGGCACTATTTAACTTAGATTACAAGGGATGTCGCAGTCAAAATAAGGTAATAACATTATAACATTAAACGTATACAAAAATTCTAATTTTATGATTAGGCTACATTTCAGATATAAATATTACTGCACTGCATGATTCAATATGTACTCTGTCTAATTCAATAACCAATTCGTTCTATAACTGATACATATTCGTAAATTCAATCATACATAATACGTAAACAATATCAACTTAACTGTAAGATGGTAAACTAACCGAGTCCGGCGTTTGAAAGAAGTACTGGTGATTTAACAAAAATGTACGGATGAGCATGAGCTCGAGCAAAAGGAACATGGATAATCATCATACTACACCCGCTATTTAATTATCCGAGTGTCAGATTCACTTGTCTTTCAATTACGATAACCGTGTGCATCTGGATCGAGGGCCGAATAGCTGTCTCTTAAGTGTCAAATAATGTCAATCTAGAATCAAGTTTAAAACGGACCCAGACAAGAATAGCGACGGATCGATACCAATAACGAAAAATCATTGCGTTTGCGCAAAATGCGCGTTGATGTCTTTTCCACACGGAGATGCGCATGATTGTATTTAATTATATTTTTTTATTCTTGAGACTGGCACACCAATTCCCTAGTCCCAAACTAAGCTTATAAGCTTGTGCTATGGATACTAGGTGAACGGATAGACATACTTAAATACGTTTATAAACATCCATGACTCGAGTACAAATATCCATGTTCATCACACGAAATATTTGCCCCTAGCGGGATTCGAACCCGCGACCCTTGGTTTCGTGGCCAGGGTCTCTGACCACTCGACCAATTTATATGAGATATTACAGACGCCCTTTCATACTGTAGATTCTATTTTCGTAAGTCGAACCTGTAGTAGTATTCAGGTAGTTAGTTAATTTTATAAAAAGTAAGCTTTTTTTAATTTTATAATACGTATATAAAAACCTAGACGATATGTAATTTTTGTATTAAAAATTAG
The DNA here is from genome assembly GCA_951394215.1 of Glyphodes perspectalis. NCBI lineage: Eukaryota > Metazoa > Arthropoda > Insecta > Lepidoptera > Crambidae > Glyphodes > Glyphodes perspectalis. The sequence goes on along the minus strand of OX596209.1, from coordinate 1,755,136 downwards.
ATATTTCTAATTGTTTACCATAGAGTAAGTATGTAATAATGTATAAGTTAATATAAAATAAATTTTTAACATAATTTACTTTTATTATAGTAGAAATTAACAATGATTATTTTTACTATTGAATATTATTAGATGTATATACTGAGAGTTGTCTCAGTGTCTCAGCTATAGTTAGTTGTAGAAGAAGAATAAAGTAGATGACTGCTATTCGATAAACAGGGGAGTTATCATTGTCCATTCAAATGTACACAGACTACAACAAAGGCATGCTATTATTTATATATTATTTATTACACAAACAATAAATTATAAATAAAAAGTTGGTCTAATTATGGAGAGAATCATGTTATTTGATTACATCAGTGCCTTATTTATTCTATACTATAATAATAATAGTATTTTATAGAGGAAAGATTTGATGATAAAACCACGAAACTCTCTAGTGCCACCTGGCGGTTTATGTTTTTTGATAACCCTCAATATATTTAGCTTAAATTGGTTCAAGTAACTTACTGCGTTTTGGATTCTGCCTACCCCTTCAGGAATTGCAGTTGTCATAATATGTAGGTTTAACACATACCAAGTTAATTTTGATCAGTAATGCGCTGAGACGCGGGTTGCGTCAAGCACTAGGTTGCATCAGTATAGCAAAACACTACTGACGCAATCTGACCTGAAAGGTCATTCCTTTATATCACAATGTTATGTATTACATACAATGTTTTTTGGCCAAATGTCAAGCCTATTTTTGTATCGCAATTAATCTTTATTCAATTTCGTTTCATAATATTTGTAGTAAAGTTTATTTAAATACTAAAAAAGTGCTCTCGACAAACTTAAAAAAAAAATATTCATCTCTCATTCTATCTTTGAGTTCGTTTAATTACATACATACATAACACGCCCATAATCCCCGAAGGGGTAGGCAGAGTCAAAGGGGCAGCATGCTCCTTTAACCACATTCAGCCAAAAATAAAGCCGGGCTGGGTTAAATGGAAAATTGTGAAAAAGCAGTGACAAGCGGGTGACCTGTCGCCCACATAATCACACATCCAAAACCCGATATACCATTTGTCGCCTTTTACGACATGCAAGGCAAGAACCACAGTTGGCATATTCTTTTTAAGTCCCAAACCAACAAAGATATTTACTTTAATGTTCTATAAATACACACAATCAGGCATAAAGGCGATACTTATTCTTGAATCGCGAGGAAAGGATAATACCATATTCTATTATTTTTCAACGTCACCCCAAAACGCTTAATTAAATTCAGTGTATATACTGATTTCAATCAACCAATTCCAGTTAGGAACTTTAAAAACGTATTAATTTTTTACACAGGTACATCAAACGGTTTCTAGATTCCTTGTAAGGACTATTTGGATGCCAAGAAACGGTTAAATGATCACATTGACCATGCACTTTTTGGTGTATGGAGTCATAAATAACCGTTCGCTTCATTTACTTATGGAATAATGCAATTACAACAAGCCGTTAGAGAGTTAATATTCAGTTCGCACTCGGCCCTTCTCCGTCAAAGGTCTCGTAACTGTTTCATAACAGTTGTGCTTGAAATATGGTCTGTGGCCTGGCCTTTTGTTCTAGGCTTTTTGAGGAGCATTCTTTATTTAATGGTATGCAGTCTTTGAAGTGGCCGTCGTTTGACGCGTTTTGGTACTTGATGGGTTCGGTTTGTGTTGGCAATGTTAATTTATTTTTATTTTAAATGGTAAGTAGTGGCCGGTTTTCGTCATTGCAGTTGAAGTGAGTTCATATGACCTGTATGAATGCATGTATTGTTAGGTGGCAGAAATACGTGATACATCTCCTGTATAATTGGCTCGATGGCGCATTCGGTAATGACCCTGCCCATGCGCCAAGAGTTGTAGGTTCGATCCCCACCCAGGACAAACGTTCGTGTGATGAATACTTGTGTTTGTTCTGTGTCTGAGTGTTAATGTCCAATATTTAAGTATATATTCTAATATCACTGTTGATTCTGATATCCGTAACACAAGTGTTTAAGTTACTTACCTCGGAGTCAAATCAATGTATGTGTTGTCGCCGGATATTTATTTATTTTTACTGCAGACGGTGTTCATCTGTAATTTTGAAATTGTTACTTATGAAAAATAAAGAGTAAATGTTTTTTAATAAAAAAATTTAATTCCTCTTTTGTGCAAAATGTGTATGAAAGTAGCTCGCACACAGTTTTCAATATCACGACATTCATTTATTACCAAGAAATGATTTACATAGGAGCTATCACTCATCTTTTTCCTATAATATTTTAGTGCCTATTGTCTCGTTAGCCTAAAAAGCCTAATTACGTAGTCTTCCACTAACGTATGACCTAACCGGCGAAGCACACAAAACACACATTTCCCTGCGTAATTGAGCAAGAAAGGCCTCCATTGTGCATTGTGGCGCACACAATCGCTTTGGAAACCGAGCAAAAAGATGCGCCGGCGCAACGCGTCGATATGTTGTCCGCGGACATGACGTGTGTAACACAACACTGCGCTTAGCAATGGCGATGAGGATGAGTTGACACTACTGGTCACTGACGTCCTTTTTATCAACTGACGTAACAACATATTTCGATAGATTCCGTATGGTAATTGCAAAGTATGACATCACGGTATGCAATAGTCATTTGCTTATTAATAAAGAACAATGTACCATATTTTTACTGACTATTTATTGATATTAACTTTAATCGAATCGTAGAAATAATAAAATAATCAATTAATGAATTCCTTAAATAAGGTGTTCTTGTTAGTAAAATTATTTACAAATATTGTCCAATGATAATGCCATTTTAGTACACACCTCTGAATGTGTAAACTCACTTTATCAAAATGTGTTGGCGCACAGCGCATTACGCAGCATCGGGATAATTCAAAATTCAACAAACTTACCTAAGTCCAATGTTATTTCTAAAATTACCTAAATTGTATCGCAAACGAGTTAAGCAACAGATAAACCAGTCGATAGCTAATATGGAAGGTGTTTTTGCGAAGCCGAAACAATAATAATTAACATTTCGTTTTTGTTTATCCACAGAATGTCACAACATGGCTGTCGCTGGTCGCAGCCGTCATAGCTCTAGCAACACCGGGTAAGGCACTTAATTTTTTGTTTATATGTCTAAGAAATGTGAGTAATTGTACCATAGTTCGCTGGCTCGATGGCGCATTCGGTTATGTCCCTGCCCCATGCGCCAAGAGTTGTGGGTTAGATCCCCACCCAGGTCAAACATTCGTGTGATAAATACTTGTGTTTGTTCTGTGTCTGGGTGTTAATATCCAATATTTAAGTATATATTTGTAATACCGCTGTTGATTCTGATGTCCGTAACACAAGTGCTTAAGCTACTTACTTCAGAGTCAAATCAATGTATGTGATGTAGACATGTTTATTATATATAGGCCTGTTACGGAGTTTAAGTGGACTGTTATTGTCTAATTAGCCCTAACATATTTTGCCATAGATATATGTCATTATAGGCATACATTTTAACCGAAAATGTACCTGACTTTTTTCATTCATAAATATATTATGAATGAAAAAAGTTGTTTACATTGTCAAAAAAAATAAAGCTTGATTTCAGTAGTACGTAAAAATAGCTAGTATTTTACACTGCAGGCTGGATGTGTACTGTAAAAAAAAGATTTCTATTGGGATCTTTTCGAGTATTCGAATTACAAGCGCTTTGTACATTTCATGCCTATTACAAATTTGTGATATTACTGCTTAGACCGAAATATTAGTTCAATAACAGTCCGCATTCAAAGTAGATGGTGCCGCGAGCAAAAATAATGTAAATTGTATGAGTATGAGAATCTTTGCCGAGTTCATGTCCAAGTCCTTGTTCTGTAAGATTAAATAAATAATAATCTTTTTTTTTAAAGGATAATCATTCTGAAGCTATAAAAACATAAACTCATTATAAAAGCTTGCCTTGCATCCACTTACAAGCTATAAGTAATCTTACACATCTAAAGAGCTTTTTTGTTTCACACAGATGTACCTCGCTGCATTGATTAATTAGAGGCTTAATAAAGCAACGAACGGTTTACGAGGCAGCGAACAGACAGACAGACAATGGGCGATTGTAATCCCACACCGCAGCCTGCTGGGCGGCGACCTTCGCGTCGTATAATGTCTGTGCGTGTATCTGTCTGTATGTAGCTTGTATGTACATGTAAGACGTTATTGGGTAGGTGAGATAGCATCAGTACCTTTGCTCATCATAATTTGTAGCTTTTCATTCGGGATTTGGATAGTATTCCGAAACTAGTAATTATTGTAGGTAACCGTGTTCTTCATAAGCCATCAATGGCGTATCGGGTATACAGTTTGTAATTATGTATAAAATAAAATAAAAATCTTTATTTGAAAACCGTAACAATTTTACAATAAACAATTGAAGCAATAATGACTGCCGTAGTCGGGGACTGTGTCGCAGTCATTAGCGCCCAACTCTAAGACATATTATATATATATATTTCAGACATTAAAATTGAATGCTAATTTAGTCTTAACTTATCTAGTAATACATACAAGGTAGTATTAAATGCATTGAAAACATAACAGCGAATTTATTACCAAGAAATGATGTAGATATATGTAATATATTTAACTAAAAATGAATGTGTAGTTAAAGGGGCCAGCTGTCCCTTGGACTCTGCCTACCCCTTCGGGGACTATGCGCGTGATGTTATGTTTAAAAATGATTTGCAAAAAAACGGAAAACGATAGTTTGATAAAACAAAGCACGTAAATACACATCACTTATTGACAAAGATGATTTGCTGCTCCTGACGTTCTCCTCTCACAATTCGGAGATAACAAGAATGGTAGTATCTGTGTATAGTAAGTCTTTTGACGGTATGCATGGATAGTAAACCGTTTCAACAATTCTGGTACGGAACGCCAAAAATGTGTCCACAGCGTTCCGTCTGGGCGGACGCGTAAACGACGATTTCGGCGCCGCCGGCGCATTCCGGACATAATCAATTAATTTGATTACCTTCTAGGTCTAATTTTATGTCATAGCGCTATGTAACGCGTCTTGCTCAACTATGGAGTGTTCGAGTTATAGTTTGCTTTTATTTTGAGCCTAGCTTAAATTTTAATGGTGAATTTAGTTGCATGTATAGCATATTATCGGTATAATTAAAAATAAATACCATATATAATTCATATGAACTGAATGATTTATTATATTTGAGTCAACTAATGAATTGTAGTACTTATATTTTATTGTGATCTAATATTTCTAGAATTGATACATAATAACATAACGCCCGTAATCCCCGAAGGGTAGGTAAAGGTAGTCGTAGTAGAGCAAGCCCCATAAACCACATTCAGCCTAAAAATAAAACTAGGCTGGGTTAGATGGAAAATTGTGAAAAAGTAGTGACAAGTGGCTAGCTCGTTGCCTTAACAATCACACACCCTAATAATTAAGACTGACCCGTTGGTCGAGTGGTCAGAGACCCTGGCCACGAAACCAAGGGTCGTGGGTTCGAATCCCGCTGGGGGCAAATATTTCGTGTGATGAACATGGATATTTGTACTCGATTTATGGATGTTTATATGTTTAAGCTTAGTTTGGGACTAGGGAATTGGTATGCCAGTATAAAAAAAAATAGTATCTGTATTGTGATCTAATATTTTTTGAATTTATAACTCATAACCCGATATACCATTAGGTGCCTTTTACCACATGCTAGGCAAGGAACACAATTGACACATTATTTTTAAGTCCCAGACCAATATAGGACATTAGAATTGATACAAATGTTTATTTGTTAAGTTTTGTCATTACCAATTAAAAGCAGACCATAAAGTACATAAATTTTTACGTTTTATAGCTGCCCGATTATGTCTTCAGAAAAAGTGGGTAAAAAAGAACATCAAATACAGATAAAATGTAAATTTTACGACTCACTGAGATATTTAATATTTAAAAAAAAATTTTAAGGATTACACAACTTTTTAAGAGCTGTCAAAACGCAATCACTTCATAGATTTTGTATGGGCTTGTCAACATGTGACGTCATTTAAAATCTAAGACTCAATATAATTCAAAATCAATAAGGTTTTACAACATACTACGATACTTTCTTTTTCAGAATTGATATTTCAAAATTTTATATAAGTGGTGTCAACATCCCAATTAAATAATTATAATGCATTGAACGGTATGGTTTTCAATTTAGCAATAAAAAAAAGGTTTACGATTTTATTCGTTGGCAGAAACAATTAAAACAAAATTTCTACTATTATTTGTACAGGTCAGCGAATCGGAACGGAGTAAACCAGCGAATAGTTTTACTCGCCGCATTGCTAGTTCGGAACAAAATTTTGCCGTATTAAGCGAAAGCAACTCTGTCTGTTTATTTGTATTTCTGTCTATCTGTTGCCTTTTTATGCCTAATTATGATGAACTTTGCCACACTGTAACGTTGAACCATGGGAAAGGATATGGCAAACATATACCATAAAGAAAAAATACGGATTCTGTTGCCCGCACGATAATCTGTAACCGACTGAATTCCACGTAAGCGAAACTAGTTTCATATAAATCTACCAAATGTGATATTACCGAAATGTATAAGTAGAAGAAACACTTAATGTTGAACTTCTATAGTTATCCGTATACTATCGAGTGGTCCATTGAAGTGGCCATGTCACTGGACCTGGACCACAAACAATAGTAACAATAATGAACATATTGCTAAATGTCCAAGCTCGATGGCGCATTCGGTAGTGCCCTGCCCCATGCGCCAAGAGTTGTGGGTTCGATCCCCACCCAGGACAAACAGTGTGATGAATACTTGTGTTTGTTCTGTGTCTGGGTGTTAATATCCAATATTTATTTAAATATATATTTGTAATACCACTGTTGATTCTGATATCCGTAAAACAAGTGCTTAAGCTACTTACTTCGGAGTCAGATCAATGTATGTGATGTCGTTGAATATTTATATTTATTTATTTATTCATGTCCATTAGGAGACAGATTGCAGTATTATAATAATAATAAAAAAAACTCTTGTAACGAAACGCATGCAATAAAAATAATACTAACTAGATTTTTAAATAATTCTTTTTAGCAGATTTTATCAATAACACGGAACTCCACCACCCAAGTTAACTCAAACTTGGCCAATTCAGTCTTTTATTTTCACGGAAACGTTTCCTTATTCTCCTCTTACAATAACTCCAAATTTGGGCCAGAATAACGCCGATATAATATCTGGTGGCATAACTAATACCAAGAGCGTTGCGCAAACGCAGTCAGTCCGCGGACGCTCAGTTACTCAACACCTGTAACACTAGATACTTGCACGGACAGATTTCAGACTAGCGCCTGTTTATTATGTCATTAATTGATTTGCTACAAATACACAACCGATATTTCTTATGGCTATTACATGAGAAGGTTTTGAAATACAAAAAATAATCTTAACTTAAAGAAGGAGGGTGAAATCTTCAGTAAGTAAGTAGGTTGTTCCGCCTATCTATCTACTATCACACCTGCAATTCTCGAAGAGGTAGGCAGAGTCTTAAGAGCAGTATGTTTAATTACGTATGTAAACGAACATTAAGCTGGCTTTTTAATTTCATCTTAATCTTTTGAAATTGGTTAGATTTTCGCCTAGTTAATCACAAACCCAATGCCAATAAACTAAACTTTATGCCGCTTCCATAGCGGGCTCGCCAGAGAGAACCGAACGCCATATGGCACGATCCTTACACACCTCACTTACCTCTTCAACATTCATGATCCTTTTCATACAAACTGTACGGTTTCTATGACTCCTAACATCACCCTCTTGTTATGCACGACCAATCTGGTCGAGGTAGGTGAGCCTGGGCCTTCGTGGCTCCTACATCCTTCCACTTTCGACTATACTAGTCAACATTTTGTCATCCATTCTTTCCACATGTCCGAACCACCGGAACATGCCTCTTCTTACCTTGACGTCGACGCTGGCTTTCAGACCGACTCTCTTTCTTACATCAACATTGTTTGATTACGTTAACATTTTGACAATATACGAACACGTGACAATGTCCACTTTGTAAAACAAGTAGTTAAGGAAAAAAAAATTGATTTAATTAATCAAGTTCATTACATATTCTTCTGTATCTAAACTTGTCTTTTGTTTAACAGCAAGCAGCAGCGAGCCTCGCGTGGTGTGCTACTACACGAACTGGTCGGTGTACCGGCCGGGCACGGCGCGCTTCAACCCGCAGAACATCAACCCTTACCTATGCACTCACCTCGTCTACGCCTTCGGCGGCTTCACCAAGGACAACGCACTCAAACCCTTCGATCGCTACCAGGATATTGAGAAAGGTGAGACAGTGAAACAAAAAATACCCTATACGTCCAACGTTTAAGTTACCTACAAGTAAAGGTCATCGTCTTCACACTCGCTACTAGTAAAAGATTAAACAGGAGTCGCTGATCATATATTATTATAATTTAAAGAATCTGGTCTTCTTCCTCTCTCCTACCTACTAAACATTCAGTATGTCGGGGACAGGTTCATATCACCTTCCTGCCTAGATGATCATAGCAAATTGGAAGCAAAAGATTTAGTTTTTAAGGCAATCATAATTTCATCTGTCACTATTGCAGAGCCAGTACAAGCCTTTCCAATGTGATAACAGAACAAGTATTTCCAAAGTAATAAGATTTGAATAGACAATCAGATAAACATAAGCCATTAGAAGTTTAATACTTGCGTTAGACATATTAAATTGTATTATTGTAGACGTATTAATGCGAGAGACGCAAATCAACTAACGAAACGTCAACTGCCAGTGATGTTTCATCCAAACCATAGATTTAGAATTTTTTGACTACGCAAAAGATACATAAAGCGTGGGAGCGAGAAATCCTGCTGTAATTCAAACCGCCCGAGAGAAAAAGAGACAGCGAATGAAGTACCTATATGTCAATGTTTTTGCGAGTAAGAGGCCATAGCGTCCCGGTCTATTCTACGTCGCAGTGAAATTTGTACATTTATGTATTAAACATTGAATTATAATCGAGAATATTAAATGTGCCATTAAGGTGACTTGTTCTGTACGTGACTGTGAGGTTACACGACGGAATAATCCGAATAAATACACTTTTCACAGGTAAATACGATTTTATCATAAGATTTTTTCAAACCATATTTTGTCAAATTGTTGCTAGTAATCAGTTTAGAAAAATATGTTTACAATAGTATATTGATTATAATTTATCTTTCTAATTAAACATCGTGATTATAAACAGAATTAAGGAAAATATTGTGTAAAATAGTAAATAGTTTGGTTACGCTAGTGCTTGACAAAGCGGTGACGTCACGAGTATCGATAAAAACTTAATCGTCTTTTAGCGACATCATGACATGAATACAAAGTTATTTAGCCAAGTTATGTTGAAATATAATTATATTCACATTGGGAACTCATTATCTCCGTAAATTTGTTAGTTAAGTAACTGATAATTTTTCTAGGTTTCCAAGCAACCCAGCATTGTGTAAAAAGTGGATGCGGACTATAGACAGACCAGATTGGACTCCCAGTAAGAACTCCACTATCTGCAGAAAACATTTTGACGGCAAATGACGGCAACAAAAAATTTGTTGCACTACATATTATTTTTAAATAACTAAATGTCACCAAATCAAAAGTTGCTAATATATTATTTCTTTCATTTCATTCCATCAGTCAAAGCAAAAGTCATGTCTTTTTGTCTTATAGGTATAAAAAATAAAACATATTTCTATTTTTTTAAATTTTTACACGCTGAATATACGAGGAATACATTTTACCATCTCATTGTTTATAGAACTGCTTAGAATGTGATTTCTTACCGACTAATTCCGAATTACCTAATATAAACATCTTCTGATTTCATCAATGCCATAAATAATTAATCAAAAGTATAAAAAGTGTTTTAAATACCTATACTATTAGTAGGTATACAACTGAATCAGTCGATAATGTGAAAGTGCGTCTTTGACAACACTATTTTTAACTCACACATAGACGTCAACCAACACATGCTTAAATTTATTTTGGTCATGTCTCCGAGCCGTCATTGTGTATCTTGTACATCCTAAATCTATGATGCAAACATAATTCAAAACTGTGCGGAATTTATTATAAAAAATTCAAAAGATTACTATTACGATACGATTTTAGCATATACCTTCATCATTACAATGGAACACAATCATAGCATTCAGTAAATTTTGTACAGAAAATTCTTAAAAACTCCTTCTTTACAGGTGGTTACGCCAAATTCAACGGACTGAAGACATACAACAAAAACCTGAAAACGCTGCTGGCCATAGGAGGGTGGAACGAAGGTTCCACGCGGTTCTCGCCCATGGTCGCCTCGAGAGATAGGAGGAAGGAGTTCGTCAGGAATGCTATTAAGGTTAGCTATTTTAAAGAGAACTGGTCTTTTAATCATCATGAATGTTGAAGAGGCGGGTGAGGTGTGTACACGATCCTTACACATATGGCGTTCGGTTCTCTCTGCCTACCCCGCTAGGGTAGTGGCGTGAAGCTTAGTTAGTTAGTTTAATTTGATCTTTTCACTTTTCATCTTTAATGAGAGAAAGCCATAGTATCACACCTTTTTGATGTCGAGTATCATATACCTTGTTGTCCTATGTTGATCTGAACTTTAAAAAGAATGGTCAAACTGTGTTCCATGCCTAGCGTGTTGTAAACGGTGACTGTTGCTATATTGGGGATCATATAGGCGACGAGCTAGCCACTTGTCGCAACTATTTACAATTTTCTATCTAAACCAACTCGAATTTTGGCTAATTGTGGGTTAAGGAGCCTATTAATTAGCAATGAGCCTTGAACCACATTCGCATTTGATGTAGAAAACTCCGCCTACCTCCTTAGGTATTGCGGACATTATATTATGTATTTTAAGGACAACTTGTCATTTTGTTTAGTGTCCTAAGTGTGGGATAGTCTATGTCAAGGCTATGTCAAGTAGTATTACATAGATTTCCCCCACTATAATTTATATCCAATAGGTTACAGTTAGCTCTATAGAAATAGAAATATGTAGGCTCCTAAAAAACACGTATGAATAGTCATAATAATACAAAAAAGTGAATCTACCGTCAGGTTTGGAACGTTGATTCTACCGAGAAGAACCGGCAAGAAACTCGGTAGTTACTCTTTATTAAACCAAATTTTGTATCACATACTACTTAAAATCAGACATTCTGCGTGTGTAGTATTTATGCATATGCGTTTATGCGTGCAAGTAAATGCATATGGCGGTGCATGTCGCAATTAACATATTCTTAACTACAAAAACTAGGTCTCCTCATAAATTCTCACAAATGCATAATACCTACTCATAAATTCTCAACACGCAATCTTGCCAACAGAAAAGTATTTGCTTATTTTAAGCAGCGATAAAACTTGGTAACTAAATAAATAAAAGTTTAATAAATATATTAGAAGTTAGTACATATATTACTTTTTAGTATACCAAAACAACATTAACTAAAATTTTTACATACCTTTTTAAATAAAATACTGCAAGATTCAGTAGTTCCATCGGAAATAATATGTTAATCTAAATATGTACCATCGATATAAGATTTACGGCGACATATATAACTATTATAAAGTATAAATTTAACATAGTTACAGAATGTTGAAAATTCCCAGCAGAATCTAAAACCCATAACTCCACAATAATTAGAGACCACTTAATGCCGACAGTTACGGCACATTGCGAGCTTAGCAATATTTATCGAATAGCTGAAGTGGAACGCTAGATTCTTATGGTCTAATATAAATTGAATAAAGCTTTAGATGTCAAGCCAGTTTTCCACTCGCATCTATTTATTGTTTATGTACTATAGTTAGTTAGTTGGGCATTTGTTTTCCGCACTTAGTAGTTTATGTACTATAATTAATATTTTCGGAGTCAGTCTGAAAGACAGCGTCGGAGTCAAGGTAACTCCGGTGGTTCGAACATGTGGAAAGAATGGATGACGAAAGATTGACTTAACAGATATACAATGCGAAAGTGGAAGGATGTAGGAGCCGGGAAAGCCCAGGCTCATCTACCATGACCAGATTGGTTATGTATTAACAGAAGGTGATGTTAGGAGTCATAAAAAACGTAGAGCTTATATGAAAAGGATCATGAATGTTGAAGAGGCGAGTAAGGTGTGTAAGAAGCGTGCCATATGGCGTCCGGTTCTCTCTGCCTACCCCGCTAGGGAAGTGCCGTGACTAGTTAGTTAGTTAGTTATAAATATTTACGGGCCCTTTACTCGTTAGCTAAATCACATTTAATAGCAGGTCCTGCGCCTGCGATCTGCCCGCGCAGAATAAATAACTTCTTCTTTGGAATTAGGGCTCCCCTGATTCTAACATTAAAATAAAAAGAACCTTTATATAGTATAGTATTATTTTAACACTAGTTAAATACCGTGAAAATTTGTTTTTTGAAAATGTTGTAAATTCCTACTTACATTTGATAGTCCTGAATTGAAAGGATACATAGGAACTGAAAGGTACATTCATCTAAACCTGCCTAGGTCCATCTTAAGACCTACATTGTAAAACCACCAGAAACTCAGAAATCTAAGGTCTGAAACAATATTCTTATGTTTCGTTATTCTTAATTTTATCTTAACTATATGCTTTATTCAGGTTTTTTGAACATCATAATTAAGATAACTAATGTCCTCCTAACCGATATTGGTCACAGCGGTCAATCTCAGCAAAGATTAGACATCTGCGCAGGAGATATTAAAGTGCACAAGTGTATGCGCAAACACAGGTGCACTCTCATAGTCCGGTGAGACGACAATTCGACATGACCGGAGAGAGGTCAGGCGCAGGACCAATGGCTTAACGTGTTTTCCGAGGTACGGGGATGATAAAACCGCCTTCCTTACTCCAGACTGTTACTGAGTAATTTCAATATTAAAATACCCAGCCACAAATTAAGGCCCGGCCTTGATTTGAACCCGGGACGTCTTAAGCGGCGCATGCTACCACTAGACCAACAAGGCAGTCAAGTCAAGTCTAAGATAACTATCTCATCTATGGGTAAACAGCCCTTATCTATTAAGTTCCGCAGACAGATTTCAAATCGGAATTAGGCTCTGTCACGAAAGTGGCCAGTCTGACTTTCACTGAGCCGAGCTGTGTGGACTTAGGGCAATAACTGGTGATTGCGTAATGCCATATCGAATGTCGGCAAACTAAATAAGCAGACGTTTACTTCGAAGGCGACCATTTGTAATTTAGAAGACTATCGACATTCGACATATTACATTTTGAAGATAATGTTTTCATCCTAAATGGTTATAATACAAAAGCTGTTTTCAACCGACTTCAAAAAAAGGCGGAGGTTCTCAATTCGACCGTATATATATATATTTTTTTTTTATGTGTTTTATCTCATAATTACGTTTTGAATATTTGTTTCGAAAAACCAATTCAATAGGTATATTCATACATACATGGTACATACCTTATGTTTGAAAACAAAGCTTTAATATACATGTATGACAGGACCGTTGCTGAAGTGGTCAGAGACCCTAGCCCCGAAACCGAGGGTCGCGGGTTTGAATCCCGCAAGGGGAAAATGTTTCGTGTGATGAACATTGACATTTGTACTCGAGTTAAGGATGTTTATAAACGTATTTCAGTCTTGAAATTCCCAAGTTCGATTCGTAAAGAAACTGAGTCTTCATAGCTTCGCAACTGAATGTAGGTCTCACTAAAATTTAATTCTGGTTAATTGCATACGATTTCTGTTAATTGTTCATCTATACCGGATACATAAAAAACAATATCTAAAGGAAAACGATAAATGAAAACAATATCTAATGAAACAAAATGAGAAACTAGTTGAATCTAAACTATGTTACAAAAAAAAACTCATAAGGGATGGATCTTATCAATTACTAGCTGTGCCAGCGGTTTCACCTGCATTTATGATTAATGTTATATAGCGAATTTTTCAATTCGGACCAGTAGTTCCTGATATTAGTGCATTCAAGCAGATAAACAAACTATTCAGCTCTATATATTAGTGTACTAGTTTCTGCCCGCGGCTTCGCTTCGTTTATTCGGTTGTATAAGCTATATTATTGTAACGTTTCGTTAAAATTCATTCAGTTGTTTTTGCGTGAAAGAGTAGCAAACATTCAAACATCCTTACAAACTTTCACGTGTATAATATTATTAATAGGAAGTAGAATGATACTTATTTCGTTCGCTTACAATTCTATAGTTAAAACGTTGTTAAATAATTCACCATTGACATTACATTGCATTCGTCATTCTGATTTTTTGATACAACAACTTTCATTAAAATGAAGAAGAAAAATATTGTATGATCAAATTAGAATATTTCGGAATATTTTGTTTAACGACTAAACATAAATATGTACCATACTATGACCTGACCGCGGAGTCACAATTACTCGTATTTCACTTCTATCCACTATAAAAGATATAACATCTTCATCTTCCTAGCGTTATGTCCCGTGCTTAGACGGGGTCCGCTTAGACCATGATCCAGTATTTAGCGAGTCTGGTAATTACATTGAAGCGACTGCCGACCTGCCGACAAGAGATATAACGATAGAAACAAAATCACGATCCTCACGATAGACAACGACATAGAATAGACATAACTAGTGAGGAACCTATGAGGTTCTTATATGACTTTACCATTATCGGACATATTTGTATGGGTTATCGAAACGCAATTATTCTTACTGACTTTGTAATAAAATTAAGGCTTGACGTCACGGCTTTCTACAAGTATACTCAACTGCCTTTAAATAATTGCCTTTAAAGCGATTAAAAATAAAAAAATACAATTAACTGACGGTGGTTTAGTGCCTAAAATATCGGACCTTTAATCGAAAGCAGAGTTTATATGTTATGTATAGCGTTATTTTATATATATTTGTTCTCTCTTCAGTTCCTCAGACAAAATCACTTCGACGGCCTCGACCTGGACTGGGAGTACCCGGCCTTCCGTGACGGCGGCAAGCCCAAAGACCGCGAGAACTACTCCAAGCTGGTAAAGGAGCTCCGCGAGGAGTTCGAGAAGGAAGCCGAGAAGACCGGCAAGCCGCGACTGCTGCTCACCATGGCTGTGCCAGCCGGCATCGAGTACATACAGAAGGGGTTCGATGTGCAGACCTTGAATCGGTAAGTGATATTCCATTGTAATGTATACCTTTATACCTAACTAGTAGAGCACACTTTAACAAAATTGCGCCTTAGATACGTATACGCTCTTAATCTTAGTTCCAACATAGCACATTGATATGGACTTCGAACATAGTACATAGATGTAAGCTATTTTATACGGCTGCATTACCACCAGAGATGTGCGATGATGGATAACGAGGAATGTCTTATTAAGAACCAATAAAGTTAAGTAAAGCAAGCGATTCTATTCGTTCTTCTCGAACACATACCTCGCTACGCATCCTTGCATCTGATGGAAACGCATCCTAAACAAGACTTCAATATAATGGGGGCTTTGTGGTATTTCTTGAAATAAATAAGTTTATTTTTGTAGGTGACCTTTTAATCAGAATTTACTTCAAAGTCAAATATACCTATTAAAACCTGTAGACTATTTACTACCTAATAACATAGAATTCTACAGCTCCGAACTTTGAATTTTGTGTTTCGTTTTCAGTTCGTTAAACACAATTTCCTAAATCAAATAATTTAGGAAACTGTATTTTACGACAAACATCAGTTGGTGCATGAGATGAAACTTTAATAAATAGTTGTTGTCTATCCGTCCTTTAGCTCGGCATGTTGACGGTATTACAAATACCGGATTAGACGGCGGAGGTCAGCTGGAACTAAATGTTAATTTGCCTAAAGCATATCGTGTATTTAGTTGAATGGGTTTTTATCTATTTGACAAGTTTAGTGCTAAGTTACAATTGATGTATGTCACCGTACAATTCTATTTTGGTTTAGCAGTAACTACATTTCAAAATATAGATATTCGATTTTTTATTCCTGTTTAGTCTTGGTTTAAAACAAATACCAATGAGACTGTAAAGGCTTTTTGACTTTTATATTTTAGACTTGTAGGGTTTTCTGATGTACAAAATGTTTTAGCACTGATTCTAATATTATTCAGTATATTAAATCCGCCATTTCAAAATAACAGCGAAACATAACTGGGCTCAGAGTTTCCTAATAACAATTTAGCTGAATCACAAACGCATGATTATTTCTCCACTAAGCTCGCTCCAAATTTCGAAGGGCTTATTAGTTTCCCACAGTCGGAGGATTGCTCCACTTCATCGGTTTTCACGTGACAGTGAACCATCGCGATGTGCGCGTGAGCAGTTGGAGCGAGTTGCGAAATCGCGCATGCGTATTAGCATCACTGCGGTTACTCAATTTTCTAAGTCAATGTCAGATTGCTTAATTTATTGAATGGTACAAAGTAGTAGGGCGAGCGAAAGCTTATTGTGCTAATTATACTTGAATAAAGATGTATGGTATATTAAAGACTAGAATATGTAAGTAACTTAATTAAAGAGTGCCGTTAGGTGCATTTATTCGTTACTTCAGGCGATGAAACTAAATAAAAAAAAGTCTTTACCATAATGAAATAAAATCACGAGGTAGCTTTTATCATTTTGGCACAACCTCCCTCTACATAAAGATTCTAAATATCAATAGTTATGAGTATGTACTTAATTAAGTTTATGTTTTTATTATTTAACGTCAGGGATCTGCCTTATATAAAGTGGGGAAGAAATTTGAAAATCTTAAAAAAATAATAATATTAAGACCTTGGAAGGCCTGTTTGGCCGTCATAATAAGAATAACACTTGCCAAAAAAAAAAAAATGAGAGGGAAGACTCTTTCCTCCTCCCCCTATGTTAGGGTATACATGCCCTGCCCACTTGTCACTTGCGCTGCCCTCGTCTGAACAAGTCAAGCGTCGCCAATGTCAACATGATTCGCCGGAGGAATGCGACGGCTCATTACCGTATACATAATACCGGTCCGTTCGCCGCCACCTGACACACTGCCCTATTACGACTTCTGCGGATCATATTTGTATTATCATTTTGATTGTTATTGGCAATTTTGCATTTATAAGTAACCCGCTATCAAGGATATTCGATTAGGCGATGTTAAATGATTAATTTGTTCAAAGGATCTGTTACTTAACTACTGCAGCACAGCTGAGTCTACGTGGCTCGCATCAAATGTACCACCAGGCTATTTTCATTACGTATTTAGGTACAAATTGTTAACAATATTAACGTCTTTTTCTTACAAACATCTGTTTGTTATAAAAAAAAATGATTCAATTCATAATTGATACGACAAGCGAGAGCTACGGCCCTTGTCTGGATACGTATTTATAAAAAAAAATAATACGTAGTGATGAAAAATTGTTCTACAGTCACCCGAAAATTTAATTGAGTTCGGGTTAAGAAATTTGTGGTACACTATCGCGAAGTGGCGAGTGCTAGCCACTTGCTACATTGCATCCACAATCATAAGCCCAACATGAGACTTCAAATTTAATCACTCGTATTTACACGCAGCATTTATCGGCGGAGATGGCGTGATGTGCAACGCGCATGTACGAGATAGCGTGTCTGCGCGGGCGCATGTTATTTAGGTCACCGAGTCACTGTTTCACTGCGATAGACGATCTCTTACCGTCATTCAGAAGCTATTATTTACCGATAATGGTTTATGAAATCTGAAACATGGAGTAACTAGTCTTTAATATACTTAGAGTAGTATTTGTATTTGGGGGTGGGTGCGTAGCTAAGTTCAATTCATTATAAATATCAGACTACATTGATCCGACTCCGAGGTAAGTCGCTTAAGCACTTGTGTTACGGATATTAGAATCAACAGTGGTATTACAAATATATACTTAAATATACATTATAACACCCAGACAGAGAACAAACACAAGTATTAATCATACGAATGTTTGTTCTGGGTGGGGATCGCACCCACAACTCTTGGCGCATGGGGCACGGTCCCTACCGAATGAGCCATCGAGCTAGTCATTATAAAAGGTTTACTTGTTAGAAGTCTTTATCTTGTCCCTATTTCTATTCCAAATGTCTGTATGTTTATCACGAGATAAGCTTGATTCCTACTTTTGACAAAAAGTCGTACTTTTTGAGAAAAATCTGGTACTCAGGTGACAAGAAGACGAACCACTATTTTTTATATAAAAAAAAAAACTATGGGAAGCTAATTAATGTGCTTATTTATATCAAATAAAATCACAAGTAACAAAAATCACATTAAGTCAAAAGACTAGTCCTAATCAAGACTAGAATATACAAATGTCTAGAATTTGAATACTACAATAGAAAACCGTTGCGTCCTACAGCCTTGTGAAGCATTCACGTGCCTTTACCCAACTGTTAACACTATTTTCGGCCTTATTAACGCCAAATCTAGTTGTTCATGAATACGAATTCCTTCGATTTGAATTCTAATATAGACTATTGCGGCTAGTGGCCTTGGGTAGCTCATATACGTTACTACAGCATGTAGCGAATCTCATCCGTGTAAGTGCGTCCCTTATTGTCCCTTTCGCAAGACATCAACTGATTTACATGCGCGAGACAATGCTGTGCTTCGCAAACAGCTGAATACACAATGGTATTATTTTGCCACCGACTGTGATTGCGGTCGCCATGAGATGGAACTAAAGGGGACACATTAGGACTCTTTTTACTCGATTACGACATGCGTATGTGTTTGTGTTTGCGTAAGTATTTATTTATATAAAATGGGGCCTGAGAAATAATGCCTAAGCCTACAATAATTGCGTGTGGCAGTCTATCTAAACTATGTGTTCGTAAATCAATAAAATAAGCAACAGGCAAAATGAAATGAAATAGAATAGAGTAATAATTTTATTGAACAATATTTCTTAGTTGAAACGTAGGATATAGAAGCCATTACAGAGAAAACTCTAGTTATACCTTCAATCACCAAACCTGCCGTCGTCTAGGAGTAAACCTGTATCTCGAGTTCCAGCTGCATCATGCTTCATTCAAATATAAATAAAATCAAAAATTTTACCAAAGAATTAATATTTACTTCCATATCAGCTTACCGATTTCAGTATTGTTCAAATAAGGTAATCTTGGTAGGTATCTCATCCAAGAGTGACACCATATTACCGCATTTATTAGGACGGTGGTCAAATCCTTTAAAAATTAGACGCCTACCATAAGGAGGATGTGTGTTACTCACATCCTTCCAATATCCGTTATTGCTTTTGTTTCCTACATACATATATAGACACCTAATTTTCATGCACATAAGAATTACACGCTATAGAACATAACAATAAATATGCAACGAATTGCTATTGCCATTGCAATATAACTTTAATTAAAGACGCAAGAGAGTCAATTCATTGTCGATTAATAATATACATAACGAATAAACATATCTTGGTAAATTTCTGCACAATAGAAACTCCATGCCTACCCCACTAGGGAAAGCTAGTTTACTGTACTTTAGAAACTCCATTTTAAATTACCATATAACACATTTGCTAGTGAGTTTTGAACCCGGGACTTCTCTAACCAGAGCAAGTGGCCAGTCAAATACGCCTAAATAAGAACATTCGGAAGTTAGGATTCCCAAATATGTATTCCACGCCATCATGGCCCCCCCAGCGTTGCTAACAATGCAAATAACATCTTTATTCCCTCTGCATAGGGATGCAGAGGGAATACCGCAACCAGACCGTGAAGGGCCACGGTCTGCTTGCGGGAGCATTTCAGAACTCTTTGTTCTAGCCGCATTAAGCAATAATGGGATAATAAATAAATTACTCTGTAATTTGCATCGCGTATCGGAGCTACTAACTAGGCCTTGACTTCAGAGAAGAATAAGAGATGAATAACAGTTCAATGACGGATCATAATGCAATAACTACAGATCTTTAAAAAGTTCCCGATCTAGGCAAATTAAATGAACTGAAAAATGTAGTTAAAAAGATTTAGGTATTCCGTAAAAAGCCATGCAGACTTGTCGATGACGAAGTTATTAAGGTGCGTTCAAAGACCTTTATTTATTTTCTTCCATTCGAACTCTTCCATCGTAATGACACAAGAATGTCTATTACCTATATTATATGCAAGTACCATAATCGTGGTAACTGCCTCTTATTGTCCTCTTGCGACAGACGGCCCCATCATTAACACATCATCTAGTCCATAGATGGTGAACCATAGGCACGAGTACTGTAGCCGCCACGCAAATTAAAATTTAGGGCGCGTACTGTCTTTCAACTCACACATTTATCAACATCATCTTCCTAGCGTTATGTTCCGTGTTTAGCGAGCCTGGTAATTACATTGAAGCGACTGCAGATCTGACCTTCGTAACCCTTAGATAGGAGAACCAGACAATTTTGGATCATGGTTACAAATCCAAATACCACATTTATCAACAACAATTGACAATAACGTAAACGACACCAAGCGCCTTGGTACTTAAGAGATCAATTATATAAACATTTCACTTAGCACGGCTGTTTAAAAGGTTTCTCATCCCTGTTCAAGTCTGACATAAGTGAGTATCGTTCAAATCCCACTATTCCTCCACGCTCTGGTTGTCTGGACTCTTTGTACTTATGCAGCTATTGTGCAATGTTTGAATAACAAAATGTGTAGCAACTCTTCTTGATGCGATACGTACTTAATGCTATATAAACTGTTGCAAGCTCCTCTCTCGCGTTATTATAACCATCTTATTTGGACCATGAATTGCATAAGAAAATTATATATGTATGTGTATCAATTGGAATGCAACTTTTACTACTTCTAAACAGGTTTTGGGTTTTATTTAGGTAATAGATTGCTATGCATAAATTTGTCAATAAGCATCAAAATGTCATTAGCGGGAAATACTACGTCATTTGGCCAGTTTGCTTAATATGGGTACACTAATTAACGAGGGACTCGTAGATTTCTTGGTAAGTATAATTTAATCAACCGAGTTCAACAAAAAAACATAATTTTGTTTTCGTTTTAAAGATATAACTTAGCATAATTTGGTAAACTTTTAAGGCAAATAAACTCCTTCTTGCTTGACTTCCTGTCATCTAAATTGTTGTACAATTTATCCTATTATTATGGATACTTTTAAAAAATAAAGAAAATAGTACTTATCAATATTTCAATCAATAATGATCCCGTAAACATGTTTTAGACGACACCAAGATTTAATATAAAAATGTGCCGCTCCAAAATAAAATGTTAAAAACCAAAATACTCCATTACTATCGAATTTTATGGTAATCAAACACCAGACTCCTTGACCTTTGCGCATAATTTGCACATTAAAATAAACATTCAACTAATAAGAAACTGAATGGACATGCAAATAACTGCCCACACGGATCTTCCTAGCTCGTTAACATTCATGTTCGCGAAACTATAACCAAATGTGGCGGTAGGCTTTATTAAATTCCTCTCGTGTTATGTAAGTCAACGTTGCGAGTGGAGGTTTTTATTTATTTAATATAACGTTTAACAATAAAATGACTTGCTCAAAGATGCGAAAACGTCGTTTATGAGACATTTAAAAAAAACATATTCTATTTGACTAAGGCTTCTGTTCATTATAATCAGCAATTAAAGATAAAATGGTTTATAGCGTTTTAAACGTAAAAAAATAATTATTGGAGCAAATTTTTTAGCTTGTTTCGCAACAACGAACTGCGTAGGGGACCCATTATAATCACAGTATAATTTTAGGTGTGACTACATTAATGTATTCTTTTTGCATGTATAATATACGGACTAGTGATACGTACGTATATTATACTTAAATAAAACACATTGTACGTGCCTATAAAGTTTGAGGGTTGCCCTCGATTTTCCTGGGATCCCTTCATCAGATCCTGACTTGGTGGCAATGGGACCAACTCGGAAGTAAACCCTTTCGATTAAAAAAAAAATTTTGGAAATCGGTTAACAATTCTCAGAGATATCGAGTAACAACATGAAAAAAAAAAAAAAATTCAGTCGAATTGAGAAACTCCTCCTTTTTTTTTAAGTCGGTTAAAAAGCAGAAATACCTATATATTAACCGCTTATGTTTTAATTTTGACTCGCATAGTTCCTGTACTCGTAGGAATACGGGGATAAAATATAGCCTGTGTTACTCGCTGTAAAGTAGCTTATTAGTAGTAAAAGCTCCATACATACATATCTTCACGCTCGTAATCCCCGAAGGAGTAGGCAGAGGCCTTCTGAATCTGCCTACCTCTGCCTAGCTCTCGCTTACACAATCACACACCCAAAACCCGATATACCATTAGTCGCCTTTCACGACATGCTAGGCAAGGAACACAGTTATCACATTCTTTTTAAGTCCCAGACCAACATGGGACTGATGATGGGACCATGATGGTACTTATAAAGCTGTTGTAATCCCACAGGTATCTGGACTGGATGAACCTGCTGACCTACGACTACCACTCGGCGTTCGAGCCGGCGGTGAACCACCACGCGCCCCTGTTCCCCCTCGAGGAGCCCAACGAGTACAGCGTAGACACTGAGCTCAACATCGTAAGTTTTTTTTACGCCATAATCCCCGAAGGGGTAGGCAGAGTCAAAGAGGCAGCAGGTCCCTTTAAACACATTCAGCCAGAAACAAAACTGGGCTGGGTTAGATGGAAAATTTTGAAAAAGTGGTGACAAGTGGTTAGCCTGTCGCCCACACAATCACATACCCAAAACCCGATACACCATTAGTCGTCTACGACATGCTAGGCAAGAACCACAGATGGCACATTCTTTTTAAGTCCCAGACCAACATGGGACTGATGATGGAAGTTTTTTTTTACCTTATAATAGACATGCGTTTTGACAATAATTCGCCTGATGGGAGGCGACATTGAAGTCTACGATGGAGCGCGCTTACCTTATAAGAACTGGTTCACTCTTACTTTGAAGACGGCCATACTGTAGTGCTCTGGGAATCTGGAAAAAATTCCAGAGTGTGTGGTAGTGTCAATTATCCCTTAACATCTCATCAAGATGGTGAAAATATCAAAACCAAGGCGGCTAAAGCCCAGACCCACTGGCCATATTGTTTAATATGAATTAACTTTAATTGGCAGACGTGAGACAGTTTTAGAATTTCAGGGTAATTCTTAGACCAAAAGTCTTAAACTTCTAAATTTATTAATAACTAGCCGTGCCCGCGGTTACACACGCATTTATGGTTAATGTTCTATAGCCTTCCTCGATAAATGGGCTATTCAACAGTGAAATATTTTTTTAATCAGACCAGTAGTCCTGAGATTAACGCGTTTAAACAAACAAAGAAACTCTTCAGCTTTATAATATTAGTATAGACAAGAGGAAGGGGAACCACAAACGTCTCGGAAAGGGTTATCAAATAGTTTTAATGCTTTTCTTTTGGCTAAGGGTTTAATTGTAAGGAAAATTTAAGAAAAAAATCACATATTCCTTCTCTAAAGAAGAGATATTAAGTTGCTGTGCTGGCCTAAACAATCTTGGTGCCCTGGACGAAACACGTTTCTGTTATTTTTAACCGACTTCAAAAAAAAGGAGGAGGTTCTCAATTCGACTGAATTTTTTTTTTTTTTATTGTTAATATTTTTATATGCCACTTTTAATACATACTTTAAATTGAATTAAACAACTTTTAACTTATTTATATCTTGTGATAAGACCTTGTTGGCCCCAAAATTTAAGCGTCCAAAGCCTTTAACTATTTAAGTGTTAAGTATTAAATAAAGTCACTTAAAAATATCTTGTATTTTCCAGGATTACACGATCAAGTTCTACCTGGAGAACGGCGCTGACCCGGACAAGCTGGTGCTGGGTATCCCCACTTACGGGCGCTCCTACACGCTCTTCAACTCAGATGCTGTCGAGATAGGAGCCCCGGCGGACGGCCCTGGAGAACAGGGAGACGCCACCAGGGAGAAGGGATACTTGGCCTACTATGAGGTGAGA
Organism: Glyphodes perspectalis; assembly: GCA_951394215.1. Taxonomy (NCBI): domain Eukaryota; kingdom Metazoa; phylum Arthropoda; class Insecta; order Lepidoptera; family Crambidae; genus Glyphodes; species Glyphodes perspectalis. The sequence continues at coordinate 1,731,053 of OX596209.1, read as the reverse complement.
AATAGAATCCATTAAATAAATACTCTCTTCAATCTCTCTTGAAATAAACAGTTTAGGTAAACATGTCATGTCCGATTCAAACATCACGCAACGGCGTACCACTAACATAGTCTGAAAATTTTAAGTATGAAATTGGCCAAAATGTTTATATAATTGGTTCTTCAAATGCCAGAAGAGAAGCTAACGTAAATTGGCAATTGGTTTTGATACTTTTGTTCTTCCAAAAAATAAATACGTGCCTATCTCTTTGTACAACGTTCCACGTATGGAACGCGTGCCAATAGTTTGCCATCCCTGTGCTAATCTGATATAGGCACATTGTTAAAAACACAATTTGATTTTTTTAAGGATTAGGCATTACAGTGCTCCTTAATGAATTTCATAAGATAAAAAGGACGAGCTAGAATTCAGATAAGATACTACATTAAGATATCGTCAGCCATACCCCTGATTTCATCTACGACAACTTGTTACCGATTGGTTATAAATTCCGGGTAATCGATAAAGTAAATTAATATTGGCAACGGCTAAGATGTAGAGTAAGTATATTTTTTACATCATGAATCACCTTGCAGAACATATCTACTAACAGATATTTAGAGAACCACATCCTTAAACGATGACCTTTAAAGATAAATGAAGTTAGCGTGTGATTGTTGTCATGCCAATTAATCACTCTTCATTTTTATATTTTAAGATATTTAAGATATCCTTGGATGTGGAATCTACAGATGCAACGCCATTTATTATGTAATTCATCCGCGTAGTTTCCATTCCCGTAGGGAAAAGGGGATAAAATATAGCCTATGTTACTCGCTGATAAAGTAGCTTTCTATTGGTGAAAGATTTTTTCAAATCGGTCCTCTAGTTTCGGAGCTTATTAAATACAAACAAACAATCAAATCTTGGCTAAACTCTTCTTAAATTAAATATATTTATAAACTATGTACTATAGATTCATTCTGGTATAGTGGTCGTCATGATTATCTTTAGTCGCTATAAAACTCGATTAAATCCAAAGTAACGATGCCATCCAAAGTAATGATAGCAAGTCCGTAAATAGACTATTAAATAAAAAACATTTGGGTACAAAATCTCGTTACATTTATGTACAGCCCTAGTACTTAATGTAAGTTCGGTAAAAGTGTTCGTTCATCTCCAATAAATTCATATATTATTATTAATTCTGTTTCATATTCCTTTAAGTAGAACGCATTATGCACAAAATATATTTTTGCACAGATCATGCAGGAATTATAACGCTCAGTTTTGTGATGTAGACATGTTTGAACACTTAATTGGCTTATATAAAAATAAATTAGACTTGCCCTAATGGGTTTTTAAAGTATTAAAATTTAAATTTTTTGTGAAGATTATAACTTTTTATTTATTTCTTGTAGTTTTGTTTATTTTAATTGTTAACCTATGAATTATTATGCTTAGATATGTATAATTATACTGTGGAAACTTTGCTGATTTCTGTATAACCTATATTTTTAAATAAAATGTAATTGTATGTTTTCCAAAAACCAATAAATAAATAAATTATCGTCTTCCAGATCTGTGAAGCCCTCAAGCCGAAGAACAAAAAGCGCAGCGCCCGCAGCGATGACGACGACGATGACTCTGAGGAAGAGTCCGAAGAAGAGGAGGAGGAGGAATGGACCGTGATGCACCCCAACCCCAAGGCCATGGGCCCCGTCGCGTACCGCGGCAACCAGTGGGTCGGGTACGATGATATTGAGATTGTCAAGAAGAAGGCCGAGTATGTGGCTGAGAACGGACTTGGAGGTGAGATTGTCTTTTTGAAATGAAATATTTATACGTACTAAAATTTTTACAGATTTTGTTTAAACAATATCTATAAGAATTGTAGTACTTAAGTTAAGTATATACATGTCTCAGTGTTTCCAGGGGTTCTCAAACTAAGCTTAGCTTGTATCTTGGGATAGCTGTAATGGTTAACTATAGAGCATAGATATATGATTAGATACTATGAATCGATTTTAACTTGGTCCATAGATGCGTGAAATACACTAGCCTGAACATCAACCTTTAAATACATACATATTTAAATAAATAAAGACCCATTTATAGATTTTTTTAAACAATAAAATAAATAGAAACAATTTTTTTGTTTTGTTGTCCAAATAAATAAATGAAATAAAATTAAGTTTTATGCATTGATTTGATTCTGATTTGAAATTGCATTTGTATTATAGAAATTAGATTAACGAAAGTGCTACAAATACCTATTTAGACACCTGTAATAGTTGCCAACGGGGTAACTGGCTTGCCTTGCATATGTTTTGACTGCTAAATACTTCTTTAAAACATTTTTATAACGGACTCCTTTTTACTTCCCCCATCAATGAATGCTCACGCTGACCATTTGCCTATTCTCCCCGGCAGGCATCATGTTCTGGTCGATCGACAACGACGACTTCCGCGGCAACTGCCACGACAAGCCGTACCCGCTCATCGAAGCCGCTAAGGAAGCCTACATCGTCAAGCTTGGGTGAGTTAACATGTATAATATAGTATAAAATATAAATAAATAAATATCAGACTACATCACATACATTGATCTGACTCTGAGGTAAGCTTAAGCACTTGTGTTATGGATATCAAAAACAACAGAGGTATTACAAATACAAATATACTTAAATATTGAATATTAACACCCAGACACAGAACAAACACAAGTATTTATCATATGAATATTTGTCCTGGGTGGGGATCCAACTCACAACTCTTGGCGCATGGGTCAGGGTCACTACCAAATGCGCCATCGAGCTTGTCAATACCAATAAGTTGCGCTGTTCAGAGGCTTTATAAACAAGTGCCCGATAGTAATACATACAAATTACTTTAAGGCCCCATCAATATTACCACATTACACAACCTTCAAAAAATATCATGGGTACCTGAAGTCCGACTACCGATTTACTTACTGAGATATGAGCTATTACTTGTCCAGTAGTCCTGACGTGCTTTACCTAGCGTCGAGGTAAGGCTGTGGGTCTAACTATCATGCCTACAACAGGTCTCGTTTGCATTACCAACCCCCAGAATAAAGTAGTGTAGTTTTATAAAGTTGACCCTGTTCTCAGATCGACGGACAACACGATTGTGACGGAGCGCGCTCAAACCGGCGCACGCGCAGGCAACCGTCGTCGCCCGCGTCCCAAGAGCAGTACCACCACCACCACCACCACGACAAAACCCTCCACTGCCGCCAAGTACGGATCTTTATACTTATTACATTTAAATGTCTAGTATTAAACTAAACTAACTTCTCGCTATTTCCCAGCAGGGGTAAGCAGAGAGAGCCGCGAAGTATGACATATATAATATCTAGCATAACCTATTACAAATAAGGGATACCCGTAGATCTTGTTAGATGACGTAAACGGTCTCCTGACCGTAATGAAAACTACGTGAGCCTTCGTTAACCTTCGGGGGAGTATCTGTATATAAATAATTAAATAAATAAATAATAATAAATTCTTCAGACTGGCACACCAATTCCCTAGTTCCAAACTAAGCTTATAAGCTTGTGCTATGGATACTAGGTGAACGGATAGACATACTTAAATACGTTTATAAACATTCATGACTCGAGTACAAATATCCATGTTCATCACACGAAATATTTGCCCCTAGCGGGATTCGAACCCGCGACCCTTGGTTTCGTGGCCAGGGTCTCTGACCACTCGACCAACGGGCCAGTCAATGGCTTTTTGAGGTTCAGCTTGAGCCCTGTCACTTAAATAGTATACTAGCTGACCCGGCGCACTTCGTAACGCCCCGTTCTCAGATTTTCAATACACATTTTATTTTTATTTACCGCGCACCTTTTTAATTTTTTTCTTTCATAAGAACCTTCACTTGGCAATAACAAACACAACTAAAAAATAATTTGCTAAATCGGTGAAGCCGTTCTCAAGTTATAGCTTTGGGGTTAACCACCCTTAACATTTAGGGGTATGAAAAATAGATGTTGGCCGATTCTCAGACCTACCCGTTAAGCACACAAAATTTTATCAAACCTGTTCAGCCGTTTCGAAGGAGTTTGGGAACAAACACCGCGACACGAGAATTTTATATATTAGAAGTAAATAACTATCTAACTAACTAACTAAACTTCACGCCACTTAGCGGGGTAGGCAGAGAAGTAAATGTTCTTCAAATGTCCCCATAAAGACTATATAATATATACCTATCGAGCAGGACAAGGGATTCTAAGCCGCTAGTTATTTATACTTTCAGTAACACTATTTTCTTACCTACACGTGCACCAATATAGGCCCTGAGGGGAATTAGCCCAGAGTCATCACATTCACCGTCCACCCTTGTAAACAATGTTCTGATCTATTTCACACGCTGCTTGAAATAAATGTATGAAAGCTCGCCTCCTCGGCTGGATCTTGTATCAATGGAAATACACTTTATACTTTAGTATAACTAGAAGCGGAAGTAGCAATGCTAGGTATACTAAAGTATAAAAGTGTACTTCCATTGATACAAGGTCCAACCGAGTCCAGCTAGGTACGTACGTGACCAATATTACGTGCCACAATGTCATGTTTTATAATTTAAGTAGTAGAACTATTCTATCGCGACGTGCTTGATACAACCTCGTATTCGCATTTTGTCGCCAATGAGTCACGAATAACTCTGACAATCACTACAATAAATCCTGTTGAATGCTAATGGTGAATTCATAACACAATGAGTCACATGAAGCGGTTCCTCAATAGGTCACACGTACCTCGCGAGAGGTGCTGGCTTGACCTTGGACCAGCTCTGGGTTACCATAAGTCTAAGGACTAACTAAAATATCATTAGCTCGGTGCTGAAAGCTCCACATCCAAATAACTAACTCTGTAACCATAATCCAGTTTAATAGAGTAACTACCGAGTTTCTTGCCGGATTCTTCTCGGTAGATACAACATTCCGAACCGGTGGTAGAATCATATAGCTGTGGCTTTACCTGTATTTGACGATTTATAAGTGTTTCTTTGAAACCTATATAAATAAAGAATATTTTGACTTTGACTTTGAATAACTAATTAACTAAACTTCAGGCCACAGGCGGGGTAGGCAGAGAGAACCGAACGCCATATGGCATGATTCTTACACACCTCATTCGCCTCTTCAGTTTATTAAATAATCTATATTAATAATTTCGTGCAGGGGTACGGTAGACTCGATCGAAACCTTACTTGAATAATAAAACATAAAAAAATAAAAAATTCGAGTCGGCAACATATATCCGCAAAATTCGGTTTGTCGAGTATTTTGTTAAATTCTAATGGTGCTGACAGACAAATCGCAGTCGCCATATTCATAAACGTCACTCACACCGGATGACATTTTGAGTACATACGTTCCGTTTTAGCTATTAACGTAGGTACTCTGGTTAAGTGTTTTTTCTTAAAACCTGAGATTGGCCAATTGCCATAACATTAAATAAATAATACTGTCCGTAACCTTAAACTTTTTAAGTTGAAGTTCTTTTCGAATGTTATTCTACATGTTTCAGTATCCATTTAGTTTTGCATAGTGATTTACTTTGTATGGATATACAAGTAAGGAGCGGTGGTAGCTCAATGGTAAGGACACGCGCCTCTTAACCGAGGAGTGCGGGTTCAAACCCGGGCATGTACCTCTAGATTTTTCAAATCTATGTACATATTTATACCACTAGCTCGACGGTGAGGGAAAACATCGTGATGAAACCTGCAAATTCAAACAACTTTGAATTTGTAACCATGATCCAAAAATTGTCTGGTTCCCCTATCTTAGGGTTACGAAGGTCAGATCGGCAGTCGCTTCAATGTAATTACCAGACTCGCTAAATCCTGGATCATGGTCTAAGCGGACCCCGTGTAAGAACGGGACATAACGCTAGGAAGATGATGGATATACAAAGTAAATCACTAAATATATATCATAATAGCTAAATGGATATAATAACTAAATGGATATCATGCCGAAAATCGTAAGTATTTCATAAAATGGATGTGAAAAAATGTTGTATATACTAGAAACATTTTATGATAATTAACCTGTGGAAATAGAGAATATTTATGATTTTCATAATAAGTACCTTTGCCAACTTCTCGGATGAGTACTCATTGAAAAATTGCAATGGTTTTACTTGGTTTCTCAACATCATTATTGATTTAGCCATTTTGTATAACAGAGAGAAAAGATCTTTTTTTTTAAATAATAGTAAGCCAAGTAATAAACCAAACCTACCTACCAAAGTTAAGAAAAAGCCTGAGTGCTTAAAACAGAGAGGTTTACAGAAAATAAACCATAAAAGCTATTTGTTTTGTTAATTTAGTTAGTTTATTTTGAAAGTTGATTTAAAATTAAAATTATTTTCGTAAGAACTTTTGCAGTTTTAATCTACTATATTTATTAAACACAATGAACGATGCCCTTAATAATAAATGAATAATGATGAATCGATGCACGAAAGGATGATAAGTAGTGTTGCCGCTCGATAGTCCTATCGATAGACTATCGATAGTTGGGCATAAGCAATAGTATCGATAACAATGCCTTGCTTTGCCTATAATATTCCTTGAGAACCGATAACTACAGAAATATCTACCTACATGTGTATTATCACATTTTACCCGAGCGAAGCCGGGTTTTCATCTAGTAATAATAAATTCTCCAGACTGACACACCAATTACCTAGTCCCAAAGCTTGTGCTTGTGCTATGAACGGATAGACATAGTTAAATATGTTTATTAACATCCATGATTCGAGTACAAATGTTCATCACACGAAACATTTTCCCCTAGCGGGATTCGAACCCGTGACCCTCGGTTTTGCGACCAGTGTCTCGTACCACTCGTTCCACGGGCCAGTCGTACTAGTTTATCTGCTTTCATTATAAAGGGATTACAAAGGTCAATGCAACCTCGTCTAGGAACAGGTTAAAATGTCGGGAAAATAATAATTATACTATACATGACGCGTCTCCTATGCAACAATCGGGTTCGCTAAATCTATGATCATAGTCAAAACAGCCCCCGAATAGAAAGAAAGAAAGAGAAAGAAAGAAAACATATTTATTATATAGGAACACGACATAATCATTATCATCAGACTTGACGATTTTGGCTACAGCGATTAGACTACGAAGAACTCAGCTCACTCACCTCATATGGCTGACGTAACCAATCTTGGCCCGGTAGAAAAAGCGTGACTACATTACGTCACGCCTTATTTATGAAATTATGAATGATGACGACACTTGACGCATCTTTTCAGGATCAAGAGCAACAACCGCAAGAACTCGTTGACGAGCACGACACCTGCGTGGAACATCATCACCCCGGAGCCGCCCACCACACCGGACCCAGGCTCAGGTATGAGGCGCTTTTTATTTTCGAAGTAGGTATCTAGTGCATACGTTAAGTCTGGAAATAGAAAAATGTATTTGTTCAGGCTTAACAAAGCACTTATGAATCGTCAGTCACGTCGTCACTTATGAAATCAGCTAACAATAAACAATAATAATAATAAATAATAAAAGCATTTATTTCTCATCACAAATAGGTCTTAAGAGTTAGGACTTAGTTGCTAATTTTAGATGTTTGAATAACCATTCTATTGCTGAATTCAGAACGTTAATTCTACCCAGAAGAACCTGCAAGAAAGTCTAGTCTTTTCATCACCATGTTAACAATAAATTAAAGTCATAAATAAAAAAAATACGGTCCAGGAATTATTTTCTTACCAGATCTTGGAGAGGTTTCAATTTAAAAATATAGTGTTCGACACGAATTTAAAATGAGACCTTCTTGATCTCTCCTTAGACTTCAAGTGTACCGATGAAGGGTTCTTCCCGCATCCGCGCGACTGCAAGAAGTACTTCTGGTGCCTGGACTCCGGCCCCTCCAACCTCGGCATCGTGGCTCACCAGTTTACCTGCCCTTCAGGTAAATGCTGTTATTTATTCTCAATGCTCAGATCAAAAAGTTACTGACAGGTAACGTGTGAAGTTACTTATTTCTGAACATGATTCAGTATTTTACTTAAAACAGATGATGACATTTTAAATTCATCCGCACTGTAATTTATTTGACTGTTTTCTTTTAGCTAGCAATGGAAATTCAGACCTTAGAAGGGCATTAAATAAATATAAAATTGATTTATTTAAGACCCATGTTAGTATATCATAAATATAATCACTAACCAATGTGCCATCGAGCCTGACGAATTATTATAATAAGTAGAAAATACTGAATAAGAATAAAAACTTCATATTAGAACAGATACTAATTGAAATCTAGGCACATGTATTTCTGGAGAGAAATTGTTGTGAAGAAATCCTCATTCAGACTGTGGATAAGCAGATATTATTCACATTTCCTTTTAAGCATCTAAGCAAATCAAAGTCGAATATCAGTCGTTTTAATGTAACAACATTGGTTAAAGACCGAACCATTGGTTCGAGTTCACATCTCTATCGGGTCTTTGTCGAAATAGGATCATGGTTATAATGGACTATAACTGAAACAGAATAAATATATAGTACCCTAACCATGTATCGTTCTTTCCAGGTCTGTTCTTCAACAAGGCTGCCGACTCTTGCGACTTCGCCCGCAACGTGCTCTGCAAGAAACCAGCCGCCACCACGAAGGCACCCACCACCAAGGCTCCTTCCACCACCACTACCACAACAACTACCACCACGCGCAAGCCCATCAAGCTGAGCACCAGGAACTCGTTGCTGTTCCGGACCACGACCACGACTACCACCACGCCGGAACCAGAAGTGAGAAGCCCAATATCTTTATTGCAATCTCCTCTACATACATATATGAACGTGCAGGCACACGTACTATCTCGCCTGCAATTTCAAGATGTAGGCAGAGTCAAGAAGCAACTAACTCGTTTAGCCACTTATAAACACTAATACACAATGATTATAAAACACTCTTTATGGTAGACAGAACCTATAGAAATCTAGATAATTCAACAAAACAAGCGTATACCTCCTACAGACTGTTAAGGACTGAATCACTACATTTACCGCGCGACTATCATTTCGTTGCTTTGCATAATGCTCTTCAAGCCATATAACGTCCCACGAAACGTATGGTAGTCACAAGTTTTTAAAATCTTCTATGTAAGTATAAATGTAACATTGTGGCAACACTTTTAAACTTAATTAACTCAACTCTTTCTGCGTAGGGCCACCAGTCTTTTTCAGAAATATTTTGGTTAGACCAATGTTCATGTTTATTTGAATAAGTAATGTGTATTGAAATAATAACTTATACAACAAGAGAATAAAAAACTCATGTTTTACCTTTTAGAGTGAAGAATACTCTGACGAAGTAGTTGAAGATGCCGCTGACATTGAAGCTGAGGACCCCAAAGTTATCAAGGAACTGATTGATCTCATCAAGAAAGTCGGTTAGTATTTAATTATAGCACTTTGGTTTTGCAAAAATGTTACGGAACGAATAAGCTGTGCAACGTCACGAGGAAAAATTTTCTGAAAGAAAGAAAAAAAAAACTTTTTTTTATACAATACTTATATTTCTTCTCTTATACAATACTTTTTGACAACTAAATGTAATTAACTAATTTTCTCTCTTTGGTCTATCTACCGTGAATGTTTTACCAATATGGCTAATTGTTATTCCAAAGAAGCAATACCAAGAGCACTTGTATTATTGAAATCAGGCTCAACAATGTACAAATATCTGATCTGAGGCAAACATCAATTCCATCAAAATTTATTTGTCCCAACGCGGTGATCGCCACTACATTTTACGTAACGACCATTATACCAACGGGTCTCCAGGTGGCGTGGAACAGCTGGAGAAACACCTTCGCCTAGGCGAAACGTCCGCCAGCACGGACGGCGCCAAGACCACCACCCCGTCCGTGTTCAACAAGAAGCTCTACCAGAAAGTGCTGGAGAGGACCAGGGGCAAGAGCAAGTGAGTACTGAGCGCTTGTTACAGTGCAGTACATCAAAGTAGTTGAACAAATTTAAACTTTATTTCTAAGGACAGAAGAAAACATTTGTTAAGCTACTCTATTGACGATCGTAGCACATGTAGCTGATTTATAAAGTTTTTTTGGAAGGGTCAAAAGTGTTTAACTACTTTTGTTGCTATCACATATACAAATAATAACAATACTCGTATTTTCCACTTGTCACAAACCATTGAAGTGGCATTGCGCGATTAATCAAAGTATGTATCATTATTATTTAACAATAAACTCTTTAATATATAGGAAATATACTAGATAAATAATAGATGCTAAGTGAAATCTTAAGGAAATATATTATTAATTATACCACTTCTAGGTTCGGAAGCAACAGCATCTCTGAAGGAGCACAAAACAGCCGCAGAGGACCACAAAACGCTGGGCTGGAGCCTACAGCTGACAAGGACAGGCTACTGAGAAAAGACAGACCACAGTGAGTAAAATTATCCTTTCTGCTTTGATACACACTTTTCTAAAACAAATATAATACAAAAGATCTAAAACATGTTTTATATTTATGTTTGATATTACATGACTTTATGACAATGTAGGTATTGTTATTTTAGTTTCGAAAAAATAATTATTTTAAAAATAATTTGACTGGCTCGATGGCGCATTCGGTAGTGACCCTACCCTATGCGCCAAGAGTTGTGGGTTCGATCCCCACGCAGGACAAACATTCGTGTGATGAATACTTGTGTTTGTTCTGTGTCTGGGTGTTAATATTCAATATTTAAGTATATATTTGTAATACCACTGTTGTTTCTGGTATCCGTTACTCAAGTGCTTAAGCTACTTACCTCGGAGTCAGATCAATGTATGTGATGTCGTCGGATATTTATTTATTTATTTATTTATAACTATGGTACTAGTCTTCAGCGGTCTTTTCTTTGCTACCAACATATATATTTTTTCCTTAGACCTGATAGCAAGTTCCGTTTTTTTATATCTTAATTTGTGGATAAAATAAGCTGCTTGATTAACGTCACATAATTATATCATCCAGGTACACAACCATCAACCGCTCACGGCCATCTACACCGCCCCCTGAGCCCGAAGAAAGTGCTGAGGAAGAAGACGAAGCCGACGATCTCCCTCCGCCGCTGTCGCGAGCCCGCGCCGTCGAATCTGAACGTTCCGTGGCCACCACCGCCAAGCCGCTGCAATACGTTAACATCCGCCGCGCAAGGCCTACCACGCTGACCACATCGGATACCGCTGATGATACTGCTTCCAGGTACGTGTTTAAATAGAGAGTCGGTTTAGAATTCGCTCTGCAGCCGCCACCGCTAAGTCTTTGCAGTACTTCAATATTCGTTGCGGGAGGCCCACCACACTGACCATATGGAATTCCGCTAATGACATTAAGTTACCACATCATCTTCCTAGCGTTATGTCCCGTGCTTAGACGGGGTCCGCTTAGACCATGATCCAGGATTTAGCGAGTCTGGTAATTACATTGAAACGACTGCCGATCTGACCTTCGTAACCCTAAGATAGGGGAACCAGACAATTTTTGGATCATGGTTACAAATTCAAAGTTGTTTGAATTTGTAGGTTTCATCACGATGTTTTCCCTCACCGTCGAGCTAGTGGTATAAATATGTACATAGATTTTTTAAAATCTAGAGGTACATGCCGGGGTTTGAACCCGCACTCCTCGGTTAAGAGGCGCGTGTCCTTACCATTGAGCTACCACCGCTCCAAAGATTGTCCCCTGCAGTTTCGTTTTTTTTTATATGAAAGAATTAAAAAAAAATACTTGTTTCTCAGAAATATCAATATTTTATTTGCAGAAATGCGCTGTTTGAGAGATCTGAACCATATGTGACCGTTTCGGACTCGTCCAACTCACTGGACATAGTGAACGCGAGACGGGAGAACATCCCCGAATACGTCACGATCAGGAGACAGAGACCCACCACTGAGGAGGCTACTACTGTGCCGTAAGTATTTTACTTTTTATTTAGATCGTCATCTTCCTAGTGTTATATCCCGTCGTTAGTCAGGGTCCGCTAAAACTATGATTCAGAAATATAGAGTTTTTTATTTGCACTATAAATGACTGCGTTTGGTAAACACGCTTTGCTTTGCTTTGCTTGACTATTAATTAGGGAACCAGACAAATTCGATCATGGATCTATTTATTTAGATATTAACATAATATTGAATATAATCGATTAAGTTGCGTGCACTTACGATATCAAATAGCTAAAACCTTGTCAAACCAACTTGATTTTGATTAATTTAATAATTTTGTTACTTTTTATACAGATACGAGAACACTGTACAAGTGACAGAAACACAAGACATCGTATTAGAAAGAGAAATCTCCTCTCAGCCGCAATATACTTCAATCGTGAGAGCTCGATCGACAACTGAGCCTACTATTGAGGAGCCCAGCAGCCCAGAACCCACTACTGTTCTCGCCGTGCAAATATCCTCGCTGCTGAACTCGCCTAGCTCCGCTGAGGAAGAGCAGGAAACTTCTCCACCTGAGGCTGAGATCACTGAAACAACAAGTGCGTCCACAACTACCACGACCACGACCACGACAACAGCGCCCTCTAGCGTCACGCCGCGCCGCACCATCCTCAGACGCAGAGGCTCCACCACCACAACAACCACGTCAGCCCCATCAACAACCCAGGTGAGTTCTAGGAATTACACATTCGTTAGGCGCCGCCGCCCTTTGTCTAGGCCAAATGAAATATCTTCGGACTCTGAGGAGACAAATGAACTTTCTCGCAAAATTAGATCGACCACCCCTGATAGTCGAGAAGTAGATGGAGCCAAAAATGTAGAAACAAGACAGTTTAGAAGAGCAAGAGTTAGGGTAACTACTCAGAGTGATGACTCTGTGCCAGCTGCCGCATCACCGGTTGGCAGGGGGCAGTTTAGACCGCAGTTGACCCGGGATGAGGTTATTTCCTTGACGCCAATTGATTTGGAAACTCCACAATTTGTTCAAAGAACGAGCACCGCGCAGAGAACAGAAAGACGCTTTAGGCCTAGAACATCGACAACAGTTGCTGATAGAGTGGAAGATAGTGAAGTTTCCGCAGCTACTATAGAGGTCCAGCGACCAAATATATTACCTCGGGGAAGAAACAGGTTCTCTATAAGCACACGAGCGCCTGTTACGGAACCATCTGTAGCTACAGAATCTGCATCATTTCAGACAAATACAAGAAGGCCTAGTTTCACCAGATTTCCTCCCCGACCTTTCACTCGTAGTGGTGTTTCCTCTACTACCAGTGAAACCCCAATCAATGAGAATGAACAAGAGGTCACATCAAGACCTGTGCAGCGATTACCTTTCAGCCGGAACAGGCCTTCTGCTGTGTCTCCTCTAGTACAAGCGCGCAAATTACCATTCCCGTCTCGATCAACAACGACTCAACAAACTTTAACTAGCGATGACGATGCTGAAGACGAAGTTGAAAACAAAAACGATGATATTGCTCTCTCTGAAAGTGCTATAGAAGAGAAAGAACACGAAGACCAAAATGATGAAGAACCAACCACACCAGAAGTTCCGAAACGACGGGTAATTATCAAAAAACTAAGAGCTCCCACCAGCACTCCAGAAAATGTTGTTTCCACCGAAACAATTCCAATTGAAGAATCTGGCAAAAGAAAGTTCAGGGTAATTAGACGACGCCCCACATCTACTACTGAAGCGCCAGAGCCAAGCGAAGTTCCTTCGGAATTACCTACCTCAGCAACTCCAAAAATACGCAGAATTATTCGTAAAAAAATTAAACCTACTGAAGATGAACCCCAAATAATAGCTAAATCTATAGGTTCTCTTGATTCGGCCCAGATAAGCTCTACAACTGAACCAGTAATTAATTACGGAGAAAAAACTAAGATAAGTTTGACCCAACCCTCCCCTGAAGTTCCAACAACTGTAGCGCCAGAAAAAGATGAAGAACTTTTAAAATTAGAAGATGACATCGAACTTAAAAAAGAAGACACTGAAGCTCAAAAGCAGAACGAAGAAGAAGAACAAAAAGATAAACAAAATGAAGAAAACACTGAACCCCAGAATACAGAAGATGAAGAAAAAGAGGATGATCAAGTGAAAAATAATGGTGAAGAAAAACCTAGTGATTCAGCATCTCAGAAAGATGACACCGAGCAACCCAAACCCGAAGTGGTTATAGAAACCGAACAAAAAACCTTAGATTTATCCGAAAATAAAGAAGCTGAACCAACTGAAACTCCTGTGGCTGAAACGGAAGAATTACAAAAACAACAATCACCTGAACCTACTACACAAAGTACTACTGTATCAACTTCAGCCTCGCCTTCTCGCGCAAGATTGCCTTATAGGCCTCCAAAGCGACTTTTCACGTCAACAACTGAGTCTTCTATTCCTTCGAGCAGCAAGATTTTCAGTCGCAAATACAATCCCGGTGTCTATACAAGCCCTGCATCTGCTGATAAACCAGATTCGCAAAGATCTGCTGTGACTAGACGACCACTGTTTACATCAAAGATCTTCACTAGAAGACCATTTACTACGGCCAGGACTACACAGAAAATTGAGGATGAAGAATATTCTGACGAGGAAATCTTGGACGAGGAGCCAGAAAATCCAATCGTTTTTGTGCCTCAAAACCAGTTATTCTCTAGAAAGCCTGCCGATGAAGAAGCAGACGAAGAAGAATACGATTCAGAATCAGAAGAGGTAGTTGATGATGAACCTGAAGAGCAAGAACCAATCAATAGATATACCACCACAAGAAAACCGAGTTTCAAACCAAGAGTTGTGAATTCTAATACGTTTAGGGCTTCCACCGTTACGACAGAATTGCCGCGTCGTCCATTTGTAGCTAGTCCAAATCGTACAGCTATTTTCAACAGGTTTGGAAGCAATAGACCGGTTAATGATACTCAGAAACGTGTCCAAAACGTGCCACAAGGATACAATGTTCCAGTTGCTCCTAGCACTAAATCAAGTACTACTTCAGAACAATTTGAATCAACTACATTGCGACTTGATAATGATGAAAATCAAATCACTACTACTGATTCCGATTTTGAAATGAATCCAGAAAGCGAAGATTACCTCACCATGACCGAATCGACTTCAACATTATCAGACACTACAAATACTGATGAGGCAACATCTACCAATACCATAGACACCGAAACTACAACTGAAATGGAAATAAGTACTGGTGACTATTTGGAATATAATGAAGGCACCACTAACTACCCAAGCACCCAAGATACGACTGCAAATACTCAAGCCGAAACTGAACCTAATACACCTGAAAATGCTAAAACTGACGAAATCGAGGAAACTACCACAGAATCTTTAGGAGAGACCACAACAAATGCGCCACCACCCCAGCCAATTGTTAAAACTCAATTTGATAAACTGTTCTCTGTCAGCAGAGTCGTGGAAGTTTCATCTAAATTAGATAAGCATCGTCTGAATAAAAACAATGAAACTACGCTTATCGAAGAAGGCAAGGTTATGATTGAACAAAAACCTGTCGTTGACAAAATTGGAGAAGTAAGCAGATTCAGTCTTATTAAGATTGTAGAAGATGAAATACCTCTTTATCTAACTAAACTTGGTCATGTTTACCCTGTGGAAAATCCTCCTGATAATTTAATTCGAATTGATGAAGCCAGAAATGCAAGAGCTCTGACCAATTTTGCAGATGCCCCAAAAGAGAATTTAGTTGCATCTGAAAGTATAAATGAAGCATACAGACATATTAAAAATTCTAACCAAGAAAACGGAACGGAAAAAGATAGAGTAGAGCATTTGCTACAAGATGATTTCTTGAGTTACATTAATGATGACAAGAAGACAGACAAGTCTACAGAAGAACCAGATTCTTATACTCCAGAGTGGCAGTTTGTACCCGCTGCTTATGAAAATGAAAAGAAGAGTCAGATTAAGGCTGCTAAAAGCTTCGATATAGTAACCCCACGCAGCATGCGAACTGACCCTTCTACTCTACCATTGCAAGGACTGTTTAAAACAGAAACTCCCCTAATGGCTAGAAAAGTAAGTGATATTGCCAACAAAAATAATCAACCATTCGTCGTTTATTCAGCGTCAGTACCTTCCCAAAATGAAAATGCTAATATAGTGAAATTAGAAATCATTAAACCAGAGACCGGTCGTAGTATTCTCACGTTTGCAAAAGGACAACAATTTGAAGGAGCAGCTGTCGTCGAACCGGCTACAATAAAATATCCTATTGACGTATCAGTCATTCCTCTTCCCTCGTCCAGTACAACTGAAGCAATTATTACGTCATCATCGACCACAGAAAGTATTCCCACTAGTCCCATCATTGACCTTTTGACAACCACCCAAGCCACCCCAACTACAACTGAGGCCCAAACAACTACTACAGAAGAGCCATCCACGACCGAAACTATTCCAGAAGAAACCACTACGCAGAAAATATCGCCACTCGATACCAAGAGATCTAAATTTGCTTTCCCAAGGAGGCCTATAATTAAGCCAGCCAATTTCACTCGACCATCGCCTAGAACTTTCAAGAAAATAAACGCTACCGTCGTTTCCAGCTCAAACCAAAAGGCAAACAAAACCACAGGCTTTAATCCAAGCAAGACCCGGTTCACTGCCACAAGGTCACAGAATGTTCCAGTAGATGTAAGGAAGAAGCCATCTTCGAAAGCCCCGAGGACTTTCACTACAGAGTCGCCAAGGACGACGACAGAAAGAAAACTGTTCTTCAAGCCCATCAGACCTGCCTTCCGCCCTGCGTTTGTACCCAGGAAACCCACTACAGCAACACAGACCAATGAGGAGACATAGAAGTGAATTCAGATAAAATATGGTTCCACTGAACCTGGTTTCTGGCCATAATTACATACATACTCTGATTGACTGATAATAAAGATTAAATTATAATATTAGCTCTACATGTCTCAATGAGTCCGAAGATATGTTAGGAGCTCCCAAAAATATTCTGCTAACAATAATTTTTTTTAAAGCTGTTTTGACATAATGCTATCTATGAAGTGACATTCGGTGCCTAAAGATAATGATTTTGTAGACTTAGCCAATTCTAGAATTTTCTGTGTACATAGCGTCATCTCAGCAATTTCTTATTAGTCATATTTTTAGAGATTCATAGCTTTAACTAAGGTATTTTAGGTTTTATGGAAGTTTTTTTGTACCAAAAAATGTATATTATATTTTGTTAGTTTATTTTGGTATAGTAAAGACTTTCAGTTTACAAATTGTCTTAAGTTATATTATTTAAAGTTCTATTTTAATGATAACATTAATCGTTACCAACTTATTGTACATACGAGAGTTAGGATCGGGCATTTTGTGTAATGTGAATGAAACAGATTGTATTGTAACATTCAAAAGAAAAGGTTTGTAATAAAGTATTAGTGACTATGAACTTCTTTATGATTTTCTGTGATTCGTATGATTTGTGCCACCAATTAAAACGTAATAACCAAATTTGCAAATGCAACTCCTTGTTTACTTTGAGGAAACTGTGTAATCAACTTTTCTATTTACTAAGTTATTTGCGTTAATTACTGAGCATCAAATTATAATTTTAATCTGTGCCTCTGTTGCTGCTATCAGGATCTAACAAAAGGTAAGTGACTTACTGTAATAACTCTTTATGAAATGGATGATACGAAGCTTGACGGTCGAATAAAATGGGATATTATCACCATACACTCGAGTTCTTCTTTGAGAACAAATCAAGACAAGGTTTAATTTATTTTTAGCCAAACCAATCTCTGGCTTTGCTGAAGCCGGTGAACGGCAGACGATAAAAACTGCTAGTCTTAAAATGTACAATTAACTTCTCGCCAGCCCCCACAATCGACTTAAACAATCGCTTCACATACTTGGGTCTCATTAGCTGGCTATTGTATTGTATTCCTTTCGACAGCTTTTTTTTCGGTTTTTCGTCTCTCATCGCCCATTATCGGTTTTTGCGAGCGACTAGAGGTCATGAACGAAGTTTACAATTAACAGTCTTATTGGCCAATTACGTGTAGCTGTTGTATTCAAATATTGTCATTGATTGGTCAAGTACGCACTCTTTAGGTAGGCTATGCTCTAAATAATCAATGACCACGTCATAATATGTCTTAATACATCTGTTAATCAGATGTATCTTCTAACAAATCTTTAAAAATTTGTCGTTTTAACAGTGCATTGTTAATGGAAATTTTATCAAGAGTCTAATCTATACTTATAATAAATCTGTAGAGAGGTCAATTCTGTACATGAAATATATTTTCAAAATAACTATCAGGGGGTGATTAGTGATCGACACTTATGCCAAAAATGCAATCAGTTAAATTTTTGTCTGTCTGTCTGTCTGTCTGTATGTTCCTTATACTTGGTACAATTATTCTTCATACTCCTGGGCAGGTTATAGTATACTTTTCATCACGCTACAATCAATAGGAGCAGAGTAGTGAAGGGAAATGTTGGGAAAACGGGAGAAGATACTCCATTTTTTAAGCTTCCGTCGCGTGTGCAGCCTTAATGGTTAAAGTTACATAGAAATCATGTATGACGGAACTAGTCCTTATAATATTAAATATAAACGCGGGTGACACCGCTGGCACAGCTAGTAATAAAATAAAACAACATTTTATATTTCACCAAAACAAATTTATTTCACACATTGTTTTTACTAATCAAAAGAAAATGTTGATAAAAATAGACATAAAATTATCAATTAATAATTCAATGTCGTTGAAACCATAAAATATTTTTGTTTTTAAATATACGTGTTCCATTTCAAGAATGAGCTAATTCATACATTATTAATTACTTGTGTAGACATTTCACATTTAAAATACGATACAGGTTTTTGTGTATCGATGACATAAGGCGTTGGAAAACGGCGAAAGTTGTAAGATAAGTCGCACCTGTGTCACCAGCGAGTAAAATCGCATCGACATGTTTTTCCGATGTTTACGTAACTTATTTAAATAGGACGCGTATGAGTGAAACATGGCGCATATCATTTTCATGTACACTTTCTCGTGAAATTTACCAGTGGCAGGCGAAGTTGAATAACCTTAAGTATTTGAATTGTAATTAGGTTTCTTGGTTGCCATATTTACATATACATACATGTTTTGTGCAATCTCTTTATATAGGTATCACTCTATTAGGCGAAACACTGTCAGTATTAAACTTATTACTTTCAAATTAATCTTGATGTGGATAAAAGAACTTAGCATGCTTTATATTTTATTAAAGTCGAGTATTATGTACTTATGTAATAATATTTATAATGGCTTTTTAATTTTAAATAATGATAATGCGTGAAAAAAATTATAACTGTGTAGGAAGACGCGAAAGGTGTAAGCCAAGATCGCAGTAAAAGTGATCGCAGTGTAATCTACGTTCTGCTTAATAGAAAAAGGTGTTACATAATGTAATATATTACGTATTATGTTTGATTTTTAGTTATAAAACTAGCCTCATATCAGTTTATCGTATAATTTCCTAGCACTACATATATGTGTTGATCTAACAATCAAACGCATAATATTTTAACAACTTAAGTGTTGATCTAGATGCGACAATTATCCTCATTACAACTTACCTATGTGCCTTTAGAAGCCAAAACCAACACTAAGCAACATAACCGAGCAATGACCCACTTGACCACATGTGGCCGCGTCCCTGGCTCACCCTTCCCTTTCGCTCGCTTAGGGTTTTACGCGAATCTGCGCGAGCGCTTGTATATGAACCGCGAACTAGATGACGCGTGAGTTTCGCAAAAGCTTCAAGGAGCTTAAAGAGGTCTTGAATAAATTGACAATATTGCGTTTTGGATCTTAGAATGATGGCAACAAAGACATTTTAAATGTACAGAATAAATCGATACTCTTTTCTACTTCTTATTGCCTTTAAATAAAAAGATAAAGGTATAAATCATTATTTTAAAGATTCTGTAATCTACCCAAATAAAAGAAGCTGTCTAAAATATTGTAGAAAATAATACTTTTTCGCCGCAGTAAATTAAAATTAGTAGTGGCTAAACGAACTATATTTTCTGGGAATACATTATAACGATTAAATAATTCTATTAATAATTAGATATACCATTAAACATATGCTTTTGTAATCGTTTGAAGCTTTTATAGTCAAGATATTTAAAAGCATTTGTAATTGTTTGAAGCTTTCATAGACGAGAAATTAAAAAAGCATCAAAAGATTGCAAAAGCCCGTCTATGAGTCTCAGTCAGTAAATATCGTATTGCACTAGAATATATTTTCTTTGACATACTGTTACTCAGTATCTAACAATTTTGTTAACTACTTTAACCTTTGACTCCACTTAGGATAAATAAACATTGTGTTGTCGCTGAGCGATCGTTTGCGCCCAAGGGGAAAACTTCTGCATGCTATTTCATTCATTTTGTAACTTAGCGACTGGCGACTAATAGTTGAGGCTATTTTAAACCTTCTTTTTTAAATTTTCCCTCTAAATGAACTCGATTTTTGAATAAATGTGCTAAAAGGAGCTTATTACTCCTTGAATTCTGCCTACCCCTTCAGAGATTGCAATTGTAATTAAATGTTGTGCGTATGTACTTCAAACCTCAATGGTATAATACTTACTACTCCTCTCTCTCCCTTTTCATTGCAATAACTTAATAGATGGATAGTCTATGCGATATAAATTCGTTATTCCTATAACACGACGCGTGTTAAGCTCTTAGAAGCCTTCAAGGCTCAATTCGTCCCACACAACAATAACAAAGCCTAGCAAACAACTACCGACTACATGATGATCTTTGATTGCTCCTCTTATTCATCTTCGCGAGCATTCCGATCGTCGATATAAAGCTGGTTTTTGTGGCATTGCGCGGCAAGTACAAACAATTCTAAAATTGCAGCTTCACCACAAACCGGAATAAGTGCAAGCTAGTGATGCGCTAACTTTGACGATTTTTCCCCAAATATGTGGGGGAAATTTGTCCCTATATATCGGTTCTCTCTGCCTAGCTGCGTGAAGTTTAGTTAGTTAGTTAAAATTTGTAATGGGCGATTTCATGTGGGTAATTTTTTGAGGTAGGAAATGTGTTACAGATTTTTTCTGTGTATCTTATATAAAGTTCTATCGTTGTCATTATTATTGAGGTTTGAACCCGCACTCCTCGGTTAAGAGGGGCGTGTCCTTACCATTTTTAGCTGTTATATGTGATGAGATAAATGTAGTTAGGGGATTTAAAATCAAATTAGTTGTGATTTAGTAGATTCCAAAGCATGTTATGGGGCCAAAATTTAGACAAGTTGACATCACTGGTGCATTCAGGACATAGTCGTGACGGTCGCATTCGATGTAGTCGTGATGCGCCCGCGCAGATGCGCTCTGGCTCAATCTGATGCACTTGCGAGCAAAACAAAGGGTCGGTAAAAAGGTTGAAATCGCAACTTTGTACAAGCTACGTCTTCATTCATCATTCCATATTAATTCGTGTTATATTGGTCTTCGTGTTATTAATTCGTGTTATTAAAGACTAGGCCAATCTGTTATTGAGAAACCATACATAAGTTTATAACTTAAGTTAGTTCAATGTGACAGTATCACATAAGTACAATATCCCCTTTAACTAGTGTATACATATCTAATTACCCTATACTACTTCTCATTTGACTGGCTTGATGGCGTATTCGGTAGTAATCCCGCCCCATGCGCCAAGAGTTGTGGGTTCGATCCCCACCCAGTACAAACATTCGTGTGATGAATACTTGTGTTTGTTCTGTGTCTAGGTGATAATGTCTAAAATTTGTAATACCACTGTTGACTCTGATATCCGTAATACAAGTGCTTTAGCTACTCAGCTCGGAGTCAGATCAATGTATGTGATTTCGTCGGATATTTATTTATATCTACTATAATCCTCCCTTAACTATACCTATAAAATCTTTTGAATCTAGCAGTATGAGATACTACTAGATTCATTCAGACTCAAGTTTAGGAGTTCTTGCTAGTTCATTGACCCTTTAATTTTGCACTACAGTATGCTAATAATAACAATCGCAAAACAATCTTATCTCAAAGTGATATGGTTCGAAGTTGCATGAGACTGTATACATGTGGACCGTACTATGACTGTGCTTAAGTATCGAGTGTCATCGGTGTCGTGTCGTGAAAAGAAACTTCGTTGAGACCTTCTACCTGAGGCATATTCGAGTGCTTAAGTTTACACACTTGTTTTGGATCTTTGAGCATTATGTATCCATTGATTAATGTTATTTATCAGTCAATAAAAAAGGACCTAGCGACATGATTTTATCTAAAAAATGTACAATATTACATCACAGCTTTATGACAAAGCTTTCCAAAAAATATTGGACTAAGGGTATATGGGGTTTTGGGTGTGTGATTGTGTTGGCGATGAGCTAGCCACTTGTCACTACTTTTTCACAATTTTCCATCTAACCCAGTCCACTTTTTGGCTGAATGTGGTTAAAGGGGCCTGCTGCCCCTTTGACTCTGTCTACCCCTTCGGGGATTATGGGCGTGATGTTATGTTATGTGTGTTTTATGTTATTTGTTCTTAAAAAAGATTATTGAGAAATCTAGAGACATTTGTGAGGCAATCATCTAATTTCATACTAATGACTAATAAGCTCATTTGGGCTTTTAGTATATGAAGTTTGTAGGCACATAAATTGTATCTAGAAGTTTAAGCCCGGGCTTGAAACAACCCTCTTCGCATAAGAGACATGTAACCATTAAACTCACACCGCTCACCTTAAACTTAGCTGTAACCAGAAAAACCTCCTCAAAGTATGTTAAAAAACTAGACCAAGTTATTATCATTTTTTCCTAATATATGCGCTCATCAAGCCATCTGCTATCAGTTTGATGCGCACGACAGTTACACAACCAAGTTTATATCAGCCATGTTACACGGTAGATGTAAATCAAGTCATTAAACCTTCCATTGACACACGTTACTTTTATGTGCGACGGTTCTTGCGTCAGATCTGACCAACGAACGGTCTATAAATAAAATTGATTTGTTCCTCGTGTATTTTAATTATTTCTTTCCACATTCAATTGTATTGTGATATGTTTGTTACAATGCTTCAATAAAATTAGTTGGTTAAGTTTTTGAGCCGCGGAAGGCTCAGGCTCACCAACCACGACTAGACTGGTCGTGTGTTAACAGAAGGTGATGTTAGGAGTCATAAAAACCGTAGAGCTTGTATGAAAAGGATCAAGAACCTTCCTAGTATAAGTTACAGCTACATAAATTTCAATTTTTAATTTCAACATCTTATCGTGAAACATAATATTGTTAGCGATGTTTATTTTACCTACCGTGTTTCATTTTTTCTTTGTCATTCCGAGAATGTAAATATTTATCTATATTTATATCGAGTTCTTTAAACTAATTGAACTAAAGTCATTCGATCAAGAAGGTTAAGGTTAAAAAATGTTAGGGTTTTTAAAGTATTAGAACTTACTCGGTGTTTCAACACTATAATCTAATGTTTTACTAATCTTTATTCTGCTAAGGGCCGACATTCGATCTTAGATATAACAACTCCCTGTACTTTATCATAATTACATCTATTTCATAGGGAATTGGCTCGTAATTTAATAAAATAGCTTAAGCAATAGTACAAAAGGTCATCTCGAAACGAATCAATAGTAGAGTCGTCATATAAAATAAATTTCAATGTTTTATTATACCTTATTTTACTTGGTTTACATACAAAGAAAAAAGTAAGACAGGCCCGTTGGTCGAGTGGTCAGAAACCCTGGCCACGAAACCCGCTATGGGCAAAGATTTCGTGTGATGAACATTGACATTTGTACTCGAGTCATTGATGTATAAACGTATTCAAGTATATCTATCCGTTCACCTAGTATCCATAGCACAAGCATAAGCTTAGTTTGGAACTAGGGAATTGGTGTGTCAGTCTGGAGAGTTTATTATTTGTTTATTTATTATTAAATATATCCATCTATATAAACGTGATACCTCTTGAATGTATCAGTTTATCAACTTTTTGTATAGTCCATGAATATTCCTATAGGAGCTACTTAGATCATCACGATTAGCAAGTAGACATACTTAGTCAAGGAATTCAATTCGATGTCGAAGAAATAAAAATATGTCTTTGCATCATTGTATATTTCTTCTTATATATATTCTTCTTATGTATACACTTGTTTACATATATGTACATACATATATGTATACACGCCAGTCGCCTTCATTCAACGATGATTTCGAACTTTTCCTCAAAAGTTTATTCTGAATTTGGTTGATTTATGACAAGGCTTGCGCGTGCGGACGCTACTTTATCGGGAACGGCGATAAATTGCGTTGGATCATCCTCTTGCGCAGGCGCAGACCGGTCCGGCACTGTGTATCATGCTGTGCCATCATACTGCGGTAGGCTCTGCCTATATTATATGTGTGTCCTGTTGTAACTAGTTAATAGGCACAATAAATTGTAAGGAGGATTACTGTGGGTTGCTAAATTCTAAGAGTCTAGTACGAACCTAATTTAGTTCTTTATTAGCATAACTAATATTCCTATTATGTAACTATGCTATCAAACTGCGATATTATTTTTATAATATCTTATGTATGTAAGACTTAAGGTATATATTATAGGTATGGGCCAATATTATTGGATAATAATTTCTTGCCTCAAATAAATTAATAAATGAAAAAAAAATATGTTAAGATGAAATCTTGTCATCTTCTTAGGTAATTCCTGTTAGTATTGTAAATGCTAAAAATGTTTATTAGTCTTTCAAACTAGGTATTACTGTAATGTACAATATTGAGACTTTTGAATTTTGTAAAAGTAGAAATACAGAATCCTTTAAACGTAGGATATCAAGCGTATGCGCAGTTAATGCTATTCTATTGAATTTGGTCAAACTTAAAAATAAATTTGTTTCAATTTAACTTCAAATTTTTCTCCAAGCTCACTGCGTCAGCTACAGGTATTCTTGGTAACTCGATACTTATTTGGTGAGGTGATTTAGTTATGCCATTCTTTGCGTGACTCACAGCTGTGAGTCAGCAGGCGCTGTGGAGCGAGGTGCGAGAAATTCCTACATTAGTTAATCGCTCAGTGGACATTAACATGCTTTAACGGTTTGAGTGATGAAGCAATCAGTTGTGTGGGGAGACGAAAAAAGGTATACGTGTGACGTTGACGACAATCTTAGGATTTTCCTGACAAGTTTATTTGTTAACCAACTAAAGAGTTTTAAATAGCAGTGCAAATTTATGAAGCTATAAGTCCGCAAAGAAAATTTTAGGAATTTTATTACAATTTTAGTTCGATACTGCTAGTAAAAAATAAGCGGTGGTAGCTCAATAGTAAGGATACGCGCCTCATAACCGAAGAGTGCGAGTTTAAACCCAAGCACGTACCTTTGGATTTTTCAAATCTATGTATGTATTCATACCACTAGCTCGGCAGTGAGGGAAAACATCGTGATGAAACCTGCAAATTCATACAACTTTGGATTTGTAACCATGATCCAAAAATGGTCTGGTTCCCCTATCTTAGGGTGACGAAGGTCAGATCGGCAGTCACTTCAATGTAATTACCAGGCTCGCTAAATCCTGGATCATGGACTAAGCGGACTCCGTCTAAGGACGGGACATAACGCTAGGATGATGATGACTGCTAGTAAAAATAACATTAATCTCATTTACAATTGAACTGGATACTGTTTTGTAAATCATTGTTAATATGTGATATGAGTTAAAATATATTTAGTATGAATAATCTGAAATAGCCTGTATAATTCTGGGTTTAGCTTAATAAGCTTGACGTAAGTGTGATTCGTTCAATTTCTACAAAAACTATTACAGTCATGTAATTTTTATCTGAAAGCCGATTTTAAAGTATATATAAATAAATGAATTTCTTTAATTAATCTACGAAGAAAGGTATTCGTCCCTTATGATATTATGAGGAAAACTAAAATAGTACTTAGGGCTTGGGTTTAATGAAGTGAACACAAGAATCGATTAATTTTATTTTACATTTCGATTTTCTGCTCGGTTTTCCTTCTTCTGCGATTAAATCCCTCTCGGTGTCTGGTTATATTAGCTTGGTCATCTGAAACAAAGAAAAATCTCTATAAGAACGCAAATAAAGAAATCATATTACATGAATCTTCTCAATAACTGATGTCAACAAACTAATCGCTACCTCTTCTTCTTAACAGTAACTACTATGAATAAATGCAAAAAATATGAATAGACCATTTTCTCGTTCCTAATTTTATAACGTATCCGTATAGTAAATAAATATTGGGTAAATATTTGTGTAAGAGAGAAAATATATTGAAAAAAATACTTTTACATAACTCACATATACGATTATGAGATATTGGTAATATCGGGGAGAAAGCTGTATTAACTGATTATGCCGGCACCTAAACATTTCTTAGGTATTTAAATATATAGAATATAGCTTTCACTCGTGGTTTTGGTAACTTTAATGTTAGTTTCTATTAGTCTAGTTGTAAAACTAACTAAACTACCTAAAAGTAACTAATTTTAGGTTTTTAAAGAGTAGACAGTAGACAATTAAAAACTTTTAATTATCATAAAAACGACACTTTTTTAAAATAAAAATCAGCACGTTCAAGGCCCATACAATCCTTTCACCCTACGAACGTGTACAATTTTCCAGACACCTAAAGTAAACGAATCACCATTTCCGAAGTAAATTAGCAACCGTTACGCAACGCCCCTAATCCGCAAAGATGGATCCGAGGCGTTAGATAAGGCCGAGCCGGCTCTCGGGAGAAAGCGGTTTTCTCCGGTCGGGCGGCGCGCGCGCATCGATCCGCCGCTTTATTGTTCTTTTTGCGAGAGGCTGCGAGCGTGACTGTGATCAATGAGCTACCGAATTTATGCAACTGTCGTGGTTGTAATTGCTTTTATTTACGATGTAGGCTCAGCATGGCTAGTGAACGTAAAATGATTGAAACTGATTTTTTTCTGTCGTTTTTGTATTGTGCGAAAAGATATCGTGTTTGAGTGCGATGGATCGATTCTAGTTTAACGATTGAATAAGTATTTATTCGAAAATGCTTTCAATTGTAAAAATAGTTTAATAACAATAATAATTTAAAAAATAATAGCGGATAAAAATACCTTTACTTACTTAAATCTATCAATAAATAAATATACATTAGGTTTTTTAAATCTTTTATTATATATCAAGTTTTGATTGTATAAAGAAATAAATATATTATAAAGCATTAATAACTCACTGACTTGAGTTGAAACAAAAGTATTTATAAACTAGCTTCTGGCCGCGGCTTTGCTCTCATGGTACGTCGAATAAACATAGCCTTTATGTTATTCGGGTGTATAAGCTACATTTTTCTAAAGTTTCATTAAAATCCAATCAGTAGTTTTAGCGTGAACGAGTAACAAACATCCACAGATCCAAACAAACTTTTACATTTATAATATTAGAAAGGTAAATAAACGCTTTATTCATAAATACACTTTCCCTGTCATAAATCCTAGATTCCGTAACTTAACCCGACATGTGTTACCTATTCCTAATAAGGAAACATCGAATTCCTAACCACAAACAATACTTTCGCCTTCGCAATTAAAATCAGCATGACAAAATGTCCATACAAGCGCCGCGGCATGTTTGCTCAACTCTTGCGCAAGCCTTTGTTCGGGCACGTGAGGCTGTAGGCGATCATTAGGCCTCTGACTTAGTAGTTCTCAAACTTTTCAAGCCATGTTCCCTAAGTCTTAAATTTTGAGTTCCCTATTTTTCAGGTAAATAATTGAAAACACGAGATGTTTTTCGACTAATTAAATAATTCGATTTACGACTTTACAAAAACGATCTGTCTGTCAAATACAGTGAAGTATCATCTTACATATAAATCTGGTAATAGATAGATAATCATACTAAAGTCTGAACGGTCATTTTAAATCAAAGGTCATATAGCGCATTTTATCAAGAGTAATATAATTTTGCCTTAGGAAATGAATCAGACTGTTCATATAGATTGCTTATGGGCGCTTTTGTATTGGTGGGTGCTGATACTTAAATGTAAAAATCAAACAATTGAATGATGGTTATCAAAAGTACAAAGCTGGGGTCTAGCGTACACTTTGAGAAACATTCCTTCAACCCACTGATAACCGCATAAGTGTAGGTGTATGACTCGTAAGCAGACAATGAGAGCGCAATTAGTCAGTGATGGCTTTCGGGGCCCAAATGGCTTTTGTCGGGTTAATCGCTTGCCTTTATGTATCAACTTTGGCTCAAAGTCAAAGTCAGGTTTGTTTGTAAAGCTTCGTCTAATTTTGTTATTGATAATAATACGAGTATTATCAACGAAACTAATGTTATTGTTATTTAGTTTATCTAATGTTATTGTAACCTTGTGGCTGGAATAAAAACTTGTTATTGTAAATTCATATTAGATTTTAAATTGCCTTATTAATCCAGTAAAATAAAAATATTTATATTTTTAATGCGCATGAATTCTCAAAATAATTGCCTCGAAACATTAATTGGATAGTAAGTTCGAATATAATTAGCTCTTTTTGCTAGAAACTTCTGACTTGTAACTAACTAACTAAATTTTACGCCACTTCCCTAGCGGGGTAGGCAGAGAGAACCGAACGCCATATGGCACGATACGACATAACTTCGGACTTGTCGTAACCGCGTATTGGTATAATTTCTTTCTTACTGATTTTTTATACCACGAAGATGGTATATAACCGTATGACCACTCTGGTAAATGGCTGCCTTAGCCCATTAGTCCATGTATAACACAGAGGATTTTACTCGGATGTTACCAATCCATTGACAATGCGCCTCATGCGCCAAGAGTGGGTTCAATCCCCACCCAGGACAAATGTTCGTATGATGAATACTTGTATTTGTTCTGTGTCTGGGTTTAATATCCAATACTTAAGAAGGTATATGTCGTATAAGGCGCCTAATGGTTTACGGGCTTTTGGGTATGTGACTGAGTAGGCGACGAGCGAGCCACTTGTCACTCCTCTTTCACAGCTTTCCATCCAACCCACTGTCCCATGTTGGTCTGGGACTTAAAAAGAATATGTCAACTGTGGTACTTGCCTAGCATGTCGTAAAAGGCGACTAATGGTATATCGGGTTTGGGTGTGTGATTGTGTAGGCGACAGGTTAGCCGCTTGTCGCTGCTTTTTCACAATTTTCCATCAAACCCAGCCTGGCTTTATTTTTGGCTGACTGTGGTTGAAGGGGCATGCTGCCCTTTGACTCTGCCTACCCCTTCGGGGATTATGGGCGTGATGTTACGTATGTATGTCGGAAGACTATTTCAAAGCGCAAAATTCCATACGTCTCTCAAATTCCAACGAACATTGTCACAGATTCTAGTGCCCTTAAAGGGCCGTCTGGTAGTTATGAAAGACCACCGCTCCCTAGACAACGCCCAGCTCAATCACAAGTCAAAACGGGAAATTATATAACAAACAAGTCGGTACACTTGTGGCCACCGACATGTATACGTGTTAACTATAATCGGGTTTAACAAGAGTTCAAGTTTCATTCCACGCAATTGTACTCGCGGAACATAAACTTTGTAAGATATAGTCACTTCATAATTTTGTAGCCCAGTAGTGACATGTCCGGGATACAAAAAAATATTACATGAAATATTACACACTCCTATTACAATGTTATGACGCTCGCAATCCATTTGGTATGCATAATGCAAGGAACAGTATCTCCTTTATTCACGTTTAGAGAAAAAAGTACAATTTATAAGAATAAAAATGAATCGTGAAAATGTATGTATTTAACGCGAATAATTCAAGAACGACTACACCAAATTGAATAAGGTTATGTTGTATTTGAAATTGTAAAGACCAGGTTTGTACAACGGAATCGGGAATTTTATAGGTTACAGAGCCAAGAACGAGATAAAAGCTCCCTCAGTAACGTGACCAACGGGTTGACAGTTTACTATGTACTCAGACGAAGTCTGGCAGGGCCGCTAGTCGTAAATAAACAAATCAATACACAAAACATCTTTAATCGCCATTAACGAAATGCTATGCAAGAAACACAGTTGTTACATTATTTTTAAGTCTCGAATCAGCATGATATTATGACCGTCTACTTTTTACCTTTAGATAAATTTAAACCAAGAACAGCTGGTTTAGTGGCCAAAATCTTTTACTTCTAGACTTCACTAAGGATTATAAATTTTGCATTCAAGAAATTTCTACGTTCACGTGGAAACGTCATATCGTGCGCAAAGAATCTAAGTCAAAACGGGATGTTACACAACCAACAGGTACCCTAACTCGGAACAAGCACATTACCTCACTTTGCCTTCAGTCGGTCAACCCGCGGAAGCGGATATCGATGCGGCGCAAACATGACGACGCTTTAACGGAAATTATGGAGAATGTCGTTAATGATGTGCCCGGATAATTAAAGTGAAAGCTAGGAGTTGGAAACGTTAGGTCATTATAGAACCGCATTGTTGTTGGTCGAGCTATCTACATTCCGGTTTTTGAAAATTTATGTCACCACTTTATTAATGTCATTAGAAATTGCGCTATGATTTCAACTCAGAGAGGTTACCTACTTACTTATTTCTAGTACATACTTGAGAAAGTAAACATCGTGAGTTATCCTAAAATCTTTTACAATTAGAATGTAGTTTTTTCATATTTATTCAAATACAAACATACATAACATCACGCCCATAATCCCCGAAGGGGTAGGCAGAGCCAAAGGGGCAGCATGCTCCGTTAACCACATTCAGCCAAAAATACAGCCGGGCTGGGTTAGATGGAAAACTGTGAAAAAGCAGTGACAAGCGGCTAGCCTGTCGCCTACACAATCACATACCCAAAACCCGATATACCATTAGTCGCCTTTTACTACATGCTAGGCAAGAACCATAATTGGCATATTCTTTTTAAGTCCCAGACCAACATGGGACAGTGGACTGGGTTGGATGGAAAGCTGTGAAAAAGGAATGACTAATGGCTAACTCGTCGCCTACTCAGTCACATACCCAAAAGCGCGTAAACCATTATTTATTTATATAATATACATACCATCACTCCCACATATGTAAATATAAGCTCTTAATAATTACTTCATTTATCATATTAACATCTACATACCAATATGATGATTTATGCAATTGAATACTTGCGTACATCAATAGACGCGTAATGTCAATAATTAAATAGCAATTAGTCGCTAATGGCGAAAACAATCAAATAGAAAGTTATTTGCGTTCGTTTGTGAAACCGCGCATCGTATGCAAATAGTCCGGAGATCAGAGCAGCAGGACCGTGACGTAATATTGACACGCCCCACGCCGTAATCGGTTAAATATACGGTATATTGTACATGATTACAGGTTCCGAAAGAAAAAGTATAAGAAAAAGTGTGAAAGGCACTTTTTACGCGAACGTTGAGAGAGCGACGAAAGAATTTATAACAAACACATCGACACGACAGAACGCAATCTCTTAACATGTTTAATAACTTTAAAATAAGTTCGTATAAACTATGTAATTTCGCAACAATTTCTGATTGGTCGTTTAAGTATGCACGCATGTACAATACCTAGTTGTTTTTTTATATAATATTGAGCGTTATATTAGAGTTAGGACAATATATAAAAAAATATCTGTTGAATCGTAAAACACCAGCAAACAAAATATTTATACCTACCTTTTCGTCAACCGGAGTCTATTTTACCTACTCTGTTGTTTGACAAATTGTTTCAGGTAATTTTGTTTGAGTTTTTCTATAGTCGTTCATTATTAAATTTAATAATATAATTTTAGATTATTTCAATAGATTGAGACATATCTAATCTTACGCCAATAAAATCATATTTGACCAACGCTATGCAACCGCAGACATAAAGCTCAATTTAAAAATTTCCTAAATAAAATTAAAGAGACTAGATATTCTTGTAAGATCCAGCATTTGCAAATCTGAATGAAAATACTCATATTTTGATCAGAATTTAAAGGTTACATCACAAAGGTTTATTAAATAAATCCTCAAGCGTTTTAATGGGGTTAATTAATGGGGTCTCAAGCGAGGTTTTCCTCGTGCTGAGCTTGAGACCCCATTAATGCCTATAGAAATGCTAATTCACAATATAAACCGAGCCAAGGCTGCCTACGCGCGGATTCCGAGCTGTGGCGACATAACAATTACATGGTCTTTATGCCATACACATAAGGTTCCAATTGCGACAGCTTTGTATCGATTACATTAAAATAGCCCAGTACCTATTACGTAGCATAAGGCATGTGACAAAAAAAGGTAGTTTGTGGTTGACCTTACGTCTTCGCTGAAGCTTGATTTAACAAACAGAAGATCTTAATATTACATCAATTTATAGTCGTGTAACCATATACATACAATATAATGAGATATTGATGGGTTTCATTTAAATATTTATTAATCCCTGCAGGGATTTGACGTCATTAAAATTAATGTTAGGTAGATATGAATGTATACAAGAAAAACCAGTTTATATGAATATGTATGTGTCAAAAAATACATTTTTATCTACTGTTAGCTAAATCTTTACAAGTCAAGATCGTCTTCTTATTTTTTAGGTTTAATAATATGTGTGAGTAAAAATGTATACATAAGACTTAATTTAATATACATAATAGGCGATTTATAAAAAGTATATAAAAACTATTAGTAATATAATAAGTTTCAAACAAATTGCAATATAACATATACCTACTCTTACATTTAATATGTTACAGCGTGACGTATACATAAAAGGTAGCCATAAATAACAGATCCAACAACGTAACGCAGTTTCTATTAAATGTTGCAAACCTATTATTTTTAACAACAGCCCATAGACGTCCGTCTATGGGCTGTTGTCGATGATATGCAACAGCCATTTCATTATAAAAGCTTTATGGTCTAAGAGCTTTGTCTATAGGTCATCGTTTATTCATTAGCTTTTTCATTGCACAAAATAGAATACCAATAAAGTTACAGTCTATATAATATTATACAATTCAATATTTATAAATATTGTTCAAGTAAATTTCGTAGTAAGTATATATTCATCTAAACATGTGTTACCAGATTAATAAATACAGTACATTTTACAATCTATTTATGCAAATAACATGTGTTACAAGGGTAAATAAAAATAAATATCAGACAATATCTCATTATCTATTTGAATTTGAAATAAGAATATTTATAAATGTTTTATTGAAATCAAAGTAGGTACACATGTACAATAATTTAAATACTTGCTTCATAAAATAGTTGTTTATGGGGGTAAATTACCTACTTACAACGTGCTATGCGATTCACACACACTCAAAGGTTTTTTAAGTGACTTAGACGCAGGACCATTTCGCAAAATGTCCTTTCCTCATAATGCCTCTTTCGCCGACTAGCTTTGCTTAGTTTTACTGAAAAGCGGCTAATAAGATTTGCAATCACGAAGAACATTAGTCTGTATACCTGCTCCCATGATGGGACACGAGCCATTTGCGCAATATGAAAATAGCTGCGTTATTTGCTTTATGTTTTTACCATGCTCACGAGTCCGCGATTTTGCAACCGCGATCGACTGTGAGAAAAATATTTATATGAATGAATACCTACGCGCAAAACGTTGCCTCGGTCCGAATGGCTTTGTAAATAGTAATTGCCCTTGCGTATTAGTGCCACTGCGGTTATGAATGTAGGGCGGTCTATGCTCTGTGGTCGTAGAATTGAAACGGAATTCGAGACATTCGGCTGTTAAAATTTAAAATCAAATTAACTTTTTTTCCCTAGCGGGGTCGGCAGTGTGAATCGATGTGCTATATGATGCACAGTTAAAGAGGCATATGTGCTAAAACATTTGAAAATAGAAACGTTCGTCTATGGTGTTTTCTAGTAGATAAAACTGGAAGATAAAACGTTGTGTAAGATTAGCTGAGCTTTGTTATATCTAATGACAACTTAGTATATATAAGGACTAGAAACAAACTACAAACTTGTCGATAAAATCAACATTGTGATTCGATTAATATGAGCCTTCATAAAAAAACTTCTCTAACATAAGTCATGATCTTTGAATCGATATTATCTCTTACACATTTTAAGTATAGGCCATCTAACTAAACTTAACTTTGCTTCTCGTTATTGAACACGGTCATAAAGTATGAATTTCAATAGGTATGTCCCTTGTTTATTCAAATTACAAGTTTCCATAAATATTTAAATCCAATACGTATTCTAACAAAACAACTACGGAATTCCTCACCACTCGGTCAGTCATTGATATTCGCCCGCAATCGTGACCTTTAACTCGATTAGTAATCAATATATAATCGACTCACGTATAGTATCGAGTGGACAGCGCCTTTGTTGGTTTTTACCCGATTAGGTAATTAGGTGACACTTGAATGTACCCGTGGAATGTTCGCGGCGACCTTGGTATTTTCGTGTATAGAATTTCAAATGGGTTCTTATGCTACGGATATCGTAAATCGCACATTTGTAGGCGCGACTTTAAACAAATATCGTTAGATTTGCACAACTACTTCTATGTGCAAATATATTTACGTAAATAGGGGTCCGGTTTAGAGGCCTCGTTAGCTTTGCTAGACTTAGGTAATTGGTAGATGCGTAGGTTAGGTGAAGATCAAATATTCTTAAGTCTCTTAAATAAATGCCAAAACACGTTTAAATTAATAAAATATGATCATATTTTTCTTTTTACTAATAGATAATATATTCCTAAATCTCTTAAAATGAATGCCAAATCACGTTTAAATTTATAAAATATGTTCGTATTTTTTCTTTTTACTAATAGATAATAAAAAACTTGAAACTTAATTATTGTATTATTTCGTAAATAAAACAAATATTTATATTTATTCATAATAACTAGCAAAACTAAACAATGCAAATTAGGTATGTCATTCATGATATATAATATTTTGCTACTGCATAATAAACTATTTCATATCACACGTGCAGTCACGAACAAAGAAATTACACTTGACATTTACTACTACAAGCTGCATTATACCATAAAGTTCATTATTGAATAACAATTCACACATACATATTCGTGCGTGCAATCGTACTCCAATAACAACGACATTAACAAAGCGAAGAAAAACTCAATTAACCAATTTCCCACCCGTAAGGCCGGCTGCTATGCTAAGGCCCGGCACCTGGCCGCGATGATAGCCGCATACCGGCACAAGGGCGACCAGTCCGATCTTGTTCCGGAATATCGTGCCATGTGACGTGCCGATCAGATACGTAATTACGATTAAGATTGTCTTGTAGAAACTTTTTTGATCCTCTTAAAAAAACATTGATTTGGGAGTTAGTTTTTGTGGTAACGCTAGCAGTCTTGAGTGTCCAAATATGAGTTGTGGTACTGTGCCGTGCAGATCTGATATGTAAATGAGTTTAAGATTATCTTGCGGGAACATTCCCTCAAATATGGTCGAGAGAAGCTGGCACTGGAGAAGATGGCTGACACAGTACGTCATACTTGTGAACAGGTGCCACCTTCAGAGGCTGGTCTGCTCCGGTTTACCTTTTACTTATAATAATACTACTCGCCTGAATCTTCGACGGACATTAACTGTATGACTTGGTATAAATATTAATATAATCTGTAAATTTAAATTTTTATATTAACTCTTAAATCCAAACGCCTCAAGAGTCATACAACCTTCTGCTCATTAGAACTATCTACTAATACGTTTGGATGTTTGTTACTCCGCCACTCTTTAAGACTTAAAAAAATAGCTGAAATTTGGCATACATTTAGATATAGCTACTAGTCACGACGAGTCACTAGACGAGCTAGCCACTTGTCACTATTCACAATTTTCCATCTAACCCAGCCCAGTTTTATTTTTGACTGAACGTGGTTAAAGGGGCCTGCTGCCCCTTTGACTTTGCCTACCCTTACGGGTATTATGGGTGCGATGTTATGTATGTATTTAGATATAGACCTAACATAATAATAACATTATAACTCACAAAACTGAAGGATAAATTCCAAAGCAAATACAAAAGCCCGTCGTAATTTACCGCAATCAAGCGAAGTTTTTCAATGAATCCATTTAAATTCAAACCCGCCTCATTCCATAAACGGCTGCCACACCACACATGCTCACCTTGACAAGTCATCACACATTATACCTGCCTACACTATGAATGTAACAAAATTGACCATTAATATAACTATTAAAACGCCTCAAATAAACATATTTATTATGTTATTTTTGTGCAATACATTTTAGCGTTACACGGTCAATTAAACATAGCGGCAATTAAAATGCTTTGCCAATTAAAAATCAATCATTATGTACCAAACTATAATTATAATATTAAGATGATACGCAAGGATGATACAAAAATAAATTATTAAAGAGCATTCAAGGTTTATTTTCAAATCAATTAAACGCACTCATGTTAAATGTAGAGTTACTTAATGCTTAAAGCTGCTGTAATTAAGTTCACTCACGCACGCATTATGCGCAAGTAAATCTAATAAGTTATTGTAACTTATCAGGTTTACTTGCTATAAATAAGGACAAAATCTTAAAATACTATTGTGAACTCTTACGAAAATAGGAGAAGACATGTTCTTAAAATAAAGCTCAAATAACTACTACCTAATTCCAATAATTTTGACTGGCTCGATGGTGCATTCGGTAGTGACCCAGCCCCATGCTCCAAGAGTTGTGGGTTCGATCCTCACCCAGGACAAACATTCGTATAATGAATACTTGTGTTTGTTCTGTACCTGGGTGTTAAAATCAATATCCAATATTAAAGTATATATTTGTAATACCACTGTTGATTGTGATTTCCGTAACACAAGTGCTTAAGCTACCTACCTTCCTCAGAGTGAGATCAACTGTACCTAGACTTTTTTTATCTTATCTTTATCCTAACTTACCTATTAAAAGAAATATTTTCCTTTACACCTCGAATTAAGTAGCAATTGTAAATAGTCCAAAAGTGTAATGACTCATTACGTCGCACTAAGAACGAGGTTTCTTTATGACTCATTCACAGGTTTTGCCTTTTGCCGGCAACATTTACTCAAACAATCATGCGTTTAAAGTAAACATTGAATGCCTTGTATTTGTTTGATTAATGCGTATAGAGCGCATAGCATTCAAATGTTCGAGTACCTACCGCAAATAAAACCGCCTACATATACATATATATATCATCTCACCCGTTATTCCCAAAAGCGTAGGCAAATTCAAAGTGGCAGTTAGCCCCTTTAACGACTTTCAGTCACATTAAACTGGGCTGGATTATACGGAAAATTGAGACAAGTGGCTAGCTCGTCGCTTACACAATTACATGCCCAACCCATTCCTTATTATTATTAGTCGAATAATATATTTTATTATCATCTTCCTAGCGTTATGTCCCGTGCTTAGACGGGGTCCGCATAGACCATCCAGGATTTAGCGAGTCTGGTAATTACATTGAAGCGACTGCTGATCTGACCTTCGTAACCCTAAGATTGAGGAACCAGAAAATTTTTGGATCATGGTTACAAATACAAAGTTGTTTGAATTTGCTAGTGGTATAAATATGTACATAGATTTGAAAAATCCAGAGGTACGTGCCCGGGTTTGAACCCGCAGTCCTCGCTTAAGAGGCGCGTGTCGTTACCATTGAGCTACCACCGCACACTACTCGAATAATAAATATAGTCCCCATATACTCAATGATTTACACACATCGAATTAGGAATTGTTCTCATGCGCAAGTACCACCTGGGTTCGGTCCAAGTGTTCATGTATTCAGCTACACCTACGTGCAGTGTTTTAGTTAACATAATGCTTGCGTTACCTAATGCCAATTTGTGTTAATACCATTCAACAGATAGCGCTTGGTCTACTTGATAAGTCGGAACTGTTAATGGTCTGAACGAAAACTAGATCTTATATCATATTAGTCATATTAATAAATAGGTTTCCTATTAGACATAATATTAAAAAAAAGGTTCCAATAAGGTACGTTGCGAGATTGTTTTATTAAAGTATTATCTGAATCGCGTAGGTATTGACATTTATCGTCAGTATGAATGTGTGGTTGAATGAAAATCAATATACATAAATATTAGTGAAAGTTAGTCATATCTTTAATAAATTGCTGGATAAAAACTGTTTTTTTTTTGATTTCATAAAACATAAAAGATAAACTGATTTATCAGGTCTCAGGACGAGGTAGGTAGCTTAAGCACTTGTGTTACGGATATAAGAATCAACAGTGGTATTACAAATATGTAGGTACTTAAATATTCAATATTAATACCCAGACATAGAACAAACACAAGTATTCATCATACTAATGTTTGTCCTGGGTGGGGATCGAACCCACAAGTCTTTAGCGCATGGGGCATGGTCACTACCGAATCAAATTTATATATTTATTTATTGCATTCTAGCTGTTTCCTCATGCAATGAAGATTTTCATGGTGACCTATATTTTTTGGACTCTGATAAGATATGCATGCAAATTTTCAAAAAGTTTTTTGAGACGTAATACGCGTAAGAGTAATAAACGTACAAACTGCCTATAAATTACAATATACACCTACCTACGATTAACAAACTGACTAATTGAAAAACAAGATTTATAATGAACAGTCAGTTGCATAAACCGATATTTAAAACTATTAATTAATGAGGTTAATTCAAAGTTAGAAAACAGTTAACATATTTATTGTAGTAACGGATATAATGTGGAAATAGAAATCAATTTATTCTGAACTGTACTGAGAGAATACACGCAAATAATGAATTAAATATGGGTAACTATTTAGATTATATTATACGTCGGCCATGGCATATACTTACAATACCTAGATGTGTATGCCACGGTCGATGTAGATTCTATGAAATCATTGAGCATTCTAAACTCCTAGACGTATGATATTGTATTAGATACACGTTAGCATATCTTGGAAAACAAAGCACAAAACAACTAGTTTCGGGAAAAATCACAGGACCTTTTTAAATCATCATCCTCTTGTCATTCTCCCAGGTTATCTGGAGTCGGTGCAATATGTAAAATAAATATTTATTACTTAGGTCTGTATTACTTTAATGAAATCAACCTTCATACCTTTCAACTTGAAAAAAGCCATGACTGTAATAGGTTTTTAATTTTTTTATAAATAACCATATTTTCATTAAACAATAATTACTATTCAAACCGTTATGACTGACTCATTGCCGTACAAGTTTACTTCAAGAATGTTGTAAGAATTCAAACAATTTCCCTAATAGCCCAATTCAAAAAGCACGTTTACAGCGCGAGCATTCTAACTACATAATCGGTACAAGGAAGCATGCATAGCTGCGCAGGCGCTTCCTTCGTGCCATGCCTTGTATAGATATACGCAAAGCCTTAAACAGAGCCTTAAAGCTCCTATTGCTGGATTCTACTTGATAGACATGCGCCATGTTGTGTGTGTGTCAAAATATGACTAATTGTTTATTTGGTATAGGAGTTTGCGGAAATACAGGCGACTAGTGAGTCACTAATCCCGATTTTTTCACAATTTTCCATCAAACCCAACTCTAATTTGGGACGAATAAAATTGGGACCATTTATGTTTCTTTTCAATAAATATACCAATTCCGTAAATGGTTTGTGTAGTCAAAGTGGCGAAAGGCATGGTAGCACAGAGCTTTAAAGCAAAGCGTGCTAGTTCAAATAAGACCGAAGTGCCATTTATACATTATACATATAATCATCATCATCCCACTAAAAACTAGTAGGCAGTGGTCTTAACTGACGCACTCTCATAATTAAACATGGTTACATTTTGAGATATCGCTAAATCAAACATTCAATTGTATGAAAGACTACGATGTATTAATTGGGGGTCGGAGACTAGTACCCTCTGACCCGGCTCCTTTAAACTATAAAGTTGCTGACGAGAATGACAGATAATATAATTATGTTATTTATGACAGATAAAATAACTATTTTACTTGTCACACTCAAATGAGTAAATTGAAAGTTAATTAATTAAATAACATTCATTTCGTACCGTGAACTACCGCAACCTCACAGTCAAGTCACGCTCGCTTTGATCTGTAACCAACCACGTCTGTCATTCTGTCAGTCAGCCCGTCATGGTACCCGTTCGGCTACATTTCATTTAAATAAATACAGATTTTAACTCCCAATGTCTCTAAGTATCACCGAGCGTCACGAAATAATCCATCATGTTACGTCTTTATATATCTAACGTGTTATATGAAATCATTATATAAAAACAGATCGAGGAAGTCATTATGAGTCTGTAATTTTGCATTTCCAACAAAAACATTTTTAACTGGATATGTTATAAGATGTAACTGAAAAAAAAAACAATATTCTTACACTACTGTTAAATTAATTACGAAAGATTTACCTATAATGTCAGAAAATGTCCACTTTCAAACAAAAAATAGCAAAACTTTCTGTTGTTAATTATCGCTTAGTTTTGTTTTATAAAAAATAGTTTTATATATGTACATGTTCCACAATAATACGACTTGCCTATACACTTAATTACACATATATAAATAGACAAACGAGGACATATGGTTAGGAAATCTAAGTTGCCTTAGGAATTCATAATGGTCTAAGGGTAACTATAAATCTATAAATTCAGTGAACCAGTTCAAGACAATCGTTCATATGAAATGATTTTCTGACATGATAAAAACACGAGATCAAGATATTTTTATTTCATTGCGTTTTTTTTTTTCTAAATCTAAAGTTGCAACCACAACCGCAGGTCATTCACGTGTCAAATTATTCCTTTGAGCTCTGTGGTCTGCAGCCATGGAACTAATCCTTTGCGTCAAAGGTTGCCTT
This sequence comes from Glyphodes perspectalis, assembly GCA_951394215.1. Lineage (NCBI taxonomy): Eukaryota > Metazoa > Arthropoda > Insecta > Lepidoptera > Crambidae > Glyphodes > Glyphodes perspectalis. Next base: position 1,690,079 of record OX596209.1, on the reverse strand, counting down.
CACCGTAATTCGGCTCATTAGACCATGATTAGAGAGGTAGTTTAGGAGCGTTGGCAAACGGAGCGGACAATTTGCGAATTAGTATCATTTTATAATGCACGTGGAGTTCTGTTAGTGAAATTATATCAGTCATAGATAAATAAGGCTTACCAACTATTTTTTTATTACTTTCTGCTAAGAGCACATTAAGAACTGATGTTATATATTAATGAGAAAGTTTCATGATTCAAGGCAAAATTATTACAATCATTGGAGTAATTATAGCAATCCTAATTTACTTTACAATATATGAGTAATAGTGTACTCTTTAATATTAACTACAAAAAACGACCTTCCTATAAAAGTTTATCCCATTTTATAACGTAAAACTAAGCACAATTTGGGCCAAAATTATATAAAGAATATTGAAGAAACATCTATAATGGTAAAAGGTTTTTAATGTAAATACAACATTCAATTAGTTTTAGAAATGATTACCATTTCAAAACACAAGTACACATTCAAGTCTTGATCCAAAAATAGTTTTGTAGCATAAAAATATTATTACCTTGAAATTTATAAAAATATTATACATGTTTAGAAATTGGGAGATTTACTATGAGTTTATAGCAATTTGATCATTTTAAATGTTACTTAACTTTTTATGTCTCTAATGGGAAACTGTTGATTTACATAAGACCATTATGTTGTTAGGTAAACACGACTTTGAAATAAATCAATCACAGTTTTAAATCATTTTTATGTTACAAGCTTTGACTCATTTCGATTACAACTACCGTTTCCTTATTGTTAAAATACATGCTAAAGCAATAACATAAATCAATAATTCTAATAATAATAACAAATATTTGTCATGTTTTTATTGTTAAAATACACTTGTAAGAAATAATTTTGTTCTATAATTTTCATATTGATTAATGAATTAACATTGTCATTGAGCGTAATATGCTATAACATGAATAAGAAGCACTTATGTTTAAATGTAACTAAATGTAATTGTATGTATAAATAATTAGGTAATAAGAGATATTGACGACTTTTGTATGAATTTTGTATAATATTTTTATTTTATAAGTCCTAATGTAAAAATAGTTGTACAAAAAATTGCGCGGTTACAAGTTTTAATGCTGTAACATTAAAATATTTTGACAAAGTCAAAGATATAGTTTTTCTACATTCTAAATATACGGATAAACTAAGAAAATATCTTGAGAAAATCAATAAATATTTTCAAACTCAATTCAAATATTTATTTTTTATTTCAATTGCGTACGTTCTTTTAGCCGTTATTTAACTTTTTACTGTCTCACATATCAAGCCATAAATTTAAAGCGAATTTAAAATGCTAATGAATATTTGAGTTGAGTTTAGGAAAATATTCTCAATGATTATTCCGTCTTAATTCTATAAAAGGAGATACAAAACAACTTACCGCATTTTCTTCCACAGAGCGCGAAGGACCGGCGAAACAGCTTCCTACGTCGCACGAAAGCCACAGCACCACCCCTGACCACAGACACAGAAACTGCCACAGCCACAGAAACAGAAACGACCACCACAGCCACGGGTTCAGGCAAATTCCGTCGGGGCCAGTCGAAGTTCAAGTCGCGAAAAGAGGCGGAGAGTCCGGCCAAGGGGGGAAATCGCGTGGACGGCGAGAGGCGGCCATCGCTGAGCAGCGCGCGGAGGAGTGAGCGCCCGACGCGTACCTTCGTCCGCCGCCGGCTGGGAGGGGCGAACTGTGAGTAGGGTTGCCGCTTTTGAGATTGTTTCACGCTTTTATATTTTTCATGCATCGTTTACAGGTGATTCAGGGACCCTTCGAAGAAATCCGTTTAAAAAAGAACTTTGGAGCTAAACAAATACTTACGTATTTCAAACTAATTTCAAACTAAAACTTACGTATTTTTGCATATTTTGAGAGTTCTTAGAACATGTATGAAAATAACTATGAATGTCAGTGATACGAGTGATATCTGTAAGGATTATATGGCGCTCGGTTCTTTCTCCCTAACTCGCCAGGGAATTAGAGTAAAGATAGATTCAAGTCAAGAATGTATTTGACTATGCTTTTTTGTTATATAATATTTACAAAAGCATGCTCATATGATTTATTTAGGGTTAAATATTAGGTGTTGAAAATCATTACTGAAGTTCAAGGTGACTCAAACGCCAACGGGAGATTTATAGTTTTTTTCACATCTTTGACTTAGTTACTTGGCATAGGGGATACCGTGAAGCGGTTCCCTCAGGGCGAGGATTCTCTATTGCATTACGTTAGAGTTGACACCTGCGATTATCTCTAATGTGGTTAACTCGAACGCGTAATTTTTGGTGGGACGCGCAATAAAAGAGCTGGATGTCCTTCGATTTTGTTTAAAAAAGATAATCAATCGCTCGTTTAGTCACCGATATTTCGTCAGATCCACCGCTGATACTCAAATGGGAGTTACAGCAATCTCGCGAGTAACATCCGCGCCAAATTCCTCCGAGTCCACGCAGATTGAGTTGCGATTGCGCAAGAGCGCGGGCTGCGGTTTGCGCATGTCGCGTTTGTACGTTCATTTTAATGGCTCTGTTAGTACCTACAACTATAAAGTGATACACGCATATTAACGAACGAGCATATGAATGAATTTCTTGAACTGTAGCTGAAAGTAGATGAATAGGTACCTACATACTATTGCAATTTTTTTGTATGGTTTTTATTTTATACTTTTGATTAAGTAACGTAAATTCATAACGTAAAGCATAGGATTTGCAATTTATTGGAATTTAGCATAAGGGAGTAATTTAATATCAACATCGATACATTTTTCCTTTATTTGCCTTTATAACCGCGAATGGGATGGTGTGGAATGAGACGAAAGTTGGTAGATGTCTCATTTTATTACCGTCATATCACAGTTTATATATCTCTCAATCTGTTAGTGTATGCTTAATCATGTTATGTCTGCTACGTGCGGTACGTACTATATTTTACTACGTGCCTCAATGCAGTACAGTACTCCACACATATAAAAAAAAAATCTCTTTTTTTCACATATTTAATATCTTTTTAACTTTACTGACTTATAATTATTTAATGCTAAAGCTAAGCTAATTACAGTGGACTATCTTACTTAGAAGAAGCGTGTAAGTCACCTAACATTGATTATTGTGCAATGCCCCACTAACTTTTGTACTAAACGAAATCGCATATGAGTCTTGCCAAGAGCTGTAGCGGAACCATAGGGTGGCGAAATTGGCAAAATGCCACGGGCCCCCGACCAGAAGGGGCCCTGGATTCCCATGAGCACGGGGACCCTCTATTATGCTCTAGCTCTGAAATAGAAAACTGTGAAAGCAAGAGCCCCAACCGATAAAATAGCCAGGGGCCTCAAACGGTATACATTAGTTACGCCACTGCTAATACGCTCAACAACTACAGTCAGGTTTAAGATGTATAATCTTTTTTGATGAATTCGCAATTGAAATATTGTTGCTCCAACTAGACTCCAAGTCTACGTACCCTTTCGGAGATTGTATGTTATACTTAAGGTATTTTTATGTCAGGTATTCAGCTTAATCATTCTCAGACTAGCTGACAACTTTTAGAAAATGGATTTTTTTATTTTAACATGTCATTGGCAACCCTACCCGCGTCCGGTTGGGCGACGGGTACTACGCGTAGTATCTGGTGCTGGCCGGCGCGCGCGCAGCGCGGGAACCGCGGGAATTGTGAACTTGCCGCTTGAAAGTTAAGGTCACAGGTCCACTCCGATCTCACTGGATGTTAGATAGCATCTAGGCTTGTCGTCAGGTAGCCTACCTGAAATGGATATCATTCAAAGTTGTTGCGACCAGATGCGATTTCTATCTGGTTATGAAGCAAACACCTACCAACTGTCACGTTGTGATTCCAACTTGGTTGCAATTTTTAATCAATCGTTTTGATTTTAAATATTGTATTTTACTAAAAAAATAAAATTCATCAGTAAAAAATAGTCGTTACATTTTTCTTAAAAACGGAGCGAAAATCAACCCAAAATGTTTAGATCTCTCCGCATTGCTAAACTACTTCATAAAAACATTCAGAATTTTAAACAAACCGAATTTAAAGTCGGTAAAGAGAAAATCATATGGAGTTTACGGCACTTTATGGTTACATTTACGTGTCGTACTCTCATTAGTGTAGTTAAATTTGGGAGACGTTAGTAAAGATTGGATGATGAAAGTGTCTTTGAGACTCTTCAAAGGCTTACTTTTGATGTAATCTAAATTATGTTTTTAAAATATTGCAGCGTACTACAAATATATAACTTTTCATGTTCATGTGTTGCGACTGGCCCGTTGGTCGAGTGGTCAGAGACCCTGGCTACGAAACCGAGGATGAAGATGGACATTTGTACTTGAGTCATGGATGTTTATAAACATATTTAAGTATGTCTATCCGTTCACCTAATATCTATAGCACAAGCACAAGCTTAGTTTGGGAGTAGGGAATTGGTTTGTCAGTCTGGAGAATTTATTTATTAATGTAACTACGAATTGATGACCATAAATCAATATAATTGGTTTCTTTATTATTGGATTTTAAAGTTCGTGAAAGAACCAGAATTTGTAACAATTAATTAAAGAATAGCAGCAAGAAGTAAGAAGTAGAAGCATGGATTTTTCTATCATAAGGCCTCATTAAAGATAAATAGAGCGGTGGTAGCTTAATGGTAAGTACACGCGCCTCATTACCGAGGGGCACGGGTTCAAACCCGGGAACGTACCTCTGGATTTTTCAAATCTATGTACGTATTTATACCACTAGCTCGACGGTGAGGGAAAACATCGTGATGAAACCTGCAACTTTAAACAACTTCAGATTTGTAACCATGATCCAAAAATTGTCTGGTTCCCATATCTTAGGGTTATGAAGGTCAGATCGGCAGTCGCTTCATCGTAATTATCAGACTTACTAAATCCTGGATCATGGTCTAAGCGGGCCCCGTCTAAGCACAGGACATAACGCTAGGAAGATGATAAAGACCTCATTAAAGATATTATTCGAAAGCCTCAAAGATCGTCGACCTGTCTTAGAAAACACATGCTCATTATGTACTCGTCGCTATATACTTGGACAACAGGTACTACTTTCCAATCAATAGGTCAATTAGTTTACTGTTAACATAATAACCAGTATGCACGTACCATAGTATTTCTTTTATATTAATATATCAATATATTACCACCATCATTATCTTCCTAGCGTTATATGCTTAGACGGGGTCCGCATAGAGTAGAGGTTCCTAAACTCAAAAAATATAGTAACACGAAACAAAAACCTTTTATTTTATAGAACCCCATATCAAATGATCACAAATGAAAACATAAGAACAAATTTTTTTTTTAGTTTTTGGCGGAACCCTAATTACTTTTCTCCATAAGTTCCGCGGAATTCACTTTGGGAATACATGGCTTAAACCATGACGAGATGTAATCTTAACAAATTGAGTAATTGAATTTTTCGATAGTCATAGTACATGCCAATATTTATTACGGGAGAAAATTTGCAATGTCACTGAGTACAGGGTGTTTGATATTATTTAATTAGTCCTTCAGACTTTCTATGCAAGTCGATGTAGGTATATGGCAATTTAATAAGTTTTTTGGTGTTAAAATTATTAAGGCAATCAGTTATGATTTCATGACAATTATATTGATTAAGTTAGTGACATAATTTCAGTCTTGACCTTTAAGTTGGATATTGATATAATTTTTAATTGGCATTTTATCACTTAAAATTGGATTTAAACTAAAGTCAAGTAAAGTAGTACTACTTAGCTAACTTTATAAACTTAACAAGTATATAAAACTTGTAATTTCACATTACATTCGACGATGAAGTGAAATCGATATTTCTGAGGAGATTCCAAAAAGTCTACAACGACTTTTAAAATATATTAACGCAGCAACGATATACAAGTCGTATTTTTAGCGTTCTCGTTAGAAATAGAAAAGTGTATCGGCCTGTAGTTTGATCTGAACAATCGTTCCCACGAGAAGAAAGCTGCGCCGCCGCAGGCCGTTTCTCTATAAACACCAGTTTCACTGCGCCGCGAGTAATTCACGTAATATTATTCTATTGGATTTCCTTTCGTAGTTCAATACGCAGTTGTTTAGCAATATTATTGTACTTTACGACTAGAAACTTGTGAAGAATTCTTTTATTTGATGATTGTTTATCTGAATCTTTAAACGATACTGCTAGAAAATTTTAAACACTGACCATTGGAAAAACTTCCACAAAAAATATATTACTTAAATGGATCCTTTTCTTTTAATCTTAACAGAAGTACTTACTTAATATATATTTTTTTACTAATTTATATACATGTAATAGTAAGATATTTCATTTGTGACATTTGTTTTAGAAATTGCTATACAATCTCTTGATCCCGCTTGATTTTTGGTTATTCAAAGTAGACCGAAAGTTGTTAGTCAAGTGTTTAATTGTCTAGTTATTATAGATAGGACTGCCTCGTTAGTCTAATGGTAGCGTGCGCTACCTAAAGACCAAGATGTCCCGGGTTTAAGTCCTGGTTCGGTCCAAAATTTGTGACTCGGTATTTCAATATTGAAATTACTCAGTAACAGTCCGGAGCCAGGAAGTTGGAGGTTTACCACCCCCGTGCCTCGGAAAGCACGTTAAGCCGTTGGTCCTGCGCCTGACCTCTCACCTGTCATGTCGAATTGCCGTCTCACCGGACTATGAGAGTGAAGGAATGGATAGTGAACCTGTACTTGCGCACTCACTTGTGCAATATAATATGTCCTGCGCAGTTGGCTAATCCTCGTTCCGATTAGCCGCAGTTACCGATATCGGTTAGGAAGACATTATTATTAGGTATATTTGTAGAAGTCATCATCAATTCAATGAACCTTTTAAACATAATAATATCTCTCCTTTTTACATAGCACTTGTTTTAACAACCATCAAGAACCCCTAACATCATACTCAAGGTATTTCCTTGAGTATTTTAGTAAATGTCTAATTAAAAGTCAAAGTAATCTTGATAAACATCTCTATTAACATTTCCTTTAGACATTCGTATTTTCCTTGTGATTAATGTGTAGACAACGGTGTGATCAATAGCCCAGTATGATCGCGTGTTGAAAGCGACTGTTTCGCGATATTTGGCAACCGCGCGCAAATTGATATGACCGTGGCAACCGAACTGTTGCGCTACCAGCTTAGTACCTATCCTCATCAATTACCAACTACATGAGGTACTCATGGTTATTGATTAAGTGAGCTTGACCCTATGTTTCACTCAGTACATATTCAACAGCTGTAAAAAGCCTACATACTCAATTTGTCATTTTTCTTTCTTAAATGTAGCGAGCAAACATCATTCTTTAATATATATGATTCAATGATCTTATGATGTCTTTACTCTTTAATACATGAACATCTCAATTATGAATCTATTTCTAAATTGGGATTCAATCATGAAATCATCGTACCTAGTTTTTATTTTTATTTTGGTAATAGATTAAAAAAAAACTTTTTTCTAAAATAAGATTTTAAATAAAGAAACGTCATCTCTCTTTTGAAATAAGATTGAATTAAAGCTAAAGCAGATTTTAAAATTAATAATAAAATTTGGGTAATAAATTAGTAATCTATTAAAATAAATGGGTAAATTAGGTCCTGTTCCACTTAATAAATGTAATCTGTCTGCGCACCCTTGTTGCAATTATACGATAAATAAGAGGTAATTTTTTCGCAATACGCTAAAACCTTTGGAATCGGGGAAACAAGAGGTCGATATGTATCGAATTAATCGCGTACGTCTAGATATTATCATGTACGTGAATCGGAACCGAAATGACTACTTAAAGCGAATGAGCTTTTTCAACCATTTCAATTGGTCTTCAGCCGGTAAACTAAACAGCAGCCTTTGTTTTCATCAACAAGCGTGCATATCAGTTACCGGTTTTGTATACGCAAACAAACAATACGCACGTAATAATATGGCGGGAATACGATCAGTCAGCTGATTAAAAAATATGGCCGCTTTGGCGGGAACTTGATAATGCAATAAAGACACTACTTAAAGATATCTTTTCTATAAATTAAGTGTACGCGAAATGATTTTCTAAGTGGGTCATCAGTACAGACTGAAAAATAACGTAGAACATTTAATTTATAAAATAAATAGAAATTGAATACTAAATAACTATAAGTACCTAGTTATTCAGCTAGTTTAAAATACGTTAATCTAAAACATGAATTTTTCGAGGGCATTAACCGTAGAGAAAATACACTAATTACCTACTCTCAAACAAAATGCGTAATTACGGAGTAATATATCTAGTTATTTTTGTTATATTGCCTATTAGCATTCTTAAGATTAATTTAATATTTACTCGAATCATTATTTTACTTACTGCAAAAAAATACTTATTGCTATACAATAAGCGATGTCTATTTATTAAAGTATCCGGATAGACATTTTTCTATCGGCCAAGGAGAAAACTCTTCCTCTACTTGTATTTTGTTTCCGCTACAAAGATAGCCAATGACTTTCTAAAATAATTTATTTGCCTCATCGAGTGCACAAATCGCTGTGAAACAGATTCGAACAGACAGATAGTGCAACCGTGGCGAATGCAGTGACAAGTTGTCTGGGCAAATATTCAGACAGCGGTATTCAAAGGAACAATTTTCTCGTTTTAAGAATTTAAAGTACATTTTCTGCTACATTTAATCTAAAATACTCGAAGTTGCATACGTATAACTTAAATACTAGTGATCGTCCACTGGTCGAAATTCGACCATTATCGTTTGATATTTTTATTATTATTTATTGAAATATTAGCTTTCTGCACTGCTTCTCCATATAAACTTTAATCGTGCCGAATCTCATACTCCTCCGTCCGTGTAATTCTCATAAAAAGGGGTACAAAGTTTTTGCTTCACGTATTAATATATAGATACACTAAAGTTGCAGTGTTTTAAGTATAATTCGGACATTTTGACTTAACTTACGATATCTCTGATTAACTAGTAGCATTATTAATGCGAAAATAAATCCATTTGTCTGTTAGTTTTTCTTGTCTACATGACCACTACATGATCTAAATCGTGTATTTAAACCCTGAGAAAAGACAGGGGATACTTTTTTCTCGGTTAAATCGATGGGTCCTACCGAACACAAAATACTTACCCAATATCTCTTTTAGTCCAGACTTAATACCACGCAGACTGCCGCAGGCAAAGGTTAGTTATCAAAATGTAAGTAAGTATTATGTAAAGTTTCGAAATACGTACATATGTTGTTAAGTCATTAATAAAGATATTTATCACTATTTACTAATGATATTATATACTACAGGTCTATAAATAAAAAATACCGTGTTTGCAGAGCGAATCAGATCTCCTAAGTTAAAGTGTTGAGCAACAGTTTCAGAATAGCGACGTAACCAAATGGACCATTCGCGTGGGAACATACAATTTTAAAACGAGAGTACTAAACAACTCACTCTACAACAAGAAATTAATTAGTACGAGTAGATTTGAGGAAGTAGATCTATTGCCATTTTTTATAAAGAGACTGGTTCGTAAAACTAAGTGGTCTCGATATGAATCTTGACGTAAAATTGAATTAACCTGTGCAGAAAATTATAACACCTATAAATTAGAAATTCTCAAACAGTTCTTGACATAGACTATAAATCTAATCTTGACATAGACTATAAACTATGGGTCATTAAATCATGTCTGTCCTATACATTGGTCCGGGACTCATAAAAAAATTACAAACTGGGTTCCTTGTCTAGCATATCCTGAAAGGCAGCTATATTTAATGGTGTATTGGGTATGTGATTGTGTTGTCACTACTTTTTTACAATTTTCCTTAAAACTCAATTTACTTAATTTTATTTTAGGTGAATGAAAAGGAGAGTTATTATATAATATATCCCGTTTTAGTCTGGAACTTAAAAATAATGCGCCAACTGTGTTCCTTGCCTAGTACCTATGTAGTAAAAGGCGACTAATGGTAGGTATATCGGACGATTTTCCATATAACCCAGCCCAGTTTTATTTTTGGCTGAACGTGATTAAAGAGGCCTGCTGTCCCCTGACTCTGCCTATCCCTTCGGGGATTATTACGGGCGTGAAGTTATGTATGTATGTTATATAATATCTGAACAACTTTAAAACTCTATGGCATACTATCAATCTGACGACCTTCACAGGCAAATATGCCTTATGACTTAAATCGTTGACAAATTGTCCAAGTGTCACTTCCAGGCTCCAGGGCCAGCAGGTGTCACATAATCGTATCAGTGGCAAGTTGTTGAACTCGACAGCGGCCATTCAAAGATTAGCATTTTGCTGATGGGTGGCCGGGCCGGCCTCACGCGACGTAAGGACGCTTAATGTCTAGGTCGGCGGGAAGGTTGCATGTTTGTAAACAAATTAAAAACCTGTCTCGTTGTGTCTTTTATGTTGATACGGCTAATGTAAGAGGTTCTCTCTTTTTTTTATGTGTTTGAAGAAGTCCTTTGTTTTTCATGCTTTTGGAATCGATATCGTATTCGTTGTTTAAAAAAATACAACACCAGGGTGCTTAGCCAAATGCGTGCCAGCGATTCCTTAGCGAACTTCGCTATCGCTCGTATCGCGCTACAGACTTATTCGGGTAGAAAAATCGGGAACTAACTCCGAGTTCTTAGTAAACAAGTTTGTGGCGCGATACGAGCGGTAGCAAAGTTCGTTATGGAATCGCTGGCCCGCATTTGGCTATGCACCCAGTAACAAAAGTCACCTACGTGACCGATCGTCTGGCAATCGTTTTTTATGAGAAATAAATAATAATAGACTAATAAGATTAGCCCAGAGTTTTGCTCTGGACCGAACTGAGAGTTCCGACCATTTATTTTACCTTCACTTACCACTAGTACACTTAAGTACTATTACCACCACTCCTCACCTATTATACATACATACATACATAACATCAACCCCGTAATCCCCGAAGGGGTAGGCAGAGTCAAAAGAACAGCAGGCCCCTTTAACCACGTTCAGCCAAAAATAAAACTAGGCTGGGTTCTAACCAGGAACATTTTGAAAATAGTGGTGACAAGTAGTTTGCTCGTCGCCTACATAATCACATACCCAAAACCCAATATCCCACTAGTCGTTTAACGACATGCTAGGCAAGGAACACAGTTAATACATTATTTTTAAGTCCCAGACCAACATGAGATTAACTATTATACATGACACGCAAAATTTCCTTCGATGAGTTGCATTTACTGATTATATAAATTTTACATGCATACTGCTTTAAGTATACCGACCTAAAGCATTCGGTTTCTTCGTGTATCCCTATGCTATGTGTACCTGCACGTTGTAATGTCATCTACCTACATCTTAACCCTACGGATGAATACAATCGTTTCTAACTTGAAAGGTGCACCTGCAGATCCTTTGAGCTCCGCCACCGTCGGCAAAGGCTAAAGGCAATACAATAGGTCGCTCTCACGTTGCGCAAGCGCATTGTACCAGCGCCATAGCACTGGCACTGCATGTTGACCCAGAACTTTCTCCCTCGCGAATGCCGTAAAGATCACCATAGTTATATCATTATGAGGCGATGTTGATTTGTGGTAGATAAATAACTGTGGAGTAAAGAGATACTTAACTATGAGTCTGTAACAATGAACTAATTTGCCATCGATTTGCCATCCTAACGGAAACTGAACGAAAACGGACGGTCACCTTGCATGATGACAATCGCTTCAATGTAATGACTAGTCCCGCTAAACTTAAGAATAGATTGTAAGCTTATTCTGACTAGATAGCGCTTGAAAGAACAATAACTTGATATTGACATTGGTCACCAAAATTCTGGTCTTGAAAGACGTGGTATATATTACAATTGTCACCATCAGTGTTAAGACTAACCTATTGTACTTTAAAGATAAATTTTGCCGACACCAAAATACCCTTAATGGATACTTAGAAAGGCACGCTCGAGTTGTTGTTAAATGTCACAGTGTGTGGCAGTTCTAGAAGTGTCACTAAGGCTTGAAAAATATGGTCCCATGAATGTCCATACAATAAATAATCTACGGGGCATGCATGAATGACATAACAAGTGTAAAGATGTCTAAGCCATCTCAAACGGCCATACCGGCTTTCCATTTGTGTCCATCCACCTGCACAAAAGAAGAGCTCTAAATAGCAACCACTTGTGCGTTGTAAGCTACAACACAAGTATTTTCCAATCGTTTTGAAACAGACAGACATTCGTATTATTGTGAATATTGTCACCAATTCCATAAACAACGACACACGAATTTCATGATTTGACATCTAGTGCGACATCACATGTTTTGCAATTTTACATCTGAAAATTGCAAATGATTATGTTAAATTAGATTTTGAATTGTGATGTCACTAAACTGAGGACCCCTCCCACCCCTTGTCACACCGTGTCACGCTTCGTAGAACCCCTGCCTACCCCTTTACGTGTGACGTAATTTATGAATGGCCCTTTATTAAGAAAATAAATTCATTTCTACCAATAATATCGTCAAAAAATACTGACATTTACAGTTCTATTGGCGTAGAATACCAGTTTTTTTTTAAAGTAGTTTACTATTAAAGCAAAGTTGTATGTTCCAAATTCGGTTGACTTTAGTTCACAAAGCAGCAGACAACGCGTTTGGTGAAACAAGGCTTTGTCCCAATGCATCTATTATTATTGCATTGAATAGTAAGAGGCAAATTAGACATGCAAACATTTCATGAATTTTAATATCAGTCTAACGACGTAAAAACAAATTGTTTAAAGAGTGATAAATTATTAAAAGCGCGAAAGCGGCGAGAAGTTATAAATTATTTACACTGAGTTAATTAAGAAGTGTGTGTTTTTAATGAAATTTACTTTCTTTAATGCAATTTATGCAAATTTATGACTTGCTAGTTATCTGCAATTCAGATGGATATGTAGGTAAAGACATTGAGCATCAATCAAAATTAATAAGACCTTCATTTTTAGTTTTCATTAAACTAAATTCTTACGAAACGTGGGATGCATTATTACGCATATATAATACGATGTTCGTTGATTATATCAAGTTACCTTCAGGAAAATTAAGAAATCAGTAAGTAGTACTTAATCAAAATATCAAAAAAATATAAACTATGAATTTTTAGTAATTTTATTTATAGAAATTCATAGTTGATAAATAATAAGTCAATCGAAAATAATACAGATTGAAAATTGAAAATAACATTTGAAACGTTTATTTCGTCGCGCATTATATGAATGTAATGTAAGTTTTTAAATTATTGATTTTACAACTAAGTTAAAATTATTGATTTGACAAATAAGTCTGTAGAATACAGTATCTACCAAAAATAAATATTTGAGGCAACCATAACAACTATATTAGCTACACACGAGTCGATCCTCGAACCTAATACCGCTGCCCTTTGCCCTGCGCCGGAGCAGATACCCAGTTGAAATACTTCATAATGTACTCTCGATGCAAATGTCCGATTAGCATAACTCGTCGGAGATGAGTGAAAGCCCCGGTCAAGCGCCGCATCGCGCTTTCGATCCGTTTCGTAACTAAGTAATCGCCGGTGTCTATTTTATAACACCTGATTCGGAACGAACTAGACACAGTTTTTTTTTTGGATAAATAAAGTGTTACAATTGAAATAAAGCATCGATCTGTATATGCAGTCAAAGATACGTAAATCCATACTCCTGTTTCGTGCATCAAAAAGCCTGACCCATTTATCAAGGGTTTTAATGCTTTCTTTTATAAAAAAATCGATTTGCCAATTTTTTTTAAATATGTCGGCCGACACTACTTTACAAGATCTCAAAAAAATATTAATTGGATAGATACGAATCATGAGACATACCTGTATTAAGCTATGTATAGATGAGTGCTTAGATAATGATTATGATATGCCGATTAAACGATAGTGTCACTTAACAATGGTATGTCCTCGGACGCTTAGCTCGTTGCCAAACGCGACTAATCGCAGCGGGCGGCGATTAGTCGCGTGGGAACCCGGCCCATTTGCCGATCGCAACACGCAGCCCTGTATCGCGCCTCCCACGGTTTTGTTGAGACATCATACACACACTTTTCGCAGTTTTCTTGGGAAACTGCGGGACTTAAAATGGCGCTTGCTTCATCCGGCTATTAGAATCTAGTTTAGGCGATTTTATCGTTGTAAGAACTTTAATGTCTTTTAAATTATTAGACGAAATAAACAAATGAATACCATTTACCTGGAAAATTTCACATGGACTTGCAGGATAAGTAATTTTAAAGGGATTCCCTTCCTCCTCGGATTCCCTCTTAACGGAAGTCGCTACCATAGTTTTTGTCAGGGGTTACAGCAGCTCCGCTCAGGTGATAAATGATGCTAGGTTTATTAAGTATATGTACCTACTCCGGTCACTCCGTCTTGACCGGATAGGAAAAGAGTGGACATGCGGTGCTTAGCATTCCTAGGTATCCTAGGTGTTTGTATAAAGTGTATTTTTTCTTGGGGTCGAAATATGTGAGTGATCCAAATCACCCATTTCAACATTGGGAATCACTAAAACCAATTTAAATTGCGAAACTGTAGTAAATATTCTGCTCTTAAACGAATTCCGATGAATTGAAAAACTTAGCTTTTATTTTATTTATCACCTGATCTCAAAGCGTATCGAATTCTACAAGACATGTGTAGCAACATTTTACCCGCCGCAGACACTTGCAAAACGTATCGCAAATAAAGAAATTAGATCAATCACGAAAGAAATCGGACCAATTAATCATTGTTTCGTGTATGCGACGAGCTGTGCCAATGCGCTTGCGCTCGCCGCGGTACAGTTGCGTCAGATAAACCGTAGATAGATTGATATACAGTGTGTCTATTAACGGAGATTTTAACGAAAATGCAACAAGTTTTATTGACACATTGCACTTTTTAAAGTTTCTTAGATTACGATTAATGTTTTATATTATAATTCCCAGAAATACTTATTTTGTTTTTATTTTTTTTGTATTAGATTCGGGCTTCCTTGAGATGAGACCTCTTTGAAGTTCATAGGATCGATTCACAGATGTAAATAATATAAAATGAATACTCGCACCCTCACTTATTTCAAAAACATTATGGCTTCCATTTTATTATAACAAAAAAAATACTTAAAACAGGCAATTTGTAGATAAAATTAATCGTATTTTCTGTTATTAAAAGCTCCAACCTCTATTCAGAAACACTCTGTATACTCCGTCTACAAATCGAGCAAATAATAGCTGTCAATTGTTGACGCCTGAGTGATGCTGACACGCGGTCATTAGCCGCTCCGCAGTGATGAGAGGTTTGATAAGACCAAGAGGCGGCAAACTAGCACATTCAGACGTCTACCGTAGAAACAGACTTCGTATTTCTTTTCACTTGAAGAATGCTTCAAATGTTTACTTTTAAAGAGAGTACCTAAGTTCATGTTTATTTAATGATTTGGCGGTATTTTAAAATTCAAATTTAATTCATCATGCTCTAGATATGATCGCGAAACAGACAATCGTGGTAGTTTTTTTAACGTGTTCAGCAACGTCCATGTTTATTAAGCTGCACACAAAAATGTAAGAAAAGAAAAAGTCTAATCTGATTTCTGTCGCCGCGCCGTTTCTATCTGCTGTTCCTTCACGTTTCCTTATTTTAGGTAGAACTAAAGTGATTTAATATTGTTGCTCGTTTCAAATTAGTCTCATCTCATATTGTCGCACCCGTAAAATTGACAACAGCTTGAAGCCAATAATTAAATACATTTTTAGCGACCTAAGTTAACTGTGTACTCAATCATCTTTCTAGCGTTATGTCCCGTGTTTAGGCGGGGTTCGCTTAGACCATGATCCAGGATTTTGCGAGTCTGGTTATTTTATTGAAGCGACTGCCGGTCTGACCTTCGTAACCCTAAGAGGGGAACCAGACAATTTTTGGATTATGGTTTCAAATCCAAAGTTTTTTGAATTTGCAGGTTTCATCACGATGTTTTCCTTCACCGTTGAGCTAGTGGTATAAATACGTACATAGATTTCAAATATTCAGAGGCACGTGCCCGGGTTTGAACCCGCACTCCTCGGTTCAGAGGCGCACCGCTCTTAACTGTGTACTCAATAAGAGATAAAAAAAACAATTATTGTCATTAAATCCAGACAATAGCGATCGTTGACATATAAATATATAATTATTTAACCGCCGGTAACTAATTCAGCCAGATAAAATTAAGTCTGATATCCGCCTCGTTGTTTAGATAATACACAGAAACACAACACTCCCCAGGCAACAGTTAACGAGGTGCGTTTGTTATAAGGCCTACTTCCGATATCCGCTACAGGCCGCTGACGAGCTATCGCCCATCTAAACAACCTCGCACAATCAGTCGTAATGATATAACGCGCTCTCATTATCTAAGTCAGTGGCTTTCAAACTGCGGCCCAATTCAGCGAAAAAGGGGCCGCCAGCCAAGCCCTAGAATATAACATTTGGAAGATGACATGGTATTCATCAAGAGTATCCACCAAATTATCTATTTCAAATTGGAAGGCTAGAAAATATGTTTTAGTTACATGACAATTTGTAAACAAATAAAAATTACTTATTATTTGTTTACAAATTGTCATGTAACTTACTTTACTACTCTGGTACACAACGGATTTTCTAAAAACAGATTATCTAGCTTGTACCAACTTGCGGAAAAGTGGCAGAAGTTCTTCCACTTTTAGAATGAAGATATCAAATTAACTAACATAACTCGAATGACTACTTAGATGAAAATTCCTCACTTTAAATATAAGAAAAGCGATTGAATAGTTTATTTTTCTGCTTTTTGCAATTCTTTAAAAAAACTCATGAGATGTGTTATACCTAAGTTTACTTAATCGTGATCATACTAGGATTTTAATCGAAAACTTTGACCAGCACTGTCCTAAACTACGCGCGACGCCTTGTTCCGCTCGCACGATACATTGTTTGGCAAACACCTCGGAGATGCGCTCGCGCCACGCTCTACAGCTGACAGACAATGCGGGAGATGAGCCGGTGATTGATCTCTCCGTTTATGAGTTTTTCTTGACAACAATAGCGTTTGGCTGGTGTATCGAACAATGGACTAGTTAGTTTTTGATGAACTGCCTTGTATTGGTTTAGCACTAATGGTTTCGACCGGCCTCTGAAAAGAGAGTCTCTCATTGAAAACGTCTCTAACTTATATTATTTAATGTGTTCTGTCAGATGGAGATATTTTACCCATATTAAGATATCAGCGATTAGAAAGGCATTATTTAAGTTTTATTAAGCAAATAGACAACAGTCTCTTTTTATTTTAAAGAAAGGTATTTAGAACAAAGTAGTAGTAGAAACAAAGGTATTTAAATTTTCAAATTGAAGACATGAAATTAAAATCTTACTAATAAATCTAATATGAAAATAAAGTCAAATTGGTTTAACTAACTTGATCGACTATCCACAGATACTCGTTACAAATGAATCCCTTGGCATTGAGTACAAACAAAGCCTGTTTAGCATACGACCTCATTATGCAGTATTAACCCACTTGCAATGATGCCTGTCCAAATATACAGACAGGCATCAGTGGGCTGGTGTATTGCAACACCCTATTTGGGTTGAGTCCATTTTGACAAAAAACTTTTTTCGAAACAGAAGCAAGCATAGCAAGCATATTAGCCGCAATTACTCTACATTATAGGCATTCTATTTTGTACTTTACTATATTAGATATTTGACATAATACTTTTGAATTCATGTCAAACGGGAACCAACAGAGTGGTAAACGAGATAAGCGCATCAACAAAAGATTCTTAGATTTTTTTTTTATTAAATGTTAACAACAGAAAACAACCCTTAAAACAAATTTTCTTACTTAACCCATTCTTTCAGCAACCACCACGACCACAGCAGCACCACCAGCCTCTTCGAGCTCCGCAGCCACTCGCAGACCCTTCAGAGTAGCCAGTCGCAGGAGACCCATCGCCATCAGCTCCACCACCACGACCACGACCACCGAGGCTCCCCAGGCCGACCCCACCGCGGGACTGGCCAGCGAGGAGTATCTACAAGACATTGAGGATACCGGTGAGTAGGGCCATTGTATGAAACCCCTTACCCAAAACTCAAATCTGCCAAATCATCTTGCCAATCCAAGTAATGAAAGCATGCTAATGTGCAAAATGCCGTATGGGTGCGCGTCCGGCTTGGACGGCCCCTAAATGGTCGGTACCGCCATTTAATACACCTAGTCGGTATCTATTGATTGCCATTCTTAATATCTTGTATAATTAATACCTTTTACAATTCAATAGACGTCATCGAAGACCCGACTCTCGACCCTCAAGTCACTGACCCCAAGAAGACATTAAAGATCCCACGTCGACCTCTTGTAAACCTGAAAGAAGAGGTACGCGACCAGAACCCTTCAGCCACTAACGAAGACGAGAGTAAGAGGCAGAGCAAGAAGTACAGCGCCACCTTCAGGCAAAACCAGCTCGATGAAGTACTACGACTAAAAGCCAAGAGTCAGGAGGAGACTGACGACACTACGGAGAGGAAGACCACAGCTTTTGAAGGTAAGTTATATTTTTCCGATATACACAGGACCCTAAATTATAATGTGTTTTACATTTCCTTTTACTTTGCAACCAGTACTTACTTATAATTCTCACATTAAGAGGAAACATTAATATACCAATGAAACATTCGTTCATCGTTTAATACCTTCTCAACTTCACAAGTTAGTAGATTCATTGATTAATAACTTCATTCCACAGATTTCAACCCAGAAACAGCAGTGGCCATCGCTGCTCACCAGCTCTTCGCAGCTCCTATACCGAGCATACCGAACTACGATGAAGAAGTAACCAGACCCACGAAGAAATCTCCACAATACACCACTCAGTACTATAGCAGTGCTGAGACGGAGCCTTACACTGATAAGCGAAAGACCGTCTATTTCGAAGAGTTCACAAGCACACCTGTCTACAAATCTTCTACGCAAAACTACGTAGCGACCGGGCCAGCGTATACTGGTCTCACAGCAGACTTTGACTCTCCCAAAGTTCCAACAACCACTTACACAGTCCCCAAATCCACCTTCAGTTCTAACACGTTCGCCGCGAAGGATAGACCAGCCGCGCCCACGCCGACCATCATCAACACAGGTCTATCTGGAATTGCAACAACAAATCCTGCGCTATCAAGAGCGGCTCCTACCAGTGCTGGGTTCACTAATGGGTTATCAAGAGGCACCAGTGCTGTGCTGTCGAGCATCTCCCCTGGGGTGTCGACGCCAAGATTTGCATCGACCAGCGAGAAGCTGATTCCTGTGCCGGTAGAAGATTACGCATTCTCGACGGCAGGGTACACCGGGGGCAGTCAAGAGCCGACTTACTTCACCAGAGAGTACCTGCTCGAATCGCCTGTAACTAAGAAATATGATGGTAAGTGTCAATTTACTATTTATTTAAATACTTACATATTATACAAACTTAAGCAATATGGTTGAATTTTTTCGATCGGATATATGGCAATTTTCGATCGGATTAATGGCAAGAAGCGATGTCATTCTGATTGTTAGCTACCACTTTAAACACAATTCTCGCCACCATTCTGCCCACATAACTCTTATCAGTGTTGGTCTACTAACTCTGATGTACCTATACCTCTCAAGCCATAACTTATACAATGCAAAGTAAAATTTTACATAGCGGTTTTCTCGAAAAATATTATGAAAAGTCGGACATTCGCGTGGAATTTCAATAGAAGTAGTCTTGCAATTTTTTTGTAGGTAACATACCACATTTAACATGAGTGGGCGGTATTACAAACACTAAAATGCATAATTAAGCATCCCATCTCTCTTTTAAAGTACCTATGTAATGTTATACAACTGTTACCATTCAATTAAGGAAATTATGATAAGTATGGGAAAAAGTAAAAAATAATCAGCTGTACCTACAGATCAAATCTGGTATGTTCCCACAACAGTGTAGGTAGGTACATGCGGAACTACGGATATCTTGTCATTATTTCGTTATGTGAAGTACCAGCTAACTATGTAGTTAGTTAGATGTACTTAACTACATAGTTAGTTGGTAAGTCGAAGAAATAAAATTGAGGCGTGGGCCCATTCATGATGATTTCGTTACGATAGCATGAACAAAATTTTATAAATCGAAATTTTGCAAATCCTTTTAATGCAAGCATTAAAAAGACCTATAGGTCCAAAAATATATAAAGGTACCTATATTAATTTTCTGAAAGGCGAAACTAACAATGCCTAATTAATTCAGTACAGCTAATTCGTTCGGTTCCAAAACATTTACTACTTAAATATCATTGCTATTAGAGACCCACATTTTAGACAGTGTATCAGAAACCAAAACCATGCAATACCATCTTTTACATCATATTTTTTCTATCCAGACGAATACCAATACCTCTCGCCCATCACGACGCCAGTCACAACCACACGAAAGACCCTCCGCAAGAAAATCAACCGCAAGATCTCGACCACGATCAGACCCACCACGCCAACCAACGTATCCCCCGTGACCACGGCCAAGCCGCCACCACGCCGGGTCCCCGCTAAGACGCCCAAGCCTTTTGAGAAGGTGAAACCGGCGCAACCGAACAGGACTTACAAGCCGATAGAGAACTATGACTACTACGATGATAGCGCGGAGAAGGTGGCGGAGAAGTACATCGAGGGGACGAAAGTGGTTCTTCATGCGAAAGGTGAGGTTTAGTTCAACAACTTAGTAGGATATTTTAAATTACCAGCTAGATTTTGGTCACAAAGTTGCATAATAGAGACGTTGACACCATTTTATATTTAATTTTGTAGGTAATATCAATTCCGTAAGAAAGTTTCGTAGTAAAAACCTTATTAATTTTTAATTATATCGAGTCTACGATTTAAAATTTTACTCAAACTGCTATCTAAGCAGTTGATTATACGAACTAGTGACGTCATAAACTGACAAGCCCATATAAAAACTATGAAGTGATCGCGTTTTGTCAGCTTTTAAAAAGTATTATTGGCTTGCCAGTCAACATCCCTATTTGTAAAATACCTACTAAATAAGTAGATACCACCAAGAGAGTATAAATCGAGAGAAACTCATCCGGAGATCCCTTAAAGAACTCAAATCCCTTAAAATCCTTAAGTAAAGTTCCTGAAACCATTTTATCAGATCTTATTGTACCTACTTCACTACATAAATACAGGGTCATGTCTATAATAAGACTTAAGTTGGTATGAGGCCATTCATAAAGTAGGTACGTCACACGAATTTTTGACAAGCTCGGTGGCGCATTCAGTAATGACCCTGCCCTGTGCGCTAAGAGTTGTGGGTTCGATTCCCACCCAGGACAAATATTCGTATGATGAATACTTGTGTTTGTTCTGTGTCTGGGTGTTAATATCCAATATATATTTAAGTATAAATTTGTAATATCACTACTGATTCTGATATCCGTAAGTTACGGATATCAGAATCAATAGTGGTATTAAGCTTTTTGTAAAGCCTTTAGCTGGCTTACTAACAGGACAATGTACAGCACGTAAATTACTAAGTAATTTACGTGAGATTTTAAGGGTAAGCCCTTACTTACCCACGTCTTTTGTTGGCAGGCACAATCGAATGCCTAGACATCGGCAACTTCCCGCACCCGTCGTCCTGCAAGAAGTTCATCTCGTGCTCGCGCATGGAGACGGGCGCGCTCATCGGCTGGGAGTACATCTGCCCCAAGGGGCTCAGCTTCGACCCCGTGGGCGGGATCTGCAACTGGTCTGCGGGACTTGGGTGCGACGAGAAAGACGTGTGAATGAACGGGGGTCGGCTGAGATTGAGTTTGGAGTGGGACTGCTAGCCGAACTTCCTTAAATTTCGTTACAAGTTAGGTGGACTTGGCTAGTCTACACTTAGGCTATCCATAAGTGACGTCACACGTAAAGGATTAGTGAGGTCAATGAACTGGGGAGGTGGGCGTTATTGGTTCCGTGACGTCACATATGAAAATATAAACATTGAAAATTCAGTCGAATTGAGAACCACCTCCTTTTTTTGAAGTCATTTAATCTTAATCTTAGCTTCAACTTTGGGAGATTTTTTTTCTTTATTTTAAATTGAGAAACATGTTACGTCACTTCAAAGAGGAATACACAAATGTGACCACATTGTGATATTATAATATCCTGCGAGTTCAAAACTCCGTAAAGTACTTGTGACAGAATTTTGAGAGCGTTCTGGTTCATCTAGTTTAGTTCCAGCCCAAATTTAAAGTCCAGAAGAAAGACCGTGTCATAAATACTGGGCTTGACAAAGATCTTTTCTTATTCGGATGATGCTTTTAAACATCCGAACCGCGCAAACAATATCATATCTTGGTTACTTACCTTTACCGTCATAATATAAAACAGAACTCACAGAGTTTAAAAACCTATCGATAATCGAAAAAGAATTGGGCTATTTCAAACATAAGTCCACGCGTGTGATCTGAGCACGGTATATTAATTTGTAGTTACGCTTACTCTGTATCAAATTAAATATTATTTTATAGCGTGCTCAGGAGGCACGTACAATTATAATCACTATTTTATACTAAAAGCATAGTTAATTTCAAATGTGAATTGTACATATCGAAATATTTGACTAATCGGAAATTATGTAAAATATTAGGTGATATCACCACTTTCTAATACGTCTTTACATATTTAATAAGCTCTTATCTATGCTTTATTTATTAAATATTAGGTACCTCCTACAGTTTCAAACAGCTCAGGTGTTCACCATTACTTTTTAAGGACTTATCTAAAGCTTATAAATCATTTGTGATATTTATATGTGGATAATCGACTGAATTATAAAACGATACATTGTAAGTAAGTACATGAATTATGTACATTGCTTATTTTAATAGTTAGTGTTAGAGCGTCCCGTTCAGTTAACCGCAATGTATATCGCTTTAGTAGAATTTTGATTTAAAAAATTATTCTAAGTCAAAAGAATTACAATTACAAATGTTACTATGAAATACTGCTAAATGAAATCGATCACTGCCAAAATACTCTATATTTTATCGATTCCCGTTCGTCCCACTGGTGGGACAAAGCCTAGTGGGACGAACGGGAATAAACCTATCTTTTATTCTTTATCTTTACACTTTCAGTAAGTTTTTTATATATTGAAGTGTACTCGACTACATTTAAAACTATTTATACACTATAAGCCTGTACCAATCGTTGTTAAGTATTTAAAATGTCGAGTAACAACAGAATGTAAAAACTTATTTCAAAATGTGCCTTAATTATTATACAATCTTAGTTTGTAAGAATTTTGTGAAATTATTATTAAGAAAAAAAAATAAAATGTAAAAAATATTTCTCGTTTTTTTGCCAGACATTTTATCCCTTCTGTGAAAGTTAAGATGTTTGGATAGTTGTCAAGCAAAAATGGTTGGACGAATTGGAATGACATTCAGCATGTAGATAGCATATTCAAAAGTCAAGTATGTGTATAAACATATATTCAGAGCGTCCTCTTGCTAATATTGACGTATCCAATCCCGACGCACGTCATCTTCACCTTGGCGGCGGGCGCGAGGCCCTCGTCGTCCGACTCGTCGCCCGACGCGTCCGCGTCGCGCTGCGCCTCCAGCTTGAACATCACCCCGAAGAACTCCTTCAGGTGCTGCAGGAACGTGATGGTGTAGTCTGATAACGGGCCCACCTGGCAAACAAATATTGTAGTCGATTAATCTCTAACAGTCCAATGTTGGACTGGAACTCAAAAATACATAATAACAATACAATAATCAATTTTGTCCATTACCTAGCACGTCGTAAGAGGTAATGGATACAACTATAGTTAGGTATCGATTTGTGATTACGTAAGCTACAAGCTATCTACTTGTCGCTACTTTTTCACATTTTATTACCCAATTTAATTTTATTTTTAACTTAATCTGTTAGGATAACATGTTTAACATTCTTCTTCAAGGCCCAGACCAACTTGGGGCCCTCTGAACCGTTGCACAAGACTGTCAAAATAGATCAATACAAATATCGTTACTCACAATAGCCTCGCTGACGTCCTTCTGCCCCAACGCCATCCAGAGCGCGAGCAGCCACTGGAAGGAGGAGTCGACGGCGCCGGCGCGGTACACCTCGTCCAGCAGCCGCTGCGCGCACTCGCGCCCCACCTCCTCCGGCAGGGACGCCTCGCCCGTACCGGCCTCTCGTGATTTCTGTGCAATGACCAGAAGCAATTGAAAGCTGGACGGAGTTCTGCAAACCAGTTGCAAACCACACCCCAAAGGTCCTACCAAACTGAATTAAAGCTAAATTACAATGATAGCAATTTTCAACATTCAAAGATGGTCGACTCACGGCCTCTGCGCAGTAGTAGGTCTTCTGGTCGGTCTCGGCGACGAGGCTGACGCCGAAACCGGGGCTCTTGCCGGCGTTGGCGCCGCGGCACTGGTCCGTGTTGATGTACACGTCTGGCAGGAACTTCAGCATCACCTGGGAGACAAACCTTGGATATTAACGATAGCCGTTCCAGAGACACCGATTTTTAGTAGAGATGTGAATGTAAGATTTTATGAATTCTTGAATTCTTAATTTGTGCTGGATTTATATATTTTCTTTGTTTATTGGAAGATCTGTGATCAGTATCCCACTTTAATCTAATGGTTTGTGGGAAAATATACAATATGGACATGTTAACTTTCATAGATTTCCCTCTTAAAAAAAAACCAATCGATAATACTTACTCCTTTAGCCGAGTCGACAACTCTGTTGGCCATGGTGGGCGAGACACGGAGCGCGTACACCACACCGCGTATCCGTTTGACCAGACCCCATTTCGTCCACTGCAGCGGACGCAAGTGCCTCCGCACAGGACATCGGAAGACAACCTCGCCCCCGCCGAGAGGAGGTGCTCCTGTTGGTATAAAAAATAAATGTACTGTTTGATTTCCTTAAATTAAACCTTACGAAAATGGCAAGGATAGTCACTTAAGATTTATCGGATGTAAATAGACAAGCTGTTTGTGGAATTTTATGAAACCAAAATAAAATATACAGTTTTAAAATGATAAAATCAAATAAAATTTAATTAATTTGTATTAGAAATCCTATGCTTAGGTTGTGCTAGTAATGCTATCTGAACCATTTGTAAGCATATGTATTTGAAATGTTTTTAATTAAATTTAAGAAATAATTCACATACATACGTATATACAATATACATAACATCACACTCATAATCCCCGAAGGGGTAGGCACAGTCAAAGTCAAAATATTCCTTATTTATATAGGTTTCAAGGAAACACTTATAATTTGTCAAATACAGGTAAAGCTATATGATTCTACCACCAGTTCGAAATGTTGTATCTACTGAGAATAATCCGGCAAGTCAAAGGGGAAGCAGTCTGAATATATAATTTACATTAGTTTATTAAATTTTTGTGACACATTTTTTAATGCAAATACTGCTATTGCATAATTATGTGTCTAACAATTTTAATCATAAATTAACTATTACACTACAGTTGCAATAACAGAAAAGGTGCGTAGGACTTTCTTACCTCTTCTCACAACTTTAAGTTCCAATCCATCATCAACCAGTATAAACTTCAGCAGTATTGGTAAAGCTGCTGCCTTGATTTTGTCAACTGATGCATCCAAGGCACTATGAGTAACACCCTGAAGGACTGCGTTTAAAGGTTCCTTGCAAAATGGGCCGAGGGCTAACAGCACTTCTAAATAATAGCCTGAAATCAAAATTAAATACAAATAAGTTAAAAGCATGGATACTCATACTAATTTATTAACAAAAATTTGATTAGTGAATGAATAATGATAAATATAAGGATTTTGTAGAACATTGGGTCAGAGGGTAGCCTTTGGGTCATTGGTCAGAGGATGTCATTCAAAATACAGACGGTGGTATGGAAGGAGTATGGGAATATTAATAACAAAAACATTATGAATTTATAAAACAATAGGTATGTAGATTACTTTGAATCTCTATTTTGTATAGGTATACAAATAACAAAATGACTTACTTTTAAACATATAACAATTTCAAATTGATTTGCTTAAACCTATTTGAAGTTAGTTCTTGATTTATTAGTTCACATTAGTGAATCATATCTACATGTAAAAGGGTGATCATAACAATCAATACTAACCTATGCCCCTCTGCGCGCTGCAGCTGTGCGTCACCTGCCCGCCGATGAGGATACCGGGCTGGAAGTACAGCGACGTGCCCGTCTCGCTCAGCTCCACGCGCGTCCCATTCGTCACTTTATCCAGCAGACGGATCAGATTCACCTCGTACTCCCGAAGCCCTGGATCATCATGTGTACTCCGAATCTCCTCAATTTTAATCGTACGCCCACTCAAAGTAGACAGCAGCAGCCGTTGCCGGAAGAAATTGCTTCCTTTGTACATGAGAACATCGTTTTTCAATACCGCGGGCATTTTTGGATAAATTATAGGTAATATAGTAAAAAAATAAACATCAAAATACTACTCGCACATTTTTGTTAGATGTCAGGTCAAAACAGATGACATTCGCACACGTGCATCTGACGTTTGCATTCAGAAACTGCTTATTCCAAAACACAAGTGTAAAACAAGCATTATTTTACTTGAACATTATAGACTATTGGTCAATGGAATGTCACATCTTTTTACAATAGTAACATGATTGGCTAAGAAAACTTCACTCAATTTGACGGCTGGCTTGTTTAGTGATTATCTTACTGGTCTGTGGTGATTATATAGTGACATTTCTTCATGTTGAGCTTGAGGTTCACCACAGTCACTCACATTGTGTTGTGATTTTGGTTGGTATTCTCTACACATGTTGCAAGAATAAATGCTGTTACTCCAAATAAGCTAACACTAGATATCTAGTTAATATTTAGTCATGAAAGTAACAATAGACGACGTTGTACTGCCCGGTGACTTATGTGAAGACATCATAGTTGCCGGCGAAAAAAGTAAAGTGATCTTGGGACCTGGTCTTCGTAAGGAGTTGGAGAAGATTTACGTAACGAAAGCTGGAGTTTTGAGGAAACGCGCACCCAATACGTACTGGGTGGACAGCTACCAGAAGCGATACGTTCCATCTCGTGGCGAAAATGTGATCGGTGTCGTGATACAAAAAGCGGGCGATATATTTCGAGTAGACGTTGGTGGAAGCTGTTCAGCTTCTTTGTCCTACTTGTCTTTCGAGGGTGCCACTAAGAAGAACAGACCTGAAGTGCAGGTTGGTGACGTGGTGTACGCGAAAATGCTCATCGCGAGTAAGGATATGGAACCAGAGTTGGTCTGTGTCGACTCGCATGGCAAAAAGGGCCGCCTGGGTGTTCTTAGTGACGGTTTTGTATTCAAATGCTCCATAAATCTTGTTAGGAAGGTACTTAACCCAAACTGCCCATTAATAGATTCTTTGAAGAATGAATGGCCGTTCGAATTGGCTGCGGGCATGAATGGGCGAATATGGATAAAAGCCAATACTACAAGAGAGACCATAGCTGTGGGGAATGCTATTTTAGGGTGTGAATACTTGAGTGACAGTGAGATCAAGAGCATGTGCACAAATATAGCTCATATACTAGCTGGTCATGTGTCTTAGCATTACAAATATACATGGAAATCATTGTTATTATATGTTCAACACTAAGAATAAATATATTTCACAGTAAATAACTCTTATTTCTGTTATTATTTAGGTACCTACTAAGAGTTATTTTCTGAACGTTCAAATAGGTAGATTCAAACTTTTTTATAAACTTTCAACTTACTTTTTATTTCAACATTAATATTCTCATGGTACTAAAATTAAACACATAAGCCATGCCAACTGTGGTTCTTGCCTAGCATGTCGTAAAAGGCGACTTATGATATATAGGATTTTGGGTGTATGATTGTGTAGGCGACAGGTTAAC
Organism: Glyphodes perspectalis; assembly: GCA_951394215.1. Taxonomy (NCBI): domain Eukaryota; kingdom Metazoa; phylum Arthropoda; class Insecta; order Lepidoptera; family Crambidae; genus Glyphodes; species Glyphodes perspectalis. Next base: position 1,662,025 of record OX596209.1, on the reverse strand, counting down.
CGCTTGTCACTGCTTTTTCACAATTTTTCATCTAACCCAGCCCAGCTTTATTTTTGGCTGAATGTCGTTGAAGGGGCATGCTGCCCCTTTGACTTTGCCTACCCCTTCGGGGATTATGGGCGTGATGTTAAGTATGTATGTTGAAATCAGCAAATGTTGTTTTGAGATTTTAAGACTATATCAATTTAAAGACAATGTGTTAATAAATTTAACACATTGACTTTAAATATAAATTAATATAATGCTATCAACTTGCTCGAAGAGTTCACTGATATTTTTTGTCCAGAGCCAACCATTTACCTTGGTTCAGTGCTTTTCGCAAAAATGTAAGGAGCATCTTAGAAGATATCAATATTGTAGTGGTAGTGAATGTAACTAAACACCACCAGAACTAAAAATAAAACAGCAAAAACAGTGATTGGAGATTTATTTTGGCAAATGCACTAACCTATTCATTTGAAATCTCAATACATATGTAAAACTACAACTGATTGCAATCCAACCGTTATCCTGTACCTATTGAATAAATATTATATAATACAATCGACCAAGCGATGCCACGCCCATTATATACATATTTTTGTGGCAATGTCACCTCAGCAAATTTTATTTATTAATTTACAACAACTAACTATTAATTTAATAGGAGTTGAGTGACCAGAATAATTACCTTTAATAAATTAAATAATAATAATTTAGTAAGTAAACAATAAAATAACAATATGAGCGGATTAAAAATAGTAGTGATTATTATAATACAAAATTAAATAATTTGATACTGTTTTATAGTATGTCAATAATTAAATTTTCAATCATTAATTTTACTACCTAAGTCATAAGACCAATAAATAATGTTATATTGTTCTTATGTTATGATTATAATTAATGAATGAAGATTTTACAATTTTAATTTGTTTAAGTACCTCATTCCGTGCCAAGTATAGACTTCAAAATGAATATATTTAAAATCCAGGACAAAGTATTTGAGATATATTTTTTTTTATGTTTTGTGAGCTATTTTAAAATAATCATTCTATGTCTCATTTCCCATTCAAGAAGTTATATTATAATACTAAATACATTTCAGTAAAAAGGCCCTGATATCCAATAGTAACTACCTATAATAAAACCAGATTGCCATTATTTTAGATGGGATTTCCGAGAAACACATAGTAGGCAAAATGATTATGTCATCATTAGGTAAATGAAATAAATAGCTTTTAATGTAACATAACTAACACATCAGTCCGTCCGGTGACACACGCATCATCAATACTTTTCGTTTTACTAAGAACACAAAAGGATAACACGGTATGCGTTACAGTGCCAATGTGGTTCGAATTCAGCCTAGATCTAAAGTTAAGCCTCTTTAGAAATATCATAGAAAGTGGTAACTTTTCCAAAAGATTATACAAACAAATGTACTTACAGTTCGAAATATAGAAACTATCAAGTTAAAAACTTCAACAACCTACAGAAAGGAATGTTCTTACAATATTTACAAAATACTCCGTAGATAAACAAATTTAGATCGCCGCAGCGAGTGGAACCAACTGAATGCTATTGGTCTCTGGGGGTTAAATAATTTTCTAATTCGGGGCAAATGACTTGGATGATATAGGAGGTATTAAAAAGTCAACTCTTAACCTATACAAGACTGAATTTTCAGAACTTAGCATGCACTGACCTTTGCGCTCTAAAATTGCGAAATCATATAACTTTTTTGTTCAACCCTGTATAAAACTTGTATTTGTAATTAAAAACAAAGTATGTATGCAAATGAGGTTGTATATTTATTTACAGTGGCGGCAAGATCAGTGCAGCCAGCATGCAATCACAGCAAAAATTCGTAACACTGTACAAAATTTACATTATCAACAAAGCAGTCAACTTTTCACATTTTAAAAATACGAAAATATAATTTAATCTATCGATAAATCGGAGATCAAGATTTTACTTACAATAGTCGTTAATATACCTAAGCAATATTTATATGAACATAATTACAGTTCTTGTATTTATAAATGTTACACTAAGTAGCGTTTACCCGTTTGCTATATTATTTAAAATATAACAGTAAGATTTTATAAATTAATTATTGCACAAAATGGGATGACAATATCGTCAGTTATTTATTAAAGTACGCGAAAATTGACTAAGACGAGGTTTTACAAAAGAAAAAGGATAAGTAAATGAATTACTAGGATGAAAGTTGACTGGCAACATTGCCCTCCCATATTGTTGAACGCGCAATCATTTTGAAATTTAAGTAACTATAATCTCCGTATAGTGACAAATTCAAACAGCCGTGGTCGGCGGCGCGGGGCGCGACAGGTTTGTGATTGCGAATGACTAGTGGTATCTGAGCCCTGCTACGACTCCCGTGTACAACCCTACCGGGGCAACCTGCAGCCTCGATGTCGGGATCAGGTTGCACACCATTTTCGCTAATCCAAATGTCAGATTTCAATTTCATGCAAGACAGACTATTTTTTTTTTAGCTCGATTCAATTGTGACTTTTGACCAGGTTTCAAGTAGGCGGTATCTTTTTTTTTGCATTTTATAATAATTTAGTTCGTAAATATTAACGCATGAGAAATATGATGTCAGATGAGGTATGACTTTCCTTTTTTAATTATGTGGAGAACATTTATATTTACAATTCTTCTCCACTTGGTCTTGAGAGTCCTGTTTTTGGACTCCAAGAAAATTCTCAACTCATTGCTAATTCTGATGATCAAAAATCTTGTTAATTCCGGTTTTGAGATACAAAGATGTCCATATTCGTAATTGTGGAACATCACGGTATTGAGGCTCCCCTCTGAAGGGGCTAGTAAGTCGCTTATGAAACAAAACGAGGGATGAATAGGACTACAGATCCTTTAGTCGTCGGCTATTAGGTATTTTTTCATCGACTATTACGTCTCCCTTATATATCCTCCATATTGGACGCACGAATACGCGTATCTGGAGTTAGTTCGCAATAGTGTTAGCGTCGACTCCGTCGTTCAAAGACGGAGGCGACGGAACGCTCGAACTAATACGAAATAGGGCCGTCTACCGTCGTATTTGTGTCAAGTATGTCGTGTTTTACTTTCGAACTGAATGCAACAATATCAGTTATGGACACAAATAGTTCGTATATGCGCATACGCATCGACTTCATCGTATAGACGGAAGCGAGGCACGTGATTAAGGTATAGTATCGTCGATTTATCGTCGAGAATGCTGCATTTTACTTTTCATCAGTAAGTAGCAGTACGAGTAATCGGAGACAGACAGTTCGAGCGCTATACGCGTAGACTGCATCGCTCAAGAGATGGGTGCGCAAGCGACCAATAAGTATGTCCTTCCATTGTCTTGAGTAGAGTATGTTGATACACGCACGCACGGCACGTCTCGGCTGGGCTCGGCGCGGCTCGGCCGGGCAGGGCTCGGCTCGGCTCGGCTCGGCTCGGCTCGGCGCGGCTCGGCTCGGCTCAGAAGACGGAGTCGGCGGAGCGCGAGAGGTGCACGGGGTGCGAGGGCGAGCGCGCGAGGCGCTTGCGCGGCAGCTTCTGCAGCGTGGTGAGCAGCCGCGGGAACTCCGCGCGCTCGCTCTCGCGGTACGCCCAGCACGCCATCAGGATGTCCTAGGAACAATCGCACGTTATAAATATTTAAGATCAGTCAAAGAGATTTAAATTAGTTAGCGGTCTGGTATCAGTTAGGATATTGAAGCGACTATGCTCCGAAATTGGTAATTCCTAAGCAGGGAAATCTTGATTTCAATTTAATGTGCCTAGCAAGGGTTTTTTGAATTAAAACATTCAAAAGATGGCGTAACTATGACGTGCGGTCTTGTCACCCTCCTCATTGGTTATTTGTCAGAACTGACATTCTGTAAACAATGAGAATCTATAAATAATAGTGACAGTGATAAGACCATGAGACTCCCTCGTGCAACCTAGCGAATTTTGTATTTATAAAACCCTCAATGGATTGAAATAACATTATCAAGGTAATTTAATGTCCAGTTTTTCTCTGATATTTTCTTGTAAGTAGTTCAAATGTAGCTTGGTAATGCCAAATTGCTCAAGTCGATGCGTCATGATATCATAGCGGTTTCAAATAAGCTTATTTAACTCTTTTTCACAATTTTCCATCTAACCCAGCCCATTGTCCCGTGTTGGTCTGGGACTTGAAAAGATTGTGCCAACTGTGTTTCTTGCCTAGCATGTCGTAAAAGGCGACTAATGGTATATCGGCTTTTGGGTATATGTTTGTGTAGGCGACAAGCTAGCCACTTAACACTACTTTTTCACAATGTTCCATCTAACCCAGCCTAGTTTTATTTTTGGTTAAAGGGGCCTGCTGTCCCTTTGACTCTCCCTACCCCTTCGGGGATTACGGGCGTGATGTTACGTGTATTTAACTCAAGTAGCGGTTGTTACCTTGATATCTCTAGAAGCCTGCATGTTGGCGAGCGACTGCTTGACGCCCTTCCCCACCTGCCAGATGATCGCTTCCGGGGGCTGCCCTTTGAACGGGAACTCGCCGCAGAGCAGCTCGTACCAGACCGTGCTGTAACACAAGTATACATGATGTCAAGATAAGTACTGAATACTGTAAAGAGAAATGTTAATTAGAATGAAACGGATATCCGGTATCCAACCAATCTGATTAATATATACTATCCGGCTTGATACCGGATGATGAAAAACAATCTTGCCGCATACCGTATATTAAAAAATATTGCCGCATGTAAAATTTTCTTGCCGGTTCTTCTCGGTAGAATCAACGTTCCGAACCTGGCCGTATAATCACTTACCAATTTGTATCACGAGTATTCATAAGTGCTTTTGTAAGGCCTACATGAATAAAGATATTTATTTCTATTTCTATAAATTTTAATAAGCCCCATGTTGGTCTGGGATTCAAAAAGTACCAACCATGTTCGTAGCATGTTGTAAAAGGCCACTAATGGTGTATCGAGTGATGGGTTTCTGATTGCATTGACGACGCGCTAGCCATTTCGAGTCTGTTTAGAAATATTTGATCAGATCGGATTCCCTGATTGTATAATAGCTGTCAGTTCGGAGCCAGGTAGCACAGCCAGCCCGCCGGGATGCGAGCAGCAGCTGCGCAGGTGCGCAGGCGCAGACAGCGCAGTGTAAGTTACCCGAAGGCGTAGACGTCGGTGGCCTTGGAGAAGGGCAGGTGCAGCGAGGCGTGCGGGCGCAGCGCGCGCACCAGCTCGGGCGCCAGGTAGCACAGCCAGCCCGCCGGGATGCCCAGGCTGTCGCCGCGCGCGCTGCACACGACAACGGGGTACGTTAGCGCGAATGCAACACAACAAATCGTCGCTGACAAGTAAGAATTCCCTCTCCCCCCCTCTAGGCATTTGAGGAGAAGGATACACCAACCATCTTCGATTGTACTTTCAAAAAAAAAAAAAAGAACCGACGAATCGATTACCTTTTTCGGATAGGCAATGGAATCAAACTTAGTAATTTTTTTTTTTAAACTAGTGGATGGAAATGGAACGTTCTGCATGCGCTTATACATTGTACTGCAAATAATGGAATGTCGTTTACATAGATTTGCAGAACAATGGTTGATTGATTGTAAAACAGATTTATTTTGCCATTGCTGAAGCCATTTTTTTTGTTATCTAAGATACCCCTCATCTCAAAGTTATATCAGTTCTCTTAATATGATAAAAAGCACAAAAGTAGACACATAAAATAAATAAAAGTCCGTATCCTTACTTTCCGCCGAAGCAAAGCTTGGTGACGCTGAAGAGGCCGAAGTCGGTGATGACCACCTTCCCGTTTTCCAGGAAGATGTTCTTCGTCTTGAGGTCTTTGTGGACGATGCCACGCGCGTGCAGGTAGCCCATGCCCTACAAAACATATAACTTCGTTAGCGGTTGTTCACGCATCAAGAAGAAAAGAATGAAGAAGATTAGGTTTCAAAGATTTTTTTTTTTTATAAATTTTCCAGACTGACACATGCTTTGCTTGTGCTTTGGATACTAGGCGAACGGATAGACATACTTAAATACGTTTATAAACATCCATGACTGGAGAACAAATGTCCATGTTCATCACACGAAACATTTGCCCCTAGCGGGATTCGAACCCGCGACCCTTGGTTTCGTGGCCAGGGTCTCTGACCACCCGACCAACGGGCCAGTTCAAAATTATCTGTCTTTTTTAGAATTCTATTTTTATTTAATACTTGGATATGTTCTATATCCAGACATAAAACAAATACATTATCTAATATTTAAGTACCTATATATTTGTAACATCACTGTTGATTCTAATATCCGTAACACAGTGCTTAAGCTACTTAATTCGGAATCAGTTCAATGTTCTGATGTTGTTTGATATTATTATGTCATTGTTTACCGCACCTGCGTTATCTGCTGCGCGATGAGCACGTTCTTGTTGGCGTTGAACTTGTCCTTGCGCAGGTGGATGTGCGTGTACAGCGTCATGCCCTTGCACAGCGACGTCACGATGGCCAGCCGCGGCGGCTTCATGCACGCGCCCATGAACAGCACCAGGTTCTCGTGACGCGTCTTCCGGAATGTCGCCACCTGGAGGTATGCTCAAGTTAATCTTGGCAACGTTTTAATAGGCTTTAATTTAACTTAATAGTTGAAACAACAAGCCCGTACAACATTTTGTCAGTTTATGACGTCACTAGTTTGTATCTGTCAACTGGCTAAATAGCAACTTTTGAACTTTTGAACTTTTCTTTAAATCGAGTTTTACAACATACTACGATACTTTCTTTTACGGAAGAGTTATTATAAAATGAAACATAAATGGTGTCAACATCCCTTATTTAGTCAGATATCATCCTTGAGGAGACTTGATATAACAACCAATTAACCCGACATGTTAGGCATTGTTGTAGTATTCACTATTAAGATATTCATCGGTATAACACCAGCAATAAGGAATTAGATTAAATACTGGCAACTCACTCTAAGCCAAGACTTACCTCGCACTGGTGATACCACTAGTGTTGTTAATGTCTACAGGTCTCAGTGACCTGTTGCCATCATTCTCCATCAAGTATACTGGCAGCGCTCTCCAAGCTCAAATTAACCTGGCACAGGTGATATCTCTGATGTCGCTAACGTCTATAAGCCTCAGTAACAGGTTGCCATCAGTCTCCGACGAGTACACTGCGTGAGCTGACGCTCGCGTCAGCTAAGGATGTCAATGTCGCCAAACTAAGGAGGCCATAAAAACCCTAGATAGCAAGCTATCAAAGAAACTACTGAGCTTAAGTCGGACAAATCTACGGCACGCCGCCATAATAGCAGGACACTGTAATCTAAACAGACACCTACACAAAATAGGAGCCACTGACAGCCCCCTATGCAGAGGCTGCATGATGGAGGAAGAAACCCCAACTCACATTCTCTCACAATGCAGCAGCGTGAGTGATACAAGGGCACGGCTCATAGGCAACCCTCCTTCGATGGAGGCTGCACTCAAACGTCCCAAAAATCTAATTACCTTCTGGACCAAGCTAAAATGGTTTGAATGATCGCTGTAGTGGTACAGTGACCATTTACGCACAATGGCCCACTTATGAGGCTAAGTGCGGAAAACAAATGCCCAACTATAGTCCATCAAATCTAAGAAGTACCGTTTGACATTTCACATTTTTCAAACCGAAACAACTTTGTACAAACGTAACTCACTCGATTTCAATAACCTTTTCCGTTAAATCATGGATTTATAAGGTTATTTTTATTTTAACATAAAATGTGCAATTCTTAATCGCTACAAAAAAATTTAATCTTTAAAAAAAAGTCAAATCACCAATATACGCAACAAATAAGTTTTATTTGTACCTCATTTCAAAGTCACGTACTTAGGTCTTTTATCGTAGTGTTGCGACTCCTGAAATTCACTTGTTATACGAATAATCGTTACAATGTCCGAATAATCGAACTTAATAATGACGAGTCGTTTTCAACCTACGCGTCTTTTAGTATGCAGTGGTAATCCTTGAACAGGAGTGAGTTGCCAGAAACCAAAACAAGAAGAAGAAGAATCCTATGTTGACCCGACAGTGTCAGATGCTATTTATCGACTGTAATCCAATGCACTAAGAGTCATTAGTTACAAAATCAATGGATGGTCAATTAATGATTAATTGAAATGACGACGATTCCTCTAATAGTAACAGTAAATATACTTTTTTTTATATAGGTTACTAGTAAAACTTAAGATAATTATACCAATATACGACCTTATACATTATCTAACATATTTTATATAAAACTAAAAACCTGTAATCGATTAGTAAAAAATATGTACTAAGAAATAATCTATTAAAATTCGGATATTGCAGTAATCGATTTCTTTGACCCCATCCCTAAACGTCAATTTGTCATATCTGTCAAACGGTACTTCTTAGATTTGATGGACTATAACTAACTAACTCGTCGTACCTCGTGCTTGAACGTGTCGAGCGGCTGCGAGTCGTCGCTCAGCGAGTGCACGTGGAGCAGCTTGACGGCGACGGCGCCGTGCCAGCTGCCGCGGTACACTGTGCCGAAGCGCCCGCGCCCGATCACCTCCGACAGCTTCAGCTCGTCGTACGGGATGTCCCACTCCTTCATTGATAACTGCGGACAATCATCACGTTGAATCTATACTATACTAATATTATAAAGAAGAAGGATGTGATTATTTGTATCATCATCCTCTTGCCCTTCTCCCAGTTCGCCTGGGGTCGGCGCAGCATGTCTTCCTTTTCCATACGTCCCAGTCAGCCGTCATCAAGCTATCCACTCCCATTTCTCTCATATGATTATTTGTATGTTTGCATCGAATAGGCTCCGAAACTACTGAACCAATTTGAAAAATTCCTTTACCAATGGTAAGGTACTTTATCAGCGAGTAACATGAGCTATATTTTATCCCCGTATTCCCACGGGAACAGGAACAACGCGGGTGAAACCGTGCGGCGCTGCCAGTATGTAGTAAAGATATTCAATGGTAGCAGTTTATAGATGAACCCAACCAAAAGGCCACGATTCAGGATGCTTAGTCCAAGGAAGTTTGAGACCTAACGGAACACCGTCAAAAAGGGGTTTAGAACATCCTTAAAGGAGTACACCAAAGATGAACTATCAATCAGTGTATTCATTTTAAGGCCAGGAGCAATTTCATCTATTGGGGTCACCGCTCAAAGACAGTATTCGATTACAATGCTGGAGCATAGCAGCTTAGGGGATCCCATATGCTCACGGGCTTCCGAAGGCCTCCTCCTAGCGGGGCCCTGTGGCATTGACTGGCTCGATGGCACATTCGGTAGTGGCCCTGCCCCATGCGCCAAGAGTTGTGGATTCGATCCCCACCCAGGACAAACATTCGTGTGATGAATGTTTGTTTGTTGTGTTTGTTCTGTGTCTGGGTGTTAATATCCAATATTTAAGTACCTATATATTTGTAATAACACTGTTGATTCTGATATGCGTGACACAAGTGCTTAAGCTACTCATCTCAAAGTCAAAGTCAAAGTCAAAATACTCTTTATTTATATAGGTTTAAAACAAACACTTGTAAATCGTCAATTCAATAGGAAAATCAACTAATAATATGAATCTACCACCGGTTCGGAATGTTGCTTCTACCGAGAAGAAACCGGCAAGAAACTCGGTAGTTACTCTTTTCAACAACATAATTTACAGGGGTGTATAGATCATATTTACATTTGAACCATGTCGTGAAGTCGGCTTGTCAGACACCAAAATATAAAATAACGATGTTTACAAAATTTAAGCATAAATTAACCAAACCAGAGCAGACCAGTCCCCAAAAGTGGCACCTGTTCCCAAGCATGACGTATGTGTCAGCCATCGCTTCACTCAACCATCAACCATCTCGGAGTCAGATCAATGTATGTGATGTAGTCTGATATTTATTTATTTGGCAGACCACGCCACTGCCCTCATACGGTCGATGTCACATGGCCAGATCACACAGTTACATAGAGAGAATACGCTTGTGCGATCGTAAAATACTTAACTAGGACTTTAACTAGCAAAGATGCACTAAGGTAAAAAGTAAATGCCTGGCCACGTACAGTGTACGCACGCGTCCTTGGCTATTGTACACCACTCGCTTCTCCGTAGCACTCAGTATCGGTAGTCCCGTCGATGCCGAGTTTAAGTTACTATCAAGGTAGCTATGGCAACGCACACATAACTTTACACTGATAAATCCACTTCAGCATCTCCATGGCAACGCGAGGATATTAGGAGTAAACGTACGTTATCGCAACGTCCCCGACGACCGAATACTTGATAACAGCGAACAGTTAATATACAATAGGCCAGCCCCACACGAAAAATAGCCGGTAGAACAAACAACTTAACTAAAGCGGCGTCCTTAAATTATCAACAAAATAACGACAGAATCGTGCTGATCAAAATGATATCACCTGTTTGGTTGGTGATGCTATTTGGGGGATTTTTTATATAAATATCAGACTACATCACATACATTGATTTGACTCCAAGGTAAGTAGCTTAAGCAATTGTGTTACGGATATCAGAAACAACAGTGGTATTACGAATATATACTTAAATAAATATTGGATATTAACACCCAGAACAAACACAAGTATTCATCACACGAATGTTTGTCCTGGGTGGAAATCGAACCCACAATTCTTGACGCATGAGGCAGGGTCACAACCAAACGCGTCATCGAGCTAGTCAAAGCTATTTTATTTTACAAAACCTTTGTTGACAGTAATAAATAGAATTAAACATGAAAAGATTCAAATAAACTTTTACGAACCTCTTCAAACAACCTCCTGCGGTTCATAAAGTCCGTCATATTGCCAACACTTACGCGTAAACACGAAAAGAAGTTCGCACGCACACTTATTACTTAATCATTTAAAAGCGATATTCGTAAAAAACACAACATTAATTATCGCACAAAATATACCTAGCTTAATTACAAAGAATCATTTTTTTTATTTGACAGAAATGACGGTTGAAATGACATCTATTTACATAAACAAATTCAACGAGTATACATTGTTTTGACAGTTAGAAAAAAATATTAATCGAATGATATCCAATACTGTATTATCAAAGCAACACTTTGTACCACATTATTCTCGACATGTTCAACCAACACGAGCCAGTTCACAAAACTACGTGTCCGCCATTGCGAAAGCTCAGCTCGCATTGAATGAAGTCAAGGGCTCTCGCCAGATGATAGTATTATCACACACGGCCTGAGTCTGAGTCAGCGTCCCTCGACTCCGTCCGGATAGGGTTGCGTCTTGGTAGTCAAAAGTAAATACATACAGACATACATACATACATTAGTCGCCTTTTACGACATGCTAGGCAAGAACCACAGTTGGCATATTCTTTTTAAGTCCCAGCCAACCAACCAACATGGGACAGTGGGCTGGGTTGGATGGAAAGCTGTGAGAAAGGAGTGACAAGTGGCTAGCTCGTCGCCTACTCAGTCACATACCCAAAAGCCCGTAAACCATTAGTCGCCTCTTACGACATGCTAGGCAGATGCTAGAACCACAGTTGGCACATTATTTTTTTTTTGTCCCAGATCAACATGGGCCAAGTCCCAGACCAACATGGGACTAAAGTAAATATGTGACAGTATTACTTTACATACTATAGCGTATTTATTTGTATCATTACAATGAGGGTTTTCTGAATTAAAACGTCCAAAAGATGGCGTAACTGTGACTTGCGGTCTTGTCACCCTCCTCATTGGTGAATATTAATGCCTTTAACAAATTGAAGTTGTAACCTTTGTATTGAGAAAAAGTGATTGATTTGATAATTGATTAGTTCTTTACGATAAGACTATAAACGTGATTTAGCAAGCATTAGTATTCTTTTGATTAAATTAAAATGTTCCTTAAAACTACACTAATACAATAATTACGAAAGATAAGGTAAATATAATTTTGACGCGAAATAAATTAAAACATATATACTTTCACCCCCGCAACCGAAGGTTTCAGTAGAGGCCAATGAGAAAAAGCTCCTCGAATAATTTTAGCCAAAAAATAAAATTGAGCTCATCATTATAATTTTCGACATAGGCTTCGAATGTGGACACCTATGGAATCATTCACTACTGAAAATATGCTTCAATTCTAGAACGCCACTGGATTGAAAAATTTAGTTGGGTGAAATAATTAATACTCAAAGGATGTTTCGGTTTATATCGATAAAAGATTTATGACGATATCGACATCGAAAGCCCCGCTAATTCCCATCCCTAAACGCCAGCAGTCCGCCGGAGCTTTATCTCGCGCTATCGCCGCTAACGACCCCGCTGCAATTAGCCCGCGATTTGTAAGGGCCCGCTCGTGACCGGTGACTCACCGACGGACAAACAACTCAATTGTAGCTAATGATAAACAATCTTCCGTCTATTTTTAGCTCGCGTGCAGCTTTTATGGTCTTTAAACGGGATGACTGATTTAACGTAATGTAAACAAGAGCGGATTCAAATACGCGGAGACCAGCACGCTTCAAAGCCCGTATTTTTTATCATACGAGCCAACCACAGAACAGAAAAACTAGTAGAAGTGGCATGTCACAAAATTAGTATGAGGACCGATGAAGCCAAACTCACATAAATACGCCACTAATCACATACTGTATTATCTTAGTTAAAAACGGTTTATCTCATTAAACGTCCTACGTCAAAAAACGTACCTTCATTCTTTTGAGGAATGGTTTAATTTACTATACCTCGTAAAAAAGTAGCTAAGCTCTTTCGCAATCCAAGTTCAAATGTTGAAGAAAATGTTTCTAGTCGTCAATAGATGGCGTTGTATTTTTATTGGACCAATTACAACCCTTACACAGATAGGAATAAGGTGTAAATTTAGACACAAGCAGTCCAAGCATAGTCTCGCGTTACAACGCAGTATTGTGGCTTCACTGCCACGGCCACTTGGCACTTCCACTTATTATTTGTTCCGTGGAGCCAACAAAGTTGACTCGACACTAAAGTCGAAAAAAAAAGAGTCTCTTCCGTCATCTAATTGATCGCTGTTTCATACTATTTTTACCCACTCTATGTTCGCTTACGTTTTATCAGCGCTACTCCAGGGAATTTAAAACTTGGGCTACCTTATTAATTTTAATAAGACGTAAGTATATTATGCTAGGTATATTGTAAGCCAAAACTTAATATATGAAGGATATCTTATGAATATGATTTTGTTAATCGAGCCTAGCAATTATAACAACTCAGTTCAGCATGTCGGATGTGTCAAATGTGGCTCAGTATCAGAAAAAAATAGAAAAATATCGCGCTTTGTATAGTGTACCTCACTACCCGTCCAATTAGCTGCACCATGGCTCAATAAGTGCCGTACATGGAGCCGGACCCGCTCAGCGACACGCAGCGAGGCCGCCTGTAGCGACACTGCCAGTGACAGTGACGGCGCAGTACTCACGCTATTCTGCCTGGGCCAGCGCGCCGAGCCGTGCTTGTTGGTGAGGTCGAGCCGGACCCGCTCAGCGACACGCAGCGAGGCCGCCTGTAGCGACACTGCCAGTGACAGTGACGGCGCAGTACTCACGCTATTCTGCCTGGGCCAGCGCGCCGAGCCGTGCTTGTTGGTGAGGTCGAGCCGGACCCGCTCAGCGACACGCAGCGAGGCCGCCTGTAGCGACACTGCCAGTGACAGTGACGGCGCAGTACTCACGCTATTCTGCCTGGGCCAGCGCGCCGAGCCGTGCTTGTTGGTGAGGTCGAGCCGGACCCGCTCAGCGACACGCAGCGAGGCCGCCTGTAGCGACACTGCCAGTGACAGTGACGGCGCAGTACTCACGCTATTCTGCCTGGGCCAGCGCGCCGAGCCGTGCTTGTTGGTGAGGTCGAGCCGGACCCGCTCAGCGACACGCAGCGAGGCCGCCTGTAGCGACACTGCCAGTGACAGTGACGGCGCAGTACTCACGCTATTCTGCCTGGGCCAGCGCGCCGAGCCGTGCTTGTTGGTGAGGTCGAGCCGGACCCGCTCAGCGACACGCAGCGAGGCCGCCTGTAGCGACACTGCCAGTGACAGTGACGGCGCAGTACTCACGCTATTCTGCCTGGGCCAGCGCGCCGAGCCGTGCTTGTTGGTGAGGTCGAGCCGGACCCGCTCAGCGACACGCAGCGAGGCCGCCTGTAGCGACACTGCCAGTGACAGTGACGGCACAGTACTCACGCTATTCTGCCTGGGCCAGCGCGCCGAGCCGTGCTTGTTGGTGAGGTCGAGCCGGACCCGCTCAGCGACACGCAGCGAGGCCGCCTGTAGCGACACTGCCAGTGACAGTGACGGTGCAGTACTCACGCTATTCTGCCTGGGCCAGCGCGCCGAGCCGTGCTTGTTGGTGAGGTCGAGCCGGACCCGCTCAGCGACACGCAGCGAGGCCGCCTGTAGCGACACTGCCAGTGACAGTGACGGCGCAGTACTCACGCTATTCTGCCTGGGCCAGCGCGCCGAGCCGTGCTTGTTGGTGAGGTCGAGCCGGACCCGCTCAGCGACACGCAGCGAGGCCGCCTGTAGCGACACTGCCAGTGACAGTGACGGCGCAGTACTCACGCTATTCTGCCTGGGCCAGCGCGCCGAGCCGTGCTTGTTGGTGAGGTCGAGCCGGACCCGCTCAGCGACACGCAGCGAGGCCGCCTGTAGCGACACTGCCAGTGACAGTGACGGCGCAGTACTCACGCTATTCTGCCTGGGCCAGCGCGCCGAGCCGTGCTTGTTGGTGAGGTCGAGCCGGACCCGCTCAGCGACACGCAGCGAGGCCGCCTGTAGCGACACTGCCAGTGACAGTGACGGCGCAGTACTCACGCTATTCTGCCTGGGCCAGCGCGCCGAGCCGTGCTTGTTGGTGAGGTCGAGCCGGACCCGCTCAGCGACACGCAGCGAGGCCGCCTGTAGCGACACTGCCAGTGACAGTGACGGCGCAGTACTCACGCTATTCTGCCTGGGCCAGCGCGCCGAGCCGTGCTTGTTGGTGAGGTCGAGCCGGACCCGCTCAGCGACACGCAGCGAGGCCGCCTGTAGCAACACTGCCAGTGACAGTGACGGCGCAGTACTCACGCTATTCTGCCTGGGCCAGCGCGCCGAGCCGTGCTTGTTGGTGAGGTCGAGCCGGACCCGCTCAGCGACACGCAGCGAGGCCGCCTGTAGCAACACTGCCAGTGACAGTGACGGCGCAGTACTCACGCTATTCTGCCTGGGCCAGCGCGCCGAGCCGTGCTTGTTGGTGAGGTCGAGCCGGACCCGCTCAGCGACACGCAGCGAGGCCGCCTGTAGCGACACTGCCAGTGACAGTGACGGCGCAGTACTCACGCTATTCTGCCTGGGCCAGCGCGCCGAGCCGTGCTTGTTGGTGAGGTCGAGCCGGACCCGCTCAGCGACACGCAGCGAGGCCGCCTGTAGCAACACTGCCAGTGACAGTGACGGCGCAGTACTCACGCTATTCTGCCTGGGCCAGCGCGCCGAGCCGTGCTTGTTGGTGAGGTCGAGCCGGACCCGCTCAGCGACACGCAGCGAGGCCGCCTGTAGCAACACTGCCAGTGACAGTGACGGCGCAGTACTCACGCTATTCTGCCTGGGCCAGCGCGCCGAGCCGTGCTTGTTGGTGAGGTCGAGCGAGTCGGCGCGCTGCGTCCCGCTGCTGTCCGTCGAGCCGGACCCGCTCAGCGACACGCCGCGTGAACTGTCTGTGTAGACAATACAAACATCGATATGAACAACTAGTTGTCACTTGAGTATCGAACAAAATGACTTTATAATAATTCGCTATTAGATTTTTATATATGATTTCCGTCAAATATTTTAAAAAGTTTTTAATTTCTCAATCACTCAGGATCTAAGACCCACTCGCGACTAACTGACGGGTTGCAACACTTAGTTTGGGACTGACGTCAGTCCTTGCTGTAAATCGGCGACGGCCGACCGTTATAGGTCTTGAAGACGATATCGACATCGGCAGAGTTGATGGCGCCGTTGTTCACAGCTCTCTAGTGTGATCTAATATGACTCACATTGCCAACTTTAGTGGTAAAGTGACGTGCACACTTTTAGTCAGATAAAGAAAATGCAAATTCAACTCGTTTTGGTCAGTAGACCAACCTTCTTGTAGTTGTTTTTGAGTGTATTTTTTTTTATACATAAGGCAAAATTAGTAGTATTCAACATTGAAACGCAATTCCATAGCTCCAAAAGTCCAAAATAAGCATTACCTACTAAGCGTTACACGGTAACTATAAAACATTTCCTGACCTCTCACAGGTCATGTCGAATTGCCGTCTCACCGGACTATAAAGGTGAAGGATTAGAAAAGAAAAAGTCAAAGTGGCCAAAAAGTAGTTAATCTATTGCGGCGACCGCGCCACAAGATAGTCACGATTGCAGCTCCAATAATATGTAAACAGATGACGTCGATCGATGCAGAAACACCATACAATCCTGCATGGCGCTGACGAAGTTATTCTCGCCACTAAGTATATATACAATACACCGCGACGGTTAGTCGGACCTAGGTCCCCGAGCAAGCAACACCTAGCTTGCGTAGTTCGCACTGTATCAACTGAAGAACTCATAGCTTACCGCTTTTAACACTAGAGGTGAGTTCTTCCTTGTCGTGCCTGTCGTTGGTGACACGCGCGGGGGACTGCACCGCGGACGTGTGGTTCGGACTCGACACCGGAGGTTTAACTTCTGCAATTACAATATACGCGATGTGACAATCGGTCGAGTTGCCTGTCGCGACACATGCTCACCATCAAATAATGTCAATAGGGACGATGACACCATACAAGAGTGGAACGAAAAAATATATATTTACACGTTATTTAAGATACTGAATCATTTATTTATATAACTCAGCCTATTGTCCCATCTTGGTTTAGGGACCTAAAAAGAATGTGCCAACTTTGTTTCTTGCCTAGCATATTCTAAAAGGCGACTAATGGTGCATCGGGTTTTGGATATGTGATTGTGTAGGCGACAAGCTAGCCACTTTTCATATTTTTTTCACAATTTTCCATCTAACCCAGCCCATTTAAATTTTTGGCTGAATGCGGTTAAATGGGCCTGCTGCCCCTTTGACTGCCTACCCCTTCGGGGATTATAGGTGTGATAACATATTATTATGTCTGGTCAGTCACATACATTTTAGATTTCGTATAGACTTGACACAGACAGATGTCGCTACAGGCATCATTTAGACTGATAGAGAGATAAAACGAGAATAAAACCGGTATTATTTCACTTTTAAAAAATGTTTTTTTCATTAAATACATTCTTTACGTCATTTCTTAGATAATTTATTAAATTTAGGTGAAAAACATGAATATTTTTTATATTTTACATATTTTTTTCAGAAGCAAATCAAAATAATCATTGTTTTAAAACCATGAATTTTACACAGATGGCGTATTATTACTAAGAAACAACTAACCTGTGCTTGTAGCGCCATCTTGTATTATTCCTGACAAACAGACTAAACTTTGCTGTAGTTCCAATTACTCACCACTGTCGCTGTTCTTGCGCGAGTTATAGCAGTAACTTTTCAAGTATGGGCAGTGACCCTCTGTTGTACGTAGTATATTATATTACTCTGTGATATTCTGTATTTTGTTATATTCAATTATTACATATACCATCACACCCCCTATCACCGAAGGGGTAAGCATAATCGAATATACAGTTCAACAAACTCCTTAAATCACACTCAGTCAAATATAAAAAAGTTTGGTAAAAAGACAAAATATTTGCACATCTCTGATATCTAACCAAAATTAATTTTAATTATACTGCTAAAAGTGATTAAGAATCTTAGTGCGTCTTTGGAACTCCCTAAGTTTTCTGAGGAAGTTTCGTATGTAAGTTTTGTAATAGCTTTAAAAAACACTTAATAGTCCGCCTACCCCGCTAGGGAAGTGGCGTGAAGTTTAGTCAGTTAAATGTCAAGTCAATTGTTTATGCCGTTGTATTACACATGCAATTGGCAATTCACTAAAAATAAAGTCAAATGATTGGTGTCATCTACCCTATTATGAATATAGCGTAGTACACACGTTTGTTGATGCAAAACAAGCTGGCTGTCGAAAAATGTGAATTGTAAATAAAACAATATGTATACAGCATTACACGGCGATGAACATAATATTCTACAACCAAAAACAGACATAGACAGTGTTTATTAACATTTCTCTACTATTTCATATTATGATGAGAAATTTTCTTTTACTAACTAGCTAGTACGGCCGTAAGCACCTTACATACTCTCGCTTCATTCAAAAGTGAACTTTAATGCAGTATTGTAAGAACTTAAGCTCAACGCCACCATACACTTATCTATAGTACTGTAAGAACTCTAGCATACACTACGCATACCACCTCATTCAAAAGTAAACCTTACTACTCTAAAGTAAAAGCTCATTCTCAGCTAAAGCATACACTACGCATACGGTCTCATACAAAAATAAACCTTACTGCAATATTGTAAAAGCTCATTCTCAGCTACAGCTTAAATTACACATACCGTCTCATTTAAAAGTGAATCTTACTGCAATACTGTTAAGCTCGGTTTCAGCTTACACTACGCATGGCGTCATTCAAAGGTGAACCTACCTTCAGTACCACAAGACCTGCATACACTACGCATACCGTCTCATTCAAATGGGACCCTTACTGCAGTTCTGTAAGAACTCCAGCTCAGCTGCGACACACAACGCACATAGTCTCATTCAAAAGTGAACCTTATTGCGATACTGTAACAACAATTTCAAGCTCAGCTACAGCCAACACTAATCATACCGTCTCATTCATAGACCTTACAGCGCTACGGTTAAAGCTCATTCTCAGCTACAGCATCACTACGCATATCGTCTCATTCCAAAACGAACCTTACTCCTTTTTAACAAAAGTTGAAACTCAACTGACCGGGGAAGTGGAACTGCTGTTTGTGGT